>CAVLJG010000006.1:28697822-29106462 GCA_963669975.1 Acanthoscelides obtectus
AGTGAGTAGATCTGATCAAAAGAAATATTTTTTGCTTTAACATTTTTCTGGTAAAATTAAAGTAACAAAGTTATAGCCCTTTAGAAGTTTGAGTACCGCCCTGTCTCAATAATAATACTCGTATTATGTGCTCGTGTTTGGCAACAACGGATATAATCCGCCTTATCGGTTCATCGCATCGGAAACAAAAAAGCGAAAGAATTTGAAACGCGTATTACGATGTTTTTACTACAATTTTATTCAACTGTATTCAGTCAATGTGTCAGTCGGTAACGCGTGAGTGAATAGTGGTGTTTGTTGCGTGACTCAAACGAAATAAAAGATGGCACATGTTTCCGAAAATGCTGAACTTGTGGACATGATTCTTATTTACGGGGGGGGAGTCTTTACAAAATGCTGCCGCGGCATCACGGATTTATGCGGATCGGTTCCCAATCGAGTGCAGCCAACCCCTCGTGCCTTTGTTAATGTAGTACAAAGGGCTCGTGAATCAGGTGACTTAAGACATCACAGGGGAGGGCATGCCGCTGCTCCAAGACCGCACGATCAAATACAGGTCCGCACTGAAATACTTGTCGGGAGGATACTTTATAAAACAAGGTAACTTTTTTTTTAATTTTTTTTTATTTTTACACACATATTTTGGTTTATCTTCCTTCTACAATCATTATCTGAAAATTAATGACTCAACTTCAAAGTCACCCTGTATATACTAAATGAACTATTATTACATACGAGTATTATATCCAGCACTGCTAGATATCTTCCGCCAGGCATGAGTTGTGCCAAACGTATTAGACAAGTGTGTCGCGCTGTAAATTGACCTCCATCTAACTTTTTGTAACAGCTTTATGAAAAAATATTTCATATAAACCTTAAAGGAAGAAAGAAAGAAATGACCTTTATCCAATAAATCATCAGTAGATGACATGGAATGTGTCGAAACTTGCGAACATCGTTATTTAAGCGCAACAATTGGTATATAATAAATGAATAATTAAATAAAGGATCACACCGAAATAGCAGTAGTACAGTACACAGCATAACACGTTTACATAAATAATAAACAATAGAGGCATAGGGTTAACAGAGACAAAAAGTACGATTAGAAAAATATAAAGTCTGATGTAACATATTGTTCATGCAATGTCTTTTTACACAGCGTGCTGTCGAATAAAGTGTCTCGACTCTCTGAGACATAAAAAACTAGCATATGATACCCTATAACTATTATCGGAAACTTCTTTCTGTTTTGATACAAACAAGTTAGAGGTACGTCATTTCATATCAGGGTACTCTGCTTTGAAGGGTCTAGCAGAAATTATGACCGGCGAGAAGAGTCTGGGAGTGCTCTATATTACTTTATGGTAACGTTTTACAAAGTATATATACAGGGTGGCCCATCCATGTGTGGACGGAATATTACTCATAAACAAATACATTCTGGGAAAATCTATTTATGTGATGTTATACATGGCATTTGAGGTCTTATTTCTAAAACATTGGCCATTATACAGGGTGTCTCAGTTTCGACCTTCATATCAAAGTTGTGATTTTTCAAATAGAATGCCTCAAATTTTATTGCATATTTGTATAAACCAATTCAAAAGAATAAAATTGATATAACATACATACTATGGGGTTTTGGTAATTAGCTACTGAGCTTTTATCTTATTTGTTACTCTTTCGAATTTTAATTTTTGCTCATACAGGGTGGTCAAAAACGCAAATTGTAGTTTTTCTCAAAAATTTCAAATGGATTACCCTGTATATTTGTGCAAGTTTGGATTCAATTTTTTATAAGCTTTTTTTGATACTACACATTAAGGGGTTTTTACAGCTACTTTTTCGGTTATTAGCACGTCTTTTTTGCAACGGCTTAATTACTTATCGAGTATCGCATCATCCTTGGAAACAAGTAAATTGTTAATTAGTTACAAACTGTCAAAATTAGCCTTGTGATCATTATGATTAAAAACGTGTTTGAAAATGAATTTTTCTAAAGAAGAAATGGTGAATATGGTGTTCGTTTTGGGTGAAGCCCAATCAAATAGTTTCCTAGTATCTCGCCTTATATCTTGGCCTCCTAAATCACCAGATATGACACCGATAGACTTCTTTCTATGGGGCTATGTTAAGCAAGAGGTTAATAGATATCCATCTACACCGGAAAATATGAAGGATAGGATTAAGGATGCTTTTCTGAACATAAGGGAACACATGCTGAGGGATGTGCAATGGTCATTTATCCAAAAACTACGGCTGGGTATTCAACATGATGGAAATATTTTCGAGCAGTTTTTGTAGATTAGGTCTTGAGTAGTGATAGTTGTTTGTTTATGGTGTTGCTATAGTTGTCTTTTTCTATTACGCTTGAAGCTGAATACTGTTCTGATTGTTATTAGTTTTTACATCAAATAGGTACTCTTAGTGGCAATATGGAACTATCCCACTGCTTGTCTGTTGTTTCCATGGATGATGTGATTTTTTCCTTTATTTTGGTGTTTTGTTCTAGTGAAAGCTTAATCACTCAAAATCTAGTGATTTTATCTGAATCAAGCCTCATACCAAAAAAACGCTTATAAAAATTGATTCCAGACTTGCACAGGGTGAAACATTCGAAATTTTTGAGAAAAAGTACAATTCGCGTTTTGGATCACCCTGTATGAGCAAAAATGTAAATTCGAAAAAGTAACAAATAAGATAAAAGCTGAGGTGTGTAAGTATTTTTTGATACAAATTTCCGCACTCCAAATTTCAAAATGGCGGATGGAGGGGTTTCCGAAGTAGACGGTTTTTCTGGACAAAACACCTTACATCTCAGTAGCTAATTACCAAAACCCCATAGTATGTTACATCAATCTTCTTCTTTTGAATTGGTTTATCCAAATATGCAATAAAATTTGAGGCAATCTAAAGAATCACAACTTTGATATGTATGTCAAAATCGGGACACCCTGTATAATTGCCAATATTTTAGATATGTGGCCTCAAATGTCATGTATAAGATGCCATAAATAGATTTTTCCAAAATGTATTTTTTATGAGTAATATTCCGTCCACACATGGATGGGCCACCCTGTCTACAGAGTGTTCTTAATTCGACCATTTGGATCTTGAAAACTGTAAGAGTTACGAAGTCGCTCAAATGGAGACCAAGTTCCATATTTAGGTAATCAACAAAATGCCTCTTACTCAAAGTACTTCCGGCGAAACACGATTTTTTTTTAAATCATGTAATGTTTCCCTGACTTTATTTGTAATGCGATTTTAAAATAAATTGCACATTGACATTACCACTAATTAGAATTTTTATTTGACGTTTCGTCTCTTGTCCTCCAGCATCAATTTTATTTTTTTTGTGAACAGATTTTTGCGTAGATAATTAGTCTTTAATTCTGATTCCAGAAATGAATAATACGTCATACCCGACATTTTCAAACTCTAGTGATTTAAAAAAAAGCAGAATTTCCTAGGCAGGCCTTGAAATCATCAGATAGAAACTTGTTTCGCATACCAGATTTATCCCAAAATGACTTTTATTTTTTCCTGTCTATATTTGAGATGGGATTCCAAAATAAATTGCATGTTGTCATTTCCTCTTTCGTCTTGCATCACCAAGTTTCTTTTTTCATTGGAATTTTGTATACTTAAATGGTCTTAAATTCGGTGATGTCTTTCCTTAGTTGGTCATGAATTTGTTGTTGGATGAAGATTGTAAGGAAAGGAAGGAAAAAATGTATGTTGAAACCTGAACAAAAAATGAAAATTTCATTGATGGCAATACAATAATGATCATAAATAGGCAGAGGTGAGCCACAGCGAATGTTCAAAATGTTGTCTGATATTTTGTAGGCAAAGCCTGAGCTTCCTCTGCACATTGTTCACTACTCGTTATCTTTAAAGCCTACCTAGGAACTTCTGTTATTCTGGAATAACTAACGTTTGGCAATGCCAATGTATGAAGTTTTAAGCATTTTTAAAAGCGGAATCAAGCACTTTATTCATCTGCCCAAAAATTCGATACCACGTCCACAAAAAAAGTTAATCCTGGAGGACAAGAGACGAAACGTCATATTTAAATTTTAGTTATGCCACCTTGTAGAGAGAAACGGTGGCGATGTCAATAAGCAATTTATTATAAAATCCCACTACAAATGAAGTCAGGAGAAAGTTAAAACGATTTTGGGAAAATTCGTTTTTTTCGGTCTCTCTTCGGAAGTACTTCCAATTTCGAAACTGTCTAATCGACATTTTGTTGATTACCTAAATACGCAACTTTCCCCCATTTAAGCGACTTCGAATCTCTTACAGTTTCTGAGATTCCAATGGTAAGAGTCGAATTTGAAAGTTAGTGTATATAAAAATCAGTCATCAGAATATTATTTGAGTTGGTTTTCTCTTTGTTTATCTTATTACCTGATACCGGTAAGTCAACCGTATACCCTAAAAGTACATACGCAGGCATATCAAGTGCATAAATATAAAGGCTAATCACGTTTCGTGTTTTAGAGAAGTTGCCTCTAGCAGCCCTAGGGTCTTTCTCTATTTGTGTTGCGCCATACACAGAGCAGAAACCCAATTCCTAGCTGCTCTGTTTCTCGTACATACGATTGGATTCTCCATGCTCAAATATGCTTATAAACAAACTATATAGCTGTGGGTTTCCGGACTGAAAAGCATACTCGCCTAAGGACATTATATAGTTGATCTCATTTCCTGTATGCGTTGAGTACGTCATCCCTAGAGTAATCCTGGAAGGGAATCAGGATCCTCCATATCTGTGACACCCAAATAAATTTTTCAGCAAAAAACCGGAGGCGGAAAAACGCGCGAATTTTTCGAGGAAATCACCGGAGTAAAGCACCCGGAAACCGCGCGAATAAGATTATGCGATGGCGCGACGATGGCTCAGCATATACAATATTACACAGCAATGCCGCTGTCGACGATTCGCGGGGGTCACGAATGTGATGCGCTTTTAGGCGTAGACTTTTACACAATGCATATACAATGTTAACTTAGACAATCTAAGATACGCAGAAAATGTCTCGACGAAGGTGTTTCGCAATTTTTTGGGTAATTTTGGGTATCTTTTAGATGTATTATTTCCACACATCATCGATTCCCCATACATTTATCTGTCGCGGGGCGTGGGACTTCTTCTTTTGGGCCGCATCGCTGACGCTTTCGATCTCGAGTTGTCTCGAGTAGCACCGTTGCTAGTTTTGTCGAGAAATGGCAATGTACCCGGTAATGCGATATGCTCATACTAGGTGGGCGCGATATATATATATATATATATATATATATATATATATATATATATACGAGCATTATGCTAGCGGTGTAATTCTATGAGGTTACTTGATTTCGTATTGTAGTACTAGGTAGTACGTATCAAGAGCTATTACAGGTACCAAACATTATCAACAACAGAGCTTCTAAGAAATGAGGCCATCGTGTACGGACACGCTTATTGCTGCGGTTTGAGATATTCGCGAGATCTTTTTCTTGATGCCGTTGCACTACATGCCAAATTGTACTGTAAGTTGTTTCGAAGGCGTGGGAAGTCGTGGGAAGTATGGAGTGAACCTACTTGTCGCAAATTTCTGCATATATAACGTGCTCAGGGTCAACTCATTCAGCCCATATAGAAGCACCAAGAAGACATGGCACTTGAGCATCGGTAATCAAAAACTAAGACTTTGGATTTACAATATATGCTTCACGTTGCTAAATGCACTCCTTGCGTTTCTGCCGTGATTCAAATCCTTGACGTTTGTTTCAGATAGTTATAGTCGCTCACTCTTTCATTTTTTTAATGGTTCACAGGTCGCAATGCACAAAATTTGTATTTTTTTAAATCCGCAAATTCCAAAATTCTTAAAATATTGAAAGCTGTAAACTGTAAACCTTGAATACTGTCAATTTTTAAAGAACGGGGCACAAACTCTCAAGATTTATTATTGACAAAGGTCATCGCCCAATGTGGATATTTCATTGTGGCATTTTCCACTCCTTTTATTTCCTTAATCAAAAGTGTCTCATCGAAAAGAACCTTGGAATGACCTTGAAATTGACATTATCTATATGCCTATACTAATGCGTATACTAATGCGAACTGTCAAGACAGCAGATATGCAGGTTGTCAAATTTTGGTGTTCTTTTTAGATGAAATACCAAATAGTCCAATAACTAATAATGAAAACCAATCAGTTGGTTATCTTAATGTTTTTCTTTTGAAAGGGCCTATCCGAGTGTATGATAAAAAGTACTGCCTTCCATTTACAAAATAGGTTTTTGATGTGTGGCAAAAATGGGACACTCTGTATAATTGTAAGTATTTGATAAATGTGCCCTCGGATAGTATAGTCTAATCGTAATTAGACAAAAACACCCCCGGTTTGCGGAATAATTGTGAAGACTGGATTTATTACTGCAAGTTGTTCAAGGGGATATTCAAAACATGGACGCATAACATTTTGTGGGAAAACTTTTTATTGGACAACAGAGAACGAGAAAACGTGTTTTTCGGGATTCAATCGCAAGTGTTGACAGGAACGAAAAAACTCTTCATATAAGATTTTTAGGTATTTATGAGACCTACAAAATGAGACTACATGTAAGAAGGTCCGACTAATAGCAAAAAAGCTATGACCAATATACTCCAATTTTGTTGTTATTATTTAGAAATATGAATCGTACGGATTTGAAGAATTTCAAGTAGTTGCGTGAAATTATCGTCGCATTACCAACAAGTGTCAAAAACTGCATTTTGCATCGTTTCATAACATTTTGCTATTAGTCGGATCTTTTTACGTGTAGTCTTTTTTTGTAGGTTTCATAAATACCTAAAAATCTTATATGAAAAGCTTTTTCGTTCCTGTCAACACGATTGAGTCCGCAAGAACACGTTTTCTCATCTTTGTTGTCAAATAAAAAATTTTCCCACAAAGATTCGTGTACTCAATTTATGGGTAAATGTTCTAAATACCCCCTTGAATAACTAGAACCAGTAAAACCATACCTTACAATTATTTCAGGGAGCTTTGCTAATATGATTAGTTTACTCTGTATTATAACCCCCTTCGACAAGGTATTATTCAGGAGCCATTTTCCGTCCTTGCATGCTTGGGAGGCCCTGTATGTCAGGGAAACGCTTCTCAGGATTGCCCATCAGATTTTTTAATCAGGAACCTCTAGAGAGCTTATTCCCAAAGTTTGAGCATTCACCGCGCACTGACTTCCGTAAGGTTTGGTCCCATCCTTTTCGAAAATTTCGAATGTTTTGTAAAACTGTTACACCCTACTACTACAATATCATAGAGATTCGTCCAAATATTCAACGAAATTTTTAGGCAGTTGCTGTGTGTTGTTGCATATACTGCGAAGGAGGCGCGGTCGGCGTCTCGTGGAAGAAAGAGAAGGCTTTTTATGCGAAATAACGTTTTTTCTAAGGATGATAACGGATGAAAAATGGATGCAGAAGATGGCAGCACACAAATATTTAGTCTTGCAGAACCCTTAATCTATTTTCTGTTTTTTGTGTAACAAATCGTAGGGCGGTAATCGTCTACGAATAGAGCCATATGCTTAACGATCGGGATAGTTTCTGTTCCAATTGTTGCAATTATAGACTAGGCAACGAATTATGATGAACCTTAGTAGTACTTATAAAGATCACATCTTCAACCTGTTTACATTCAATTTCACATAATTATATACATTTAGTAAACACATTCAAGTTTGCTACAAAACTGCATGTGTTGAAGATGTAGTAAACTTTTAAAAATAGTTGCTTAGTATAAGAAAATTTTATGAAGTTTTGTACTTTTGGTTTCATTGAGCGCTTTCAATGTGAGTCATTTTATGCTGATGACGAGTTTATTACAATCTTAAGGTCTATTTAAAGACTAATTGCGTATGGTTGCAGGTTTATTTCACAGTTTTAGCTCTTTCAAATGCATAATAAACCCGTTCGGTGCTACGTGGGTACGTGCGTACAATTTTAATATAGCCTACTAATTGCATTTGAGAAAGCCGTCTTAAAGAAAGCTAAAAAAATATATTTAAGGCATATTATTTACTGACACAATAGTCTTAAGATCAGGTATATTTTATTAATGGGTTTCAGTACTTATCTTAGGTGACCGGCAACTTCCTTATACAACTGAATAGTTTCAAAGTTAATTGACAATGAACTACAATACCTTTAAGACAAATTAATCTTATTTGACAACAGTATTAGATTCTACAAAAGCAGCTAACACGCTAAAGTTCTGGCAGTATATTTACAGGGTAACTTTAAAACCGTTACCTTTTTATTTACAAAAATAAAGCCGTTTTAAACCTCAAATGAACATAAGGTGTTTTAGGATGCTTCTTAGGTACAAAAAAATTCTATACGTACCTCGGTAGAGAAGGTCATTGCAGACTTCTCCGACGAGTTATATTGCTGGTTTCCAGTTCTTAACTGAAGCGCAATGAGTAGTGACACTACACGCCGTTCCTTTACTAATCCTAATCAAGATACTCTAGTGTAAACGTCCTGCACCGGAGGCGGACATAAAGGATATGATCGATAACATCCCTATCAGACAAACAAGCGCTTTGCGGAACGGCGAGGACTGGAGACACAGTGCCGTTGGAAGCTTTAACGCTTTCCTGAAACTGATGCCCATACGCAAACAGAACGGGCCCATAAAATTAGTTATGCTATCTCCATCTGAATTTAATGGCTCAGCTAAAGTAGTACTTTGAAGTTGCGTAGAAATGGCACAATGGGGGACGAGGCTTTGGAACGGCTTCATATTATGGAGTAGGGGGATATTGTTTTCCATTAAAGCTCTTATTTGAGATAAAGACGAGAGATAAGAATTTGATAGAAGATACTTGATAAAATCTGCGTCGCATAATATACGTTATAACTAAACGAAGTAAATTAGTAATATAGCTTTCATCCCGACGATCCACAGACCTTCCACCATGGATATATGTTTCGTGCATTTTGGCAATTTATCAGCATTGTCTAGGCGTGGTGTCTGTTAGTACAACCAACGAAAACTGAGCTACTGTTCTCTATCTAGGATATAAGGTTAATCGAATTAAGACAGCACAAGATGTCATCTATTACCAAAAACAACCACTGCGAAAGGGAAAACAGCAAGATGTCTGTTGGCCTCTAGATGCCGACGATTCTGTTGGTATACTAGATACGGTCTACTCAGACCATCGATTCGAGTAGATCCCAAGAAGCTCTTGGAATGTCCGGGTGGAGGGTGGGTTCGAGGGAAAAACGTCGAAGATAAAATTTGTTTTACTAACATCTGCGGGATTAACAGAGCAACATTGATGCTGTTCATCACTATTTGCAATCCAATCGTCCCGCCATGCTTTTCTTGGCGGTAAAGAAATCTCAGAGTCTGCACCGGTTAGCCATCTTAGCTTCGAAATTACGAAGTGCACTCTAGTCTGAGAAAGAACGGGGGGTTGTAGCTTTTGTCCGCAGCAGTCTTTCCTACGCCAGAGATGTTTCTTTGGAATCAGACCAGAAGGACATTTTGTGGCTTCGTCTCAACTCCAAAACGTCCCCCAAATTTATTTGCTGCCTTCCTCGCTCTCCCTCGGACCGTAACTGGGATGACCTACTTCAATATCTCGCCGTCAAGATCGACTTCCTGAGCATCAATCACCCCGCTTCAGAGGTAGTTCTTCTCGGTGATTTCAATGCTCTTAATGAGCTTTGGTTGGGTTCAAACCAAGACCGATGCATCAGGTCGTGCAGTTGAAGTCGTCGCACTTACTCAAGGGCTGACCCAGCTGGTGACGAGCCCTACTTTTTCACATGCCAGTAGCCTGCAGGATCTCTTGCTGACCACGCATCCTGTCCCTTACAGGACTGCTGCCCTTTCCCCCCTTGGCAGCTCAGACCACTGTGTTGTGGAGGTTAGGTTTCGGTCAGAACGCGCTGTGGCAGCAGAAACTCGAACAGGCCGCAAAATTTGGCATTACGAACATGCTGACTGGGAGGGGCTCAGAGACTCCTTCTCCACCTTTCTTTGGAGATTTACTGGGGTGAATGCGTCGGCTGTCTGTTCTTCGATGGAATGGAGGAATACATCCCCCACACGGTGAAAGTGTCTAAACCAGGGTCCGACGATTGGTTTAACAAATCGTGTGACGCTACTCTCCAGTAGATGATCAAGGTACACAGAAATTTCTTACAAAACCCCACTGTAGAGAACAGATAAGCCGATTTCAATTCCAGAAACAAATATAACGGAGCGGTTCGCAATGCCAAAAACCAACATGATATAAAGCAGATTGAAAAGAACTCCACACGCAGTAACCTTCCACCACTTACGTGTTAGGATGTAATGATTTCATCCATCTCAAAGGCCAAGGCGGAAGTGCTTGCCAAGATCTTTGCTGCCAACTCCACCATTAACGTCCCTCTCAACGCCCAAGTGCCGTCCATTCGAAGCATTCCCTACGCTATGCGGGAGGTAACATTCAGGCATACGACCGTAAGACGAGTGCTCTTGTCGCTCGACATCAACAAAGCTTCTGATCTGGACTTGATGCCTGCTATTGTACAGAAGACATGTGCAGTGGAGCTTGCTCCAGTTCTTTGGCGTGTCTTCCAGACATCTTATGAATCCGCCCCAGAAAACTGGAGATTTGGTCATGTACAACCCATCTGAAAATAAGGATCCAAGACCGAACCTTACAACTGCAGGCCTATAGCTCTGCTTTCTGTTATAAGGTGATGGCGAGGTGGATAAATCGCGAGCTTCTGGACTATTTGAACGTCACAGCTTCACTAGCGATAGGCAGTATGGTTTCCGGCACCAGCGATCCACAGGGGACCTCCTAGCTTACGTCACGTAATTGTGGAGTAAACTCATTCAGTCTTATGACGAGGCTCATGTCGTTGCCCTTGACATCACGAAAGCGTTCGATCAGCTGTGGCACGCTGCCCTCTTAAGCAAACTACCATCCTATGGCCTCCCAGAAAAGCTGTTCATTTTGATATACTCCGTACTGTAGGAACAAATTTGAGGAAAGTGCGAGGAGTTTGTCAGCTATAATTACTTATTCTAATCTGGTCAATTACCGACTTTCATGATATCCAGTGACTATTTTTGAATAGATGCTGGGATATTAAAGGAGGCGCAAACTTCGAATTTGCCAGAGGAGATTCCCAACTGATTTTTTTTTCATTATCACGTACGTTTGATACACAAACGGTTCAAGAGGTTGGCGGTCGGTAACCTGGAGCAAATTTGATTGAACTATGCTTCTAATAAATTACAAATACATACATACTATTTTAGCTATCGACATTATTTGCGGGTATTTTGGAACATTATGGGTAATGAGATGCGCAGTAGCTTTTGAAGATTGACAGTTTTCGAGTTATGAGCGATTCAGTTTTTGAAAAAGTCTGAATCTGAAATGGTCATTTTCAATTATGAAAACCTTCGTTAAAATAGAATTTTTAATTTTCTGTGGTAGGCCAAAGCTGGCGTACTGTACAAGACGTTTTCAAAAACATGGGGCAACAATTCAGTTGGTCATACCACTACTACTGGCTGTTTTCGTATTCCTTCTTTGACGAACTACTTCGTTTTAAAAATACAAGACTAACAAGACTTCCAAAAACAAGCCGTCACTAGCAAAGATCACATATGAGCCTTCTTATTGTACAAAAACCGTACATCAAAGATGAATGCAAGGCTCTCACAGTCTCAATGAGCTATGTCGATAAATTTCCAATGTTCTGTGTTCTGTGAACCAATAGCTTTGAATTGTCAAATAGGAAATAATCTAGGCGGCTCTAGTCTCAAAATCTAACCCAGGTTACTATCCATATTCCACTGACCGCCAAATAAAATCACAAACCACGTTTTGTTCATCTCGATCGCCTCTTTCGAAGTACATCCAAAACGACACTGACAGTATATTTTACTTATGTATTTCTGCGGTGCTTTCCAGTGCCTCGTTTGAGTCACTCGGAGTAACTCGGGACTGCCCACCACCTGTCAATACCGTTCCAGTGCTCTAGAGTGTCATGCACCGGAGCTACTCATTTTTGAAATCCCCTGCCCCATCATGCATTAGCTTCTGATTCGGTGTTATACGCTCCGAAATAGTGGGGATAACGAAAATGACATTTGTGTCAAGATTGTTAGGTATGTATTTTGCATTAAACTCACATTGAACCATATCAGACCACGGAGGATGGTAAAAAGCTGATGATGTCCTGACCCAGAGTCACAACGTACATTTAAACTGTTCCTGAATAATAAAGATCGCAAGATAGGGTAAGAATGGAGGTTCATAGCGGCTTGTAGTTGTCTTCATCTATATCTAGACACTTTAAAAATAACTTTGAATGTCTACACTAAAATATGAATTCGACACATTTATCGAGAAGCTTTATAATAAAAATGTAGACCGCTGACGTGTTGCACCTGATCCTAAAAGCATAATCAGGCATCAGTTGTATAGTCTGACAATGCTTCTGAAAATAAAGGTGAAATGTGTGATACAAATTGTCAACGTTACACCAAAACATCAACAAACATTGCAGCACTTCAGGTTGACGAGGATGTCCTTTAGGTTGGGACTTTCCTTTATACGTATACCAACGCCTTAATATAATCAAGGTATCAAGTTTGGAAATAAGCTCTAAATAAGCTATTCCAAACCTGCCCTCTCTCCCCACCTACGTCAAATGGTATGATGTTTTGTAGTATTATGACCAGATGTGAGTCAGAAGCCAGATCAAAGGCCGCGATGAATGTAGGTTAACCTAGTTTATAAACAAACCGCACTTGAAAACCGATATTGGCACATTCTTATAGCAATAACATAAGATTTGATGTTAGTGGACTGTAGGTATACAGGATCCTATTGATACTCCGCGAACGTATTAGAGTATTCAGACTGTCGCCGTCTTCCTCGATATTTCCATCAACGCTGCGTAGCTAGCTGGGTAGACACGGTAGAAGGACATAGATATCGCCAAATGTTGCAAATTTAGGAAGAAGCAAAGAAGCTCGTGTTTTTGAATCGATTGGCGACAACGCCAAGCAGCAATTTCTAACAAAATGCGGCAGGGCAGTACTTGAATTGCCGTACATAAATAGCAGGTAGCATTTTTCTTCAATTCCTTTTCTATGCTTTCGGTGCTGTTTTACCGAATATTATCCTTTGTTATTTCAAACGTAGTTGTTTTTGGAAGAGAAAGTCCCAACTTTCAGGACACCCTGTTTATTGTCATTTTTGAAGCATCCTAAAGAAGGTCACGGAGGTGTGCCTATGCTTCAGGAAATATTTATGCTACATATGTGATTTTATTTCGTTGAGACTGGAACTTGCAGATTCATCAGCGATATAATCATAGGTTCAATTATTTAAGATGTTCCATTTTAGGTCCTTCTTGGCCCCTTTGACTAACGTTTTCGTTGAACACCCAATACTGAAGTTGCTGCAATAAAAAATGAGCTTAGCGAACTTGAAATAGTTTGGCTTCATATGAATTGCAGGGTTATTATGTAGAAAACCTGAATAATGTCAAAAAACTGATAAAATATCAACTTGGGCACTAGGTAGCCGTTAGTGTAAAATTGATTCCGCGCCTACTAATAAAGTGAATGTCAGCCAGATCAAAGGTGACATTTTATAGTCTACTATAGATACATTTGGTGCCAAAAAACCTTCATATATACATATATGAGAAAATTGCTTATAAAAACACGGTGCTTTCGTTTTTGGACTTTACCTCCCTTTGTGATGGCCGCTTCCAAAGAAACTGCACTGTAGCCTAATTGTTATCTTTGTCAGGTAACTCTATGAATAAAAATGTCGGATGAAAATACGTTTCTTTTGCTTTCACTACTCTATCATTTTGAACTTGACAGCACGCAAGGCGCAAATTTATATTATCATTTAACAGTGTTTATCGATGGAAAAATATGGTTTTATTTAATTATTAGTACAGAGTCTATTCGATTTAAGCTTTTATGCAGTTTTCGGTTTGTTCAGTGAGTTTTTTGAGAAGTATTTGTTCAATAATAGTTAACAAGGGACAGGTTAGTTCACCGCAATCACGCCTCATATCAAAGTTGTGATTCTTCAAAATGCCACCATTTAGACATACCAACCTAGGTCGCAGAACTGCTCAATGCTGCAAGTCAAAGATATATACGAAGACGTCAAACTGACGAGCAGCGAGGAGCGAGAAATGGAGTTGAACAGATCGAAGGGCTGACATTTAACAACGTCGAAGTGTTGCATTTAATCCCAATCGAGATGCATTCTATTATGACGAGGAAATCGGTTACAGTTCACAACAAATCGTTGCTATTGGACCAATGAACGTTGTGAGTCCACATTGCAAGACTTTCAAGTTTAAAAATGAAGCCCGTAGATTATGTTGCGCCAATGGAGAGGTCGAATTGACTCCATTGATACCACGACTAGAGCCACTACATTCATTGATTTCCAGGAGTGGGCCAGACTCTATACATTTTTGAGTCATATCCAGCAATACAATAATTGCTTTCAAATAACGTGATTTGGCGCAAAACAATTCATTTCACAAATTGATTCCATTGGTACCATCACCAGAGCCACTACATTCGTTGGTGTCCAGAAATGGGCCAGATTCTATACATTTTTTGACTCACATCCAGCAATACAATAATTGCTTTCAAATGATGTCATTTGGTTCAACAAAATTCATTCCACATAGTTTTATGCCCACTTTCAGGTAAGTCGATGGGGAATGACAGTGCTGTCAACGTATTTTGGTAGCCACATGGCGGTACAAACAATTCACTATGCAATTACCTATATTCCATATATTTACATTTTATTATTAATAATTCATCCCAGTTCATAGCTGAGACAGGACCATGTCTGTCAGGCCAGCTATTAATGTCATAAAGAATCGATATGTTTTCTCTAATGAAGTTAAGTAATATGAGTACCGAAAATTAAAGCTTTGCATTCACGCTGAAGACGCATAGATGAACAACTCCTGAATATTAAGAAACTACAAACTAAACCTTTGTCTCATGTTGTGGAAGCGCTCTGTACAAAATTGTAGGTGAAATGTTACCCTTAATTAAAAAGTAACCGAAAGTTCAAGGGTCTTTTAGCGTTTGTTCCGCGCAGTTACTGAATGTTCCATTTATAGCCAAACGCTGCACTAAAACGATAAACTAATTAATTGGATTCAACTAATTTAGTACAGCAATATTATAAATCCCATCCAATATGAATATTATCGATAAAACAATAATCGTATTTCAACAGTTTGACAATTCATAGCGATATAGTTTTTTGCGGGTAGCCTAGCAATTTTGAACATTACACATGCATAATTAACAGATATATGGATACCAGTTTGATTAGAATCATGTCCTTCATTGCAAATTTATACTGACCAGTGATTAAATTAACCACATGATATGCCCATAACATGATAACGTTAATGCTTTCAAGTTATTAGATTCGCGGCCTAAGCCTTCAGGTGATGAGTAGACAGAAAGACTTTTCGAAAAATGTGCGCCTTTCCAAAACTGAAGGAATAAACATTGAGACAAGCTTCTATCCCTATGGGTGCAGATCCAAGGCAATTCAAATAGGTTTCCTACTTGTATTCCATAGAGGTCCTAAGCATGCTATATGAAATTTAATAAATGCTTCTACAAGACTGAATGCCGTTGAAGAAGTGACTTTATCTGGTGGATGTACAAAAATATTCGAGGAAATCCGACGAGATCCGGAAATTTCCCAGGAGATCCAAGAATATCCAAAGGGGTTCAAGGATTTCCAAGGAAACGAAATAAATCTGAGCGGAGGAGGTCTTTTGTTTCAAAAAGGCGTTAGGACCAAAACGATCGTTTGGATTGCATATCCACTAATATTGTAAAGATAATCGTTGCTATTTATGGATATAAAACATACATACCTACTGTCTACAATAGGAGCAAACAAAACTAAGCTAGGATGTTCCACAAAACAGGCAAAAAAATATTGTATTTGACGTATTGTATTTCGAAGATTCAGCACATGCGGGAAGTAACCTTCAGGTACAAGATCGTTAGACAGGTGCTGATGCCGCTTGACGTCAACAAACCTGCTAGCCTGGTCTTGGTTATTGCATTGAAGAGATCTGCAGCGGAGCTTGCTACAGTTCTTCCGTATCTTTTCAAAATATCTTACAATGCAATGCTTTTTCTGAAAACTGGAAATTGGATCAACACAACGGTTAGCATGTATACGGCTTATACTTCGACAATGTACAGTGAATATAATTATTTCTTATCTCTCTAATTTTTGAAATTCAGCAAATTTGTGTATATAGAATTTCCAGAATGGATAAGAAAAAGTGGATTCGCAATTAATTTCTAGCTTTGAATCTCAATTAAGTGTATTTGAGACAAGAACCCAATGTAATTATCATCAACACCTACAACTTACAGCTTAGACCTGCAGTAATGCCATCTCAGAAGCAGAGTTTATATCACATCAGAGCCAAATATTGATAACAAGCCTCATGACGTTTAGGCAACACGTACAACTAAGTTCTAAGTTAACATCTTGTAGAAAAACCTACATAATATAAAAAAAACAGCATAATGTCAGAAAAAAAAATCGGCATAATGTCACTTTTTAAGATACGTGATACCCGTGCTGGAGGTTATCACTGTTTAGGGACGCAAGAATCCGATAGAGTTTAGTGCTTCCAAAGCAGACCCGCCTGACTTCGGCCTTCCATCGTAACTGTGGCGAACTTTATATATGTAGAGCCGGACAGTACGACCGCTCCTCAGTCCCCCAGGTGTCGAGATTGTGGTACAATCTGGTCGAGGAGGCTTTTCCCAGTTCCAATAATCTTAGGCAGTTCAAAAACCGAATTAACAAAGTGTCCCTACGTCCTATTCCGTTGGCAGGATTTCCATTGCCGTCAGCAGCGGTGGTCGCGGTAGTAGACTCTTCGGTCTCCTGATCAGTCGCCGTACGCTGTGCGGGTTCGAGTCCCGTCTCAGGAGAAATTTTTCTCTTGGCTATGGATGTTGTGATTGTCCGTAGGTGGTAGACGATCTCTGACTGTCGAACGTGGAGGTACCACCCGGCGGATCTCGTAGGCGGAGCCAGAATGTGTGCATGTTGCATGCACTCGTGTTCCCTCGCCAGAGTCCGTGTGGCGTTCCTCTTTCCCCTGTATCCCCCTATAGCCCCACGGTACCCAATGGGTGTTTAGGCCTTAGGCCTTCGTGGTAGTTGGAGTATAAAAAAAAACTGTTACTGTGACATTTAGGGATAGTCGATTCACTGATTCCTACTATTGTTGGCGGTTTTGGGCAAATGATAAATTTCTTGATAGCACAGTTTGACGTATGACATTCGTGACGTCAGGCTTATGAAATGAATTCGGACGCCCTTGGAATTAGGTAGGGAACACACCAAACAGTTGAGGACCCGAAGATCATAAGGAGCGACAGTAACTATCTGTGAAGGTGATTATGCAGCTCACACATACTTGAGCTGTCATTGCGTCAAGTGCAACAAGACCATAAGCGATATTAAAACTTACGTCCGACACTGCTATATATGCAGAAGCTGCACGGAACATCTGCTTATAACGCATCTTACAGGACAACATCAAAATAATGGTTCCAACCGTTCCGCAATGGTGACTATTTCTTCATCAACCAACAAAGGTCTGGAAGCCTCGGTGCTCCAGTGACACGAAAAAAAATCATTTTCGTGCTTTGGTGAATACTTAGAAGTTTGGTGTTTTTGTACCCCAGCAGTTAACCAAAGATCAACTCACTCAACGAGCAGAGGTCTGTCTACATCGTTAATTGTTTCGCTGTACATCTTAATGGCTAGCCCATTTCGCTACCGGAGATGGAACGCATGTCATCTATATTAACCATAAATGCATGGGTCAGTGGCTGGGCCTCAACGAATCAGACAAACCTACACTGAAAGGAGATCCTCGCAAGAACATACTCTCGGTGACGTGGTATCTACATGAAATGATATTTTGGGAAATTCTTCCTGCTATACCATAACTACTCGGTCCATGTACTGTAATCAGCTTAAAAGTTTGAACTCTGTCATGAACGTCCACAACATGACACAATATTTTTTCTCCGTGACAATACCCGACAAAAAATACTGGTGTTGAACTAGGAAATAGTCCACACCATCCATATTTGTCGGACTTAGCCCCAACCGGTTTTAATTTACTCCGATCACTCATAAGAGCTGTGATGATGAACCACAGATATAACAGTACCTAAATGACTTCTTCGAATCCAAACCGGTGGAGTTTTATAGGAATGGCAACTACTTTTTACCTAATCCCTGACAAATGGTTGTATATGGCAAAGGTGGCTTTAATGTCAAATAGATATATAAAATGTGACGCTCAATATGTATTATCATACCGCTATTTTTGAAGTCGCTCATACCCCCGATATCAAACTGTAATCACAACAGCGACAAAAAGTGATATCGGTACTGTAGTGATAACTGAAAACTGTGGGAGACAGGTCAGACCTACAGGAGAGCCATATCGGTTTCTGGAAAAGTAAGCCACAAAAACTCAAGTGTTTTTCCCGGCGAGATAAAGGATGAATAATGGAAGAAAGGAAAACCGAAATAAACACTTAACCTGAAAGTATAAATCAAGCAGAAGGTCTACCGTTAATGGTAGGAGCAGCTGGGTAGTTTTTTCAACATTATTTACCTACTACGAAAGTAAAAATGCCGTTCGTCGTTTTCCTCGACTACTTCTACATAGTTTCGTCTAAATAAACATAGCATGGATCGCTTCGTATCTGACAGGGAAGGTTTTTAACTTCCAGGATTTATTTCTCGCTCAAAGTTGTTTACATGTTTGACTACACGTTAGAGTTTCAGCGTCCCCATTTCAATTACATGGTACTGGCATGCTGGAGAATGAGCCCGAGCTTAAAAATAAAGTATGTAAATATGTGAAACGAATCAGTAGAGAGCATGCTAACAGCTACAGCATCTGAAACATGAAGCATCATTGTATATATGCTAGAATTTCACATCCAGCTTTCATCCAAAGTTTATTACGAGTATATGAGAGATATCTACTGCAACTTTTTATTGTGGAATCAATTATCATGTTAATTTCACACTCGTATATATATCAGTAACCATACCATTTTCAAGATTGTTTGAGTACCCAAGGTATCAAATATTTGTTGAAACGTCACCTAGAAACGCGAAAACTCAACAGGTAGCTGTCACAGCGAATCACCTAACGAACATGCTGCAGCCTCAAATATGTCACAGCCAGTCGTACGTCAAAGACTCCACCGATTTCTTAAGAAAGATACAGAACATCCGGCTCACGCCAGATGACATTTTGGTCAGTTTTGATGTAGTGTCACTTTTCACAAATGTCCCACTTGACGTATCACTGGCTTACCTGAAGCAAGTTTTTTCAGAGGATATCCTGACCTTGTTTCGACACACCCTAAAAACTACATATTTCCAGTGGAACAATCAATTTTATGAAAAAACTGACGGCGTCGCAAGGGGAAGTCCGCTAAGCCCGGTAATAGCCAATTTCTACATGGAAAGGTTCGAGGTAGCAGCACTGAACACCGCTCCCAATCGTCCCAGTTGTTGGCTACGGTATGTGGATGATACCTTTGTGGTATGGAGCCACGGAAGAATAGAACTAGCAGTGTTCCTACATCACCTAAACAGCATTCACCACAAAATCAAATTCACAATGGAGATAAGGACAATCAACTGGTCTTCCTAGACGTATTGGTGGTCAGGCGAGATAACTTCAAGCTGGGTCACAGGGTTTACCGCAAAACAACAAACACTGAGAGATATCTACATTAGGACTCCAACCATCATCTTGGGCAAAAAAGAGGTGTCATTAAAAATATGATAGACAGGGCACATCGAATTTGTGAACCTCAATACCTGCATGGGGAACTGGATCATGTTAACATGGTTTTACAAGCAAACGGCTATCGCAGGGAACAAATAGAACAGGTTTCACGACAAAAAAGCAGACCACCGGCAGGAGACAAAGAACCACCTCCTTTCTACCATACATTAAAGGCATCGCTGATAGAATTGGAAGGCTGCCGCAGAAACACAACTTCAAGACCATCTACATGCCGACAAATAAAATCCAGCAATTTCTAATATCAGTACCCTAGGGACCCCCTGAGCGGTGCCATCGTATACAGGAACACGCCTCAAGGAGCATGAAAGAAACTGTCGACTGGGACAAACTGATAAATCAGCGGTAGCCGAACACGCACTCCAAGACGGCCACAATGTTCTGTTCGACCAAACTGAAGTCCTATAAACATCCACCCACCACTCAGCCCGAATGTACAGAAAAGCAATTGAAATCTACAAACACAATAATAATTTCATTATAAAAGAAGAAGGCCTTGCTTTAAACAAAACATGGTTCCCAATTCTAAAAAACACAGCGCAAAAGCCACGTCACAAAAGGGGCCCAGAGTACCCCAACCAGACTACTGAGGGGTTTCCGGGAAAAACAACATAAGACACTTTTTGTTGAAATTGAGTTGGCAACGCTGTTGTGTTCTACATGTTTCAATGCTGCTTTCTGGTGTTTAAGTTTCCTGTCAAAAGCACATATCTCCGTATAAAATGCATTTAAAGAATCATTCCATAAGAACGACATTAGTCCACATAGGTTTCCCATAAAAACAACACTTGTCAACGACATGTGTTGTTTTTTTGAGAAACGTTATATTATACAAAGTTAGGTTAGAAAAGTGTTTATTGTTGATTGTTGGTTAAACGTGTCTTGTGTCAAATTAATATTATCCAGCGAACAATACTGAAATACCAGAAAGAAAGATGCCAAAAACCAATAAAAGGACATTGGCCAAAATAGCCAGGGTTAAAGGTGATCCTTTTTTTAATAATAACGGAATAGCTAAGCAAGCTAGAGTTACTGGGCCAAATTGCAGGTTAGTTATGACTTTAGGAATATATTTTATAGCTTTGTTTATATAATACATATGTATTTTGTAGATGCGCTCGATTAAAATGCTTTGAGAAGATTACAGAAGACAAAAGAAATACCACTTTAAGAAAATTTAATATCCTGGAATCTAAAGATGCCCAGGTCAGTCATCTTGCTGGTAATATAACATAATATGCTTTAATAGTAGGTACCTTATAATACATTTTTTTAGGATTAATATCATTTGGCTACCCACGGCAAAGACGTAGTTGTAGAAGACATCAAGATGTGCTACAGGATAATGAAAAGCATGAAGTGTAAGATGCTGTGGATGAGCCTTTACTACAAAAGCATCAACATATAGCTTCTTATAAATATAAAATAAGAGATGGGGTCAATGAAGTGCTGGTGTGTGCCAAAGCATTTTGTAGCATATATGGAACCGCAAAAGAAAGATTGCGACGAATAAGGTTATGTCTTGTAAAAACAGGAAAGTCTCCAAAGGTCATCATGCAAATAGACCTCGGAAAACTGACAGAAGAGTGTACACTACTATTCGTGATCATATAAAATCTTTTAAGTGTCGACAGTCTCATTATTCTCGCAGAGATAATCCAAATGTATACTACTTACCAGAAACTTTAATTTGCAAAAATATGTATAAAATGTTTTGTGAAGAAAATACAGATATGCGAATCACTTATACTAAGTGACATATAAATCCGAACACCCAGTTTAAATAGTTTTATTTTAATAAAATTATGTATAAGTACTTAGTGAAGCATAATAAGTAAATGATAAAAATTTCAAAATGATTGCACTGCTTTAAAGCCCTTTGACCTTTAATAATGTGTGGATGCACCCTGATGTGCTACGCATTCTCCAACGCGCCTAGGCATGCTTCTGATCAGGTGGTCAATGTCCTCCTGTGGTATCTCATTCCAGGCAACCACCAACTCCTCTCGAAGTGCTTCTAGAGCCTGAGGAGGACGTTGCAAATTGAGCAATCTCCTACCCATCATATCCCACACGTGCTCAATTGGGGATAAGTCGGGAGATCTTGGTGGCCATGGTAACAATGTGACATCATTATGTTGAAAGAAGTCTATTGTGTCTCTTGCAACATGTGGTCGGGCATTATCTTGTTGGAAAGTTGGATGTGCCAGGGTGTCAAGATAGGGTAAAAGATGGGGTTCTAGAACTTCGTGGATATAACGCTACGCGTTCATGTTACCTCTGATGAAGATTAAAGGTGACCTGGAACCATAAGCTATAGCACCCCAAACCATAACTCCAACAGTGTGCACGACCATCGTGCATGCAAAATCGAGACTGGTCACTAAAGACAATACTGTTCCATTCCTGATCCCAGAGTGACCGTTGTCTGCACCACTCAGGGCGATTATGTCGGTGTTCTCGAGTTAAAGGGAGGATCCAGTGTGGCCGGTATGAAAACAAGCCAAAACTTCTCATTCGTCGATAAACACTTCGCATGCCAATAGGTCTTCCGTGTTCTGCAAACCATTCATTTGCAATGGACCTGGTAGTGGAGAAACGGTCCCTTAAGGCCAATAATCTTAGGCGGCGATCTTGACGGTTTGTTGTTCTACGGCGGCGTCCAGTGCCCCTTGCTCTTTGCGTACGGCCTTCTCGAAGCCATGCCTGACAACACCTAACCACAGTGTCTACACTTCTTTGCACTCTAACTGGAATTGCCCGAAAAGGAGGTCCAGCTTCCCGAAGTCCCACTATACGGCCCCTATCAAACTCACTAAGTTGACGAAATCGTACAGGTCTCCGTACTCTAGGCATCGTAACCGATCGTAAAGGAGGTCAAGAACCAAAATCCGCCAACGTTGATTCTTTACTGCGGCTGAAATATTCATTTTTAGAGCGTTAGTGAATTAAAAAAAAGCAGTATAAAAACCGGAAGGTCCAACCGATAAGGCTGAACATTTTTTCACTTGTTATTTACAGTAAGATAAATACATTCACCAACTTTCATTAAAATAAAACCATTTAAACTGGGTGTTCGGATTTATATATCACTTAGTATATAAAGTCTATTCCAAAAAGTGATACCTGTGGCATATGCGACAACTTAATGCAACAAATAGACATAAACATAGAAAAAAAATTTAAAGACTGTAAAAAATCTTCATTTATGTGAAGCCGAAAAGTTTTATCAGCTAAAGAAGCATTACCGAAATTTAGCTAGGCAAAATCCTGGTGATTATTGTTGCCTATCTTTCGATTTTATGCAGAACTTACCAGTTCCCCATATTCGCACAAATTAAGTTTTTTACGCCATTCAGATGTGGTACTATGTTTTTGGAATACATAATGAGGGAAATGATAATGCAACAATGTACTAGTATGACGAAACGGTTGCGAGAAAAGGAAAATGATGTCGCTTCTCTGCTGTTTCAGTTTTTATAAAGCCATGAAGTTACCACAAAAAAATTAATATTGCTCAGCGATGGGTGTGCTGGGCAAAATAAAAATTATGTTCTCATGTGTTTTTTGTATGTGTTAGTTCACTATTTGCAGATGTTCGAAGGTATTATTCACATATTTCCAGTTAGAGGACATTCTTTTTTTCAAATTTTCAAATGACAGAGATTTTTCTATCATTGAGGAACATAAGAAAACTGCAACCGTACCTTCAGAATGGGACAAGATTATGAAGGAAGGACCAGAAAAACTATCCCCATACGAACTTGTTAACGTAAACTCAAACATGATATTTGATTTATCAAGCAATATTTCTCCATAATTTCTAAAAAACTCAAAACCACTGGTAAAGATTAAAACAGCAAGAATGCTTAAGTATGAAAGAAATGAACCAGGATATGTACTTGCAAGACAAAGTTATTCTGGAGAGTGGGAACGTAGTTACATACGAAATAACAAATCCTTGCCAGGAGAACTTCGTCTGACGCAAAACTACAATGAATCAGTACCACTAAAACAATCCAAAATTGAGCATCTATTAAATTTTTCAAAGTATATTAAAAAACCTGAACATATAATGTTTTATAAAAGGTTGTTAAATATTCATAAACAAGATACTGAAGACAATGATGCATAAATAGACACTGACGACAACATCAGTGGAAATAGTGACATAGAATAGATATATTGTTATACAGCTAGAACTCTTTTGAATAATATGTTTTTTCCTGAAATACTTTTAGAATACTTTTGAAGAATATATTGTTTTTTCTGAAATACTTAAGTTTCGTTTCAATAAATATATATAATAAATATTCTTGGTTTACAAGCCTCTTTCTATAAAATTCCTAAAAAACAACATTTGTCTTGAAATACACCTTAAAGTATATAAGATGCCTTCTTACATGGCCTTAACACTAAAAAAATGCGTTACACAGCCGTATAAACAACAAAATCAGTTTTTGTTGATTTGCCACATTTTTTGTTTTTTGACAAATGTTCTTCCCAGAAACCCCTCAACTCAGTCCTCAGTTCGTCAATCGCCTATAAAACCGCATGCTCATCCAGTTAACCGATCAGTTTCAGTCGACCCGCCAAGCCGAGCACTTGGCTCTCGTCGACAGCGCCACTGAAGATGGCTATCGCAGATGTAACCGAAAGCTCTGGACCAAATCCAACACGACCACGGCTCAACAGCCCGAAAAACCTAAATTACATTAGAATTAGCCGTGAAAGCCTTCATTCTTCAAAAAGTTTGTTTACTTTCTTTACTGTCAGTTGACATTTCTTTATTTTGAAGTCCTTATAAATTAGAAATAAGAAAAAATATGTACACGTTGGTTGGGCGGGGACTCAAATCTGTTGAATATTCCAGAACGAAAACGTTTCACGCAGAACCATTCATCAAACAATATCAGGGTGCCAGCAGGGAATACCATGTATGAATCTCCCACACAGTGGAAAGACTACGTGCATTTACTGCTCAGAGTTCAGAGAGGTTGGTAAGGAGAGCAAAAAATCAGGTTGGAATATCAAGAAGGAGACTGGCTCGTCAATAAAGATCTTCTAAGAGCACGATATGGCTGGAATGAGGAGGAATGGTCTTAAATATCGGAAGAGACTCAAGTGTTCTAAATATTCTTAAGATGCTATTTTCAGTTGAAGCGGGTCAGTTTTGCCAATGGAAAAATCGTTATTTTAGATGACGAAAGGTGTTTCACTTTGAATACCTCTGAAACGACAGATTTTATATGCACAACGTAAAGGAATGCCCTTACAATGTTAGATACAAACATAAAGCAAAATTTGCAGATAAAATCTTTGGTGCGAAGCTTCTAACAGTAATATCTCAACCTTTTGTGTGGAACACTGAGGGGTGAAGCTTTGGATATATTGATAACTGCATTTCCAAGTTGCTCCAGTTTGTCCACGAACATCATGCTAATAACCATGTCATAAGAGACATTCGAAGACAGTTTCGTCTGGTAGAGTAGAAAGGGCCACTCCACATAATTCGATAGTGCAGTTGTAGTTTATGATGACTAGTTAGTGTTTAAATAAATTTTAATATTAAAAAAATCCGATAAAGGTTTTGTACCAATACACACGTTATGTTAGCATGTGTGTAGGACAAATCTTTTAACTGAATTTTAAATCAGTCAACCTGTCGTGACAATACAAAATAAACCAGCTGTCGCCATGTTGAGTCCAATATGGCGCCACAAAACGGCGAATCAACATTTCAAAAGTAATGCCGAAAGATTGGAAACTTGAAAAAGTACACTTTCTAACACCTGTACATTTTCAGAATCCGAAGAAGTTAAAAGTACGTATCAGACAATCGGAGAAGATTCTTTTGTTAAAATAATTGTACGGCTTCTTTACTAGGAGATACGGTGTTTAAGTTAATATCTTCCAATTCATCCAATGAAAATTTATTTTAAATTACTGAGCGACTCAACTAAAACTTTGTAGAAGGTCGGTAGGCATTAAGGAATTTAATTGGTTATATCTAACAGAACTGGGCCAGGGGCGTCACAATCAAATTTTAACCAGCTATTTTTGGGTATCATCAATGGACTTTAAGACGAAAACAGTTTCCGCCCATCTGTTGATAAAGAAGTTCAGAGTCTGTAGCGATAATAATCAACCAAAAATGTACAGAGAAATAAGCCGTATAATGTAAAATGTTCCCATATCGCTCCAGTTAGGTGTGCGCTTCAATCAAGGTATGTGGGTCGTTGTTTTTTTCGTCTCTTGGTACAAAAGCTGAGGATGATCCTGAAGTATTTCCACACTCTTGTTTGATTCTGGGAATGGCACCCTCAAATTACTTGACTACATTTACAACTACAAGCATCAGTAAATAACTTTTTCAATGCAGCATAAGCAAGAAGCGTTGCGTTAATCTACTTAATTTCATGTTCTGCTCAGATGTAATCAATACAGGAGTACTATATGTTGGCCCAAAGTAGCAGCTGGACATTTTGAGATGCCGATCAGGCTTGGAAAATTCTATAAATTTACTATCTTTGAAAATGGCAGACTAGCAGACTGTCGTAGCTGAGCGATGTTGTACGTTGAATGACTTATAATCTTATAATATGATACTCATATACTAAGTGACATATAAATCCGAACACCCAGTTTAAATGCTTTTATTTTAATAAAAGTTGGTGAATGTATTTATCTTACTGTAAATAACAAGTGAAAAAGTTTTCAGCCTTATCAGTTGGACATTCCGGCTTTTATACTGCTTTTTTTTAATTCACTAACGCTCTAAAAATGTATATTTCAGCCGCAGTACTGAATCAACGTTGGCGGATTTTGGTTTTTGACATCCTTTACGATCGGTTACGATGCCTATAGTACGGAGACCTGTACGATTTCGTCAACTTAGTGAGTTTGATAGGGGCCGTATAGTGGGACTTTCAGGCAATTGCAGTTAGAGTCCAAAGAATTGTGGACACTGTGGTTAGGTGTTGTCAGGCATGGCTTCGAGAAGGCCGTACGCAAAGAGCAAGGGGCACTGGACGCCGGCGTAGAACAACAGACCGTGAAGATCGCCGCCTAAGATTATTAGCCTTAACGGACCGTTTCTCCACTACCAGGTCCATTGCAAATGAATGGTTTGCAGAACACGGAAGACCTGTTGGCATGCGAAGTGTTTACCGACGAATGAGAAGTTTTGGTTTGTCTTCATACCGGCCACACTGGGTCCTCCCTTTAACGCGAGAACACCGACGTAATCGCCTTGAGTGGTGCAGACAACGGTCACTCTGCGATCAGGAATGGAACAGTATTGTCTTTAGTGACGAGTCTCGAGTTTGTTTAGGCATGCACGATGGCCGTGCCAGGGTTAGAAGGCGACGTGATGAAAGGAGGAATCCACAGTTTTTTGTTGAAAGACATGTTCATCACACTGTTGGAGCTATGGTTTGGGGTGCTATAGCTTATGGTTCCAGGTCACCTTTAATCTTCATCAGGTAACATGAACGCGCAGCGTTATATCCACGAAGTTCTAGAATCCCATCTTTTACCCTATCTTGACACCCTGGCAGATCCAACTTTCCAACAAGATAATGCCCGACCACATGTTGCAAGAGTCACAATAGACTTCTTTCAACATAATGATGTCACATTGTTACCATGGCCTCCAAGATCTCCCGACTTATCCCCAATTGAGCACGTGTGGGATATGATGGGCAGGAGATTGCTCAATTTGCAACGTCCTCCTCAGACTCTAGAAACACTTCGAGAGGAGTTGGTGGTTGCCACAGGAGGACATTGACCACCTGATCAGGAGCATGCCTAGGCGCGTTGGAGAATGCGTAGCACATCAGGATGCATCCACACATTATTAAAGGTCAAAGGGCTTTAAAGCAGTGCAATTATTTTGAAATTTTTATCATTTACTTATTATGCTTCATTAAGTACTTATACAAAATTTTATTAAAATAAAACCATTTAAACTGGGTGTTCGGATTTATATGTCACTTAGTATATATTATATCAACATTTTTCTTCTGGAAGGATCCGAACTTATAAGATTTCAGTATTTAGGAACGTTTAGGTTTAACATCCCGCCAGTCCGACATTTCGGAGTATAGTAAACTTTTAATTTACAGTTTTATAGTAGTAACAATAAACTTCAAAATTAGGCCTCACACGGCTACTCATTCTATTTAAAAAATATTTCAGTATGGTACCCAATTGTCATGTTGAAATTTTTATCTGCCATTTTAGGCCAGAATGGGTACTTATAAATTATGAAAAATTAAGCAGGGGGTTAGGGGAGGGAGAGGGCTTGAAAACCACTGCATATCAAATACCGTGGTATCAGCTATTGATCGGCTTATGAAGCTTCAAAAATGTGTTATAAGGCTAATAAAAAATATATAAAACTCTCATGCGAACAGTTTTAACACGGGTTGCAGATAGTAAAATATTTATATGCACAATTATACAGATCCGGTGCTATAAATATTTGAGTACAATAGCCGGAAAGTAATGTAGTGCTGCAGAGAGATTAACCACGTAAAGCCCATAAGTTTGGGAAAACCGCCTGGAACAAAATAATAGTACAAGACAAATAGTATCAGACCGAAGACTTGACAGGTAATCAGGGTAATATTATAGAAAAAAGGAGGTAGTAAGCTCTTTTCGCAGCCAAAGGAAGGCGCATGAAACATATAGAATGTTGATATTGTACCTGGTTAGCCGGTAACGTCGCATCTTCCAAATCCAGCGATTAGCAAATGTTATCCACATGTTGAGGTCTACACAAAATTAAGCTTATGTTCCATAGTTCCGACTTGAATGAATGAATGAATGAATCTTGTAATTAGAGGCATTCCGGCCACCATAAGGAGCCAGTGCATAGGCCGCTTAAGCGAGCCCTTATGCACCTCTACCATCCTTAGATCACAAGCCTCGCCCTTTTAGCGAAGTTGAGAATCGCCTTGAGCCCAAGCTCCTTGACATCCTGAGGGTCCAAAGTAATGGACGTAGTTCCGACTTGCTAAGATAGAGGTTACACCTGACAAAAGTGTATAAGATTGGTTGGTTTGGTTGTATATCTGCGAAAATCATATTTTGCTCTTTCGCATTGTCAATGTTTCAAAAACTCAGTAAAGCTGTTCTAATGATAATTCATTAACTTGAGGATAGTGTCCATTATTATGAGTATACGTACAATATTCTTCTAAATACTATTTTATTTTCCATTGTTGCATTCGCGCACAAGGGCTGTCCTTCTGATAGTTTTGGATTTATTTGTACCTTAAAATATGTTTTGTGTATCAGGAATATATTATTTCTTTGAAGCAAATATGTAGATATTATTGTAATTATTATTATTAAGGAATCAAGATGTAATTCCAGAGAAGAATAATACTAAGAATAATGAATGACAGTAATAATACTAAAATAATAATAATAATAATCATAATAATCACGTGCTCACTCTAAAAAATGAAAACAAAACATACATGGTGGATCTCGATGTGCCATTGGGAGCCAATCTGGAACAGACACATGGGTAAAAATTAATAAATACTCACCTCAGAGTGATGAAATCCGACAAATGTGGGACATGAAAACTATGGTCATCATCCCCATTGTGATCGGAGCAACTGGAAAAATACCTAGGAAATTAAGGACATCACTGCAACAACTAGGATTACCTTTGAATTATACTAGCCCATGCAATAGTCGGTCGTGTTGGACACATGCAGTGTAATCCGTAGAGTTTTAGGTGGCGACTAGAACAAGATCTTTCTAACATCAGCAACGAACGGGCAATCTTGTTTCAAAACTAATAGCAGGAAAGCCTGTGAATGAGGGAAATAATAATAACAATTATAATTATACTAATAATCGTCCTTATTACTATTATCTACTCAAGGCGAGATTTAGCTTAAAGCTACTCTTACACCTAACCTTCGGTAGATGTAGTAACAGGGTTATTCTAAAATAAAAGAATTTAAATAACGAAATGGAATAAAGATATCTTTACACTACACACCTAACCTGTGATAATGCAATAATGGCTTACATTTTTCTGCAATTTTTAACCAATTCAAGTCTTTATTTTTTTAGCCATATGGTCATACTTTCTAAGTCCATTAGCAAAGCGACAACATATGCTTTCTACGAGTTTGATTCTGTGTGTATGTACATCTGAACAGGGAAAATAAACCAAGAATTCATATTCAACCATAGAGAGAACCAAGGTTTCACTTAATCGTTTTTTCAATATGTAACTTAGAATGAACCTATTATTGCGTAGTATGTATGCTTTTTGGACTAAAACATGTACATCTTTTCAGTTATTATGTACTGCAGCATTTCGAGGCAGGTTTTACCTAGTTATGCCTTATAACGTTATACTATTATTTTAGGATTGTTCTATCAGCATAGCGTAATTTTGCAGGTGACGTCACGTTCTATGCATGACGTCAGCACAATGCGGTACACACGCGCATTCAGATGCGGTCCCAGAGACAGCCCATGTAGGTTAGAATAAATTAATAAGCGATTATTTTTTGTAGAAGAGGGGTAGAAAGTAAGGTCCTGTTTTGAATCGTCATCCAAAATATGGCGCCAGTTGACGCTCTTTAACAATTTGTCTAGTGATCTTCTGAAACGTTCATGGTTACTTGTACTTTACTTGAGCTCATAATGGTATTCTGACGTAGCCACAGTGACTAGTGGTTACCTATGATTCAGGCTTCTTTCGGCAATTAAATGATATCGAACAAAATAACTTAGCCTGAAGATATGGCTCCTTATAAAAACGTTTGCGATGTGACGCTTAGCCACAACAGAGGTTATTTTGATGAATTGCATTAAACAAGGGAAGTTTCAGCTAACAATGTAGTAGTAATATAAGTATAGTACAAAAATAACACAATCCTTTCCTACTGCCTTTACTTAATTTCCGTTTTTTGTTGCAGGTACGTATAGACAACGTAGCAAATTAGCCATTGAGGTAATTTAAGTTCAAACTATTTCAATGGGGTCAAAGCATTTTGGTAAGTTTTACATTTTTTGTCATCATTTGAATGACTATTACGTCTTCAAGCACTAATCTTGGCTTATTTGTAAAAAAGTTCTAACATATTATGGTCGGAAGTAATCTCGCGAACTGCTGAAGGGATGAATAGTAAACCTGGTAACTAGTCTTGAGTTGGTTATTCCAAATATCTTTGACTCATTTTCAAAAAATGTTTACATATAATATCTATAGGTGCAGGTGCTGTGACTGCAGAGTGTTTCTTAATTTGGCTTTTGTGGCTTTTAGTTTCTCTATAAGCTGTAACAAATGTTATTGTTTTGAAACTTCGATTTTTAGATTCAAAGTTGATTTTTAGATCCCCTCCTACGATGATTGCCAAAAATATGAAATCACTACCCTTGAAAACGGTGAACTGACAGGCTGTTAAAGTTCAGCGTAGCAAGCCGTGTTGTACATTATATCAAGCCTCTTTTCTTGGAGAGGTCTATCCGAGTAGGTAATAAAATATGTAAAATTGCTGTTTAAACTAAATTTTCGAAATGTCTACCTCATTAATTCCTTATTTTTCTGCAAAAATGTATTACATGCGCGAATTTAAGCATGTATAAAACTATTGCCGAAATGGGAAGGGCCTTAAAAATGGACTCTTATCTGAACAGTTTTGAGGTAATTTTGATTTAATGTTTGTTAACATAACAATAGTCAAAAATGCAAAACGTTAAGGACAACCCAAAATTTTTGGTGGATACTCAAAAGACCCGAGCCAGACTTTGAGTCTTATCTACTTTCATTTTGAATCCTAGTTCTTAGTAAACGTTTATACCTCTGTGTTATAGGTACTCATTTTACGTTTTTTAATTTAACTGTTGAGACAGCCTTGCTCGCTCCAAAAGATCTATGAATATCACATTTACTGAATCACTCCCGAATGTCGTTGTAGGATCAATATAGTAGTAATTATATAACATCAGTAATTTTCATAGTATGCTCAGCAGTGCGATCGCATAGTGGTAGACGCTAGATGTCTACTTATCAGTCGTCGTGAGCTACATCCCAAAATAATTTTTCTATTTGCTATGAACGTTGTGATTGCTTGTAGGTGGTAGACGGTATTGGGCTGTCAAACCTAGAGGTCTGCATGTTGCATGCACATGTGCTCCCTAGCTAGAGTCCCTATGACCCTCCTCCTTTCCCCTGAACCCGCACATAGCTCCGCCATACCAATGAGTGTTTGAGCCGTAGACCTCTGTAGTGGCTCAAGTATAAGATAAAATAGGCATCTAATTTGAGGTAAGAGTTTGCTTGACTCAGAAAGAATTTACACTATTTTGAAAAACCAAGTGTTGTTCAAGCAGTCATTTTCAGTATCCGGTATTTGACCATTGCTGCCTTTCTTAGGTCTCCGTTTATTAACAATAGTTGGGTGATTCTTCCCTTCTGTACGTGATTACACTCAGTACAATTTATTTAGTTGAATACTATTTCCAAAGAAAAAGACGTACGCCTAGTATTTCTTTGTCTCGTTGGTAGGCAATGCTAAGTACATCTACCTGAGAGTATGCACTAAAGCTACGCAATTTTTGCGACGAATCGTGACATACGCCTACAAGCATACGCCTTTATAGGATGCTTTGAAAGTTGGTACTTTTTCAGAAACAACTGAATTTGTAATAGCAAAGCTAATTTGTGGTAACACAGTAACGGAAACTTAAAAAAGTAAAATACTATTAATTACGTAAGGAATTTCAAGTACCGTTACCTGCTTTGTTTGGGAGTAGTGCCTGAAGTAGTCCCTGTTCGATTAAAGAACATGAGTTTGTTTGCTTCTTCCTAAATTTGAGTCACTTAGGGATATCTAGGTCAGAAACGGGTGAGATAGCTGAAGTCAATTTCTACAAACTGATATCATATCATATTTTCCCTGCCAGCCGTAGTCTGTTGTTCCTTTCGTTTGTTTTAACCTAGGTAGACATCAAACCTATCAACAACACTTTATCTATTTCCGCCTGGACATACCGCTCAAAATTTGGACACTCCTACTACATTTCAAAACACTTATCCTCTCTTGTGGATGAACCAACTACGTAATCGCACAAAAGTATTCAATGGCAAATTTAAAACGCGTATTAGTCTTGTTTATCAAATATCTCGTTCCCCAGAATCCAAATATTAAGCGATATTCGATGATATAATTAGCGCATCACGAACGATAAGCGATCTAATTAACAATTTAGATACTATTTCACTTTAAAGAGTTTTATGAAGCATCGTTGTACCTTCCTCGCTCATCTTCCACATAGCAAAAAGCTTGATACCAATTGCTAAGCCCATTAAGAACTGTTGCTTGTTAATATATGATACATGCTCTTGTGAATTGCTGAGGACCACATTTCATAACACTAATTGTATTCCTCACTGATATTACTAATTGAGTACCTATATTCGGTGGAGCAATGAATTTCACATAACGTACATCGATATACAGCGTGACAATATCAGCCCTCTGCCCTTAGTTAATTGTACCTTCGATCTCCATTAACCTTTATACACGCGTTAAAGGTATGCTTCCAGTCTTAACATGTTGCAGGCAAATGTGCCTAATGCATCCCAATATGCTTCGAAAAATTTATAGTACCAAATATCAACGTAAGTACAAATAGCCTGAACCTTTTGTGGGTGAATTTCAGAACTTCAGTTGGCATACCAGCGGAACCTAGTGCCAGAATCGGTTACTAAGGCCGTGTTAAGGAGGGCTGTATGTGCTAGCGGTGTTGACAGCTATTAACTATTCTACCTGGGCAAAGATTCTTAATCAAGAACATAGATAACAAAAAACAATTAGATATCAAATTATCTACTTTGCTTGAACCTAAATGAGCGCGTTCAGATCGAACGTCGGTTGGTATCTTGACACGCCCCGATCATTCAGGTTCCTGTAATTAAACTTAAAATTTGACATTTCTACTTGAATGTCGATTCAACAAGCTGTCTAGATACCGTACAAGTCTATCCTGTACCCAAGGTCGTCGTTCACTGGACGTTTCGATCCTTACGCGCTCCAGGGGCACGGGGTAAAGTGAATAATCATGAACGCTCCCAAGTCCTTTCACGAGTATAGTTGTTGCTCTTGTTGTTCTTATTATTTCGAAGTTCTGCCCTAATTAATTAAGGTCTCCCAACCAGGATCTTGAATTGTTTTCTTTTCATATCTAAGTACTAAAATACCAGTTTTAAATTCACTAACAACAGAAAACAGGATACGCCAAATATCAACTTTGTCCTATCCGCATTGGCCGAATTTCGTTATTTAGGGGTTTTCTTGTTCTCTACTAAGACGATAATGGTTGAGTTCTTCTCATTTGAATTATGTAGACGGTTCTTCAAGTATACGTAACTAACTGATTGCTGATTATTGAAGAGGGTTACATGAGGCGGTGTTGTCAAACTGACATAGAACGCTACACATATAGTATACTGAGATAAATTGAAAATTCAATTCTTCACACAGTTTTAGGTATCATGTCGAAAATTAAAACGAAATAACGCTGTCTATATAGCTGTCAACTACTCAGATACATCGACGGTTGGTCAAATAAGCAATTTTATGTTAAGAAAATTAACCTTTGTTACTAAACTCAATCATGAAATATTCTGCGTAGACCCCTAAAGGTTAAATAGCTATGCGATAACTTACGGGCTTTGAGAATAACTTCTGTTTATATGACGAAGAGAGCATTCGCAAAGAGTGTGATTAATCATTTTATTGAATACAAAACATATTTCGTAGGCTGCAAACGGATGATAGAGAAAAGTTAGAACAAAAAATACTTCCACTCCGAGTGACGAATACTGCATTCATCCAAAAAGGGTTACCTATCTGCCAACACCGCATTTATCTCTGACCAAATAGAATAGCACGTGTTTAGACAACAGCTATTTTGTTGATACATCTAATATGTATATATAATTTATTCGCGTTATTTTACTGTCGTACCTTCGGTTTGGACGTCAAACGGGAAATTTGATTTGCCCAGGATTCCCTTGCTGTCCTGGAGAAATATTTTTTTTCATTGTTCTTCAATCATTTATTGTAAGTAATCTATTAACAGTAGGATAAGCGGCCACTTGAAAGGGCTAATTTTAAAGTCTAAAACCGTTTGAGGGAGGATTAAACCGGCAAAAGAATTTTATCCGACTCTATCTGTATCAGATATATTTTTCCTCTCTTATTTATTTTTTGTGCTGGTGACAAAGCGGCGCCTTTAATTAGAAGGCTGAGTGACTACGGTGACTGAACCACAAGCTTAACGAAACTGGCAGGATTAAAATAAAGAGATAAGACAACGTAGCGAGAATCAAGCAAAAATAAGGCCGAATTCTCATTGTTCCTCTCTGATATAGTGAGGCCATTTTCATGATTAAATGGTAGCCGCATTGTCTGAAGACGTCACACGCTGAATAATTTTACGGTAAATGCCCCAATAAAAGCGACGTCTCAGATTTAGTTCCACTTTTGTTTGGGGCAGTTCATTATGCATGATGTGATGTTTGCATCTTAACTAGGGTCGAAGGCAAGACCTAAATGTACCATGACTATCACAAGGGAGTTATTATGGACATGGGATAGCATCTGTAGCCCCCTTGGACAGAGAAGCTTGAAAGTGTTAAATAGCCCTGCAGCTCAGGCATCAGCGGTGGTCCTGATCAGTCGCCATGCGCTGCTCGGGTTCGAATCCCTTCACAAGAGAAATTTTTTTCTTGACTATGGATGTTGTGATTGCCCCTATGTGGTAGACGGTCTCTGACTGTCGAACGGCGGATCTCGTAGGCGGGGCCAGAATGTGTGCATGTTTCTTGAACACGTGTTCCCTCGCCAGAGTCATTGTGGCGTCCCCCCTTTCCCCTGTATCCCCCTATAGCCGCACGGTACCCCATCGATGTTTAGATCTTAGGCCTTCGTGGTAGTTGGAGTATTAAAAAAATGTAACAATAACTTACAGGTTTTGATAATAACTTCTGTTGACATATGACGAGAAGAGCACACGCGAAAGGTATCATCTATAATTGCAAACGGATAGTAAATACCGCCACCATGAATAAATGTCCTAGCAAAAGTAGAATTGGACGACTATTTCCCTCGTCTTAATTTCTACCAATCACAAATGCGCAGTTTTGAATTACAAATGGTATCTAGATGGAAAAAATGTATGACAGCATCTGTCAGCTTTTTTTCGAGTGTAAAGGCGGCAAAACTTGGAAGCTGTTGTGACGAAAAATTACAATACCTTTAAAAACAAGTACTTATGGTCTCCTAGCATACCAGAAAAATTACTGGCCACAGTTCATCCAACTCAATTAAGCCTCATCTGTAAATGGATAATGAACATTATTCCAACATCGTAAACAACCTTAGAAGTGACGCCTCAGTACCTCTAGCTAAAAAACAGAAGACCGAAGATTCTGCAACCACTCCTCGAACTTCTCACTCTACAGCTGGACCCATCAACAGCATTTATGATTTACCTACACCCAACGTTATTAATGAGTTAACAACGATTTGAGGCAATACTCCTACGGTGTACCAAAATTGCAATTTATATTTTAATTGTACCATAAGTATAATTAGGTTTGTAGTATTTTGTGATTAAATGAATTACCGGTCTTACAGTTTTCAAATTAATACCTACATATTTTTTATGTACGCATGTATAATAGATAGTATGTTTTGTAAGCTGTGTGTGCAGAATAATCTGTTACTCATTAAACAGTCTTGTCAAATACCATTCGGGCATCTAAAAATCGAAAAAACACAAGGCAAGGTAATATTTTTTTGACAAAAAACATTCGTGCAGGCTTCTTTTTAAAATATTACTTAGCAACGTGTTTTTCCGATTTTTTCTGAAAAATTACATGCCCTTATAATATCACTTACATATACATATATAATATCACATGCTATTGCTGTCTCATTTCAAATGCAAGCATTCTCACCAAAGCGACGGCAACGCGATATGAGAAACAACGATTCCTGGTACTGTTGCAAACTGTTTCCGAACCAAAAATTATTAACTTAGGATCAACAGTCAAAGAATCTATCTGATCTTTTCCTGTATACAGCTTGTATACTGTCTTCATAGACACCTATTGTAAGTCTGCGACCTAAAAAGGTACAGGCGAGCTAAATATTTACATTAGCCGATTGTGGACGACTTTACGGAATGAATATGCATTTTCAAATGTTCGATTGTGGATTATCTTACCAATTTTGTGACCAATATTGTAAACCAGTTTTGACCGTGTGTCAGAACGATTTTATGGTGGAATACCTGAGTAACTGTAATTTTACTAAAATTAGTACTGCAAATTACAAAAGTATGCTTTGTCTATATCTATATTATATCTAATTAACAGCCGATTCAATTTTTTGTGAATTGTACAAACCCATGTACAAGCTTGCTTCTATGGGTTTTCAAACGCTTTTATATTCATATTATCATTAGTTTTGGCAAATAAACTTTACTTTTTTTACTTCGCTCCACGTTTTACGTCAAGTCTTCAAAATCATAACCCAAAGCCGTAAAAGGTATAGAGTATTTCGTTTGAATCGTCTAGGACTTGAAATTCATAAGAGCCCTGTATGTGTGCTGCACAATATTTAGAAAACGGTTAAATGAGAAACTAGCTAGAGCTACTTGGCGAAGTTTGCTACTCTTCCTGTAAAAGTGACTAATTTGGAAGCCTGCAAAGGTAAGTGCTTCTGCCGTACCTCCAGAAGTGTCAATCCAAAGTGCGCATTATCAATCCTCTTCCTTTGAAGAGCTACTTCCGAACTTGAGTACTAAAATGTATAGGGTATTCTATTTACGTCTGTGTTGCCACGTAGTTACAGACGACCCTGTAGAGCGCAACATGTTTTCTCGCTAATGAGGGTGTAATTGCCTGAAGTTTTTGTAGCAAACTTTGCTAGATACCTTCTAAATTAATGCGTCTAATGATCGATTACACACTGTGTATGGAGTCAGTTGTGTGGCTGCTTTGATTTTCCAAAACAATATAAATCAGTTGAAAGTCCGAATATCGCGATGCGTAGTCTATCGACTTCAAACTGTCTGTAGCGCAGCTACAAATTTCATATTACCCTCGCTACTCAAATAAACTAGAACTAACATAAAATTAATTTGATGGGTATTAATTTACATAGTGGTGTTTTGCTATTTGCAGCGCGTATTTACTGAGACACATTAGATGTTTGAATGTGTACGCTCTGTCTGAGCTTCAATATCATATAATACTTTTCAGAAAAACATCCTCCCCATTTCATTTATTTTTGAACGGATCTAACTAGTATGCAGGAAATCAGGATGATGAAATTGTCTTTCATCACCTACGATGAAAGATAACGGAAAACCCTTACGCTACCGACTCATAACTGCATAAGTTTTGTGCAATGCACATATGGATGTCGCACCACCAAAACGGTCAACCCATCTAACAGCCGGAATGCCAAGTATTTACAGAGCAAGTTTTGGTAGTTTGCGCCATACAATTTTATCGCAGAGTTTTACTCAGGATGTTAGTAAATAACCACGACCTTCTCATTTTTACTTCCCACGGCTACTGGCGGGGAGGTGCTGTAATCGCAAAAATCCTCGAAAATAACATATTACGTACTTTGGATGTACGTCACGAAAAACATGCCATTCATTTCCGTCGTTCTGTCTGTTCGTATGCCAGTCTGACGGTCTGTCGGTTTGTATGCTAATCCTATAACTGCTTTTAACTTGAGAAGTACCGCTTGATGAAATTCCACACAGTGTAACTACTACGCCAACGATGTAAAAGCTTAGTAACGCTTTCAAAAAACCCGTCCAGAGGCGACAGAGAAAGAGGTCAAAAAAGGAAACAGAATAAAAAGTATTCAGATCATTTTTGAAAATATTCTTATAGGTAAAAAAGCTTCCAGGTGGGGAATGTGGCTGGTGGGGAGGGTTCATCCTAATTTTTCTAATGTCAGTACAGCCTTTGTGCTTCTACCCACCTGTCAGACATACCTCACTCGTCATAGATTTCTCCGTACATTAGCCCTGAAAACAGAAAGATATTCTCAGCAGACGGACCGCGTACTTACCTGCCGCGGCTGCTGCTCTCGGCGATGCGACGTGACGCCGGCCGTGGCCTGTACTGTTGATCTGGCATTGTATTACGCATGTTTTTGCCGCGCGCATAGTGTTTTCTATGCTCTGACCGTGCTGCCAGGCTTGACCGGAGTAAGTGTTGGGGTTAGGCGACGTTTCCAGATGCATCACCGGTAGGCCAGGGAAAAAATGTCATGGACTCATTGCATGGACGTGTTTGACTGACGCTTGTTTCAGAGGGTCTAGTTTGTGCTGAACGTCATTTTTTATGAACTGATAATGGCGCTGCGTGAAAAGTACATAGTACCTGACCCCGTTTTCGTTATAGATTTCTATGAGCTCAGGATAATCACAAATCTCCCTCAATAAGGACGTGAAAGGTCAGCTATGCAAATTTTTCAAGTTTCACTGAAAATATAATTTTCTGTATGTTACTAGAGAGATACCCAAAACTGGCTTCGTCAACACAACATACCTTTTGATCCCAAAAACGATAATCCTCCAAACTTTCCGCAGGCTCGCCCAATAGAAGATTTTTGGGCTTTAATGTCTTAGAAGGTTTATCATGAAGGCTGAGGAGCCCAAGGCGAAGGACAATTAGGACGGTGAATTTACGAAAAAATGGGAGAAATTCATCTGAATTCCGTCCAGGATCTCGTGAGAGACATTCCTAGAACGTTGCGACTGGTAGAGCAGAATAGGCCACTCCACATAATTCCATAGCATATTTTAGTTAAGTATTGAGTTGTAATTTATGGTAACTGGTTAGTGTTCAAATAAATTTTTATATTAAATAAAAATCCGATAAATATTTTGTGTCAAAACTTTTAGGACATACGCTACGATACAAGACTTAACAAATATTGAATATCATGTCTGCGATCCCTCCCCTACGATGGACCAGCCGAATCTCGCCAATCGTTGTAAGAAAGTCGTGATCATATAATCGTTTTAAATTGCTCATTTCAAAAAGTGTCATGTAATTCAGATATTCAAAAACAGCGATATCAGCCATTTCTAGTTGAGATGCCTTGTATATTAACTTGCCACACCACACCATCACCTCCCTATGTGGCAACTGACAACAACACAACCTCGTTAGTCAAGCACGTTACTAACCGATGCCTACTATTCGTCATTGTCCGTCAGAGCGGTCCGTTGGACCTTTGCTCTTGGTTGAAGCCTTGTGAGTCAGTAGGTCTGTCAGGTCTGGTTGCCCAGATACCAAACAAAGTCAGGGAGAAAGAAGGGAAGAAGAAAGGAAGGAAGGAGGGAGAGCAAAGAAAAAAGAAGTGCATCAATTTGAGGGGTGCCTTGGCATTGCTAGTTAGTATTCGGCAATTTTAAATTGATCCTGGAATTAATTTTGGGATTGGTTGTTGAAGAAAAATTATAATTTTGGTTGGACCTAAAGTCGCACGATTTAATTTTGTTCACAGTGCGAGTCGCGGCCTTGTGTGCTTGCGAACTTGCTCGACTGTGTAGTCTACTGACTCGCGCAACAAAGGGTTGTTATGCGATTCTGCTTGAATGTAACGCAGCTGCGCTTGTTGTTTGATGTAGTCCCTTAGGTAAGGGATGTCAAGGTCTCTGTGAAGGGTCTCGTTGGAAACATACCATGGGGCGTTAGTGATTGTACGCAAGGTTCTGTTCTGCAAAACCTGCAGGCTACGCAAATGCGTTTTGGCGAGAAAACACCAAGCCGCACTTGCGTAAGTGATCGCTGGTCTAATAACCATCTTGTATAGTCGAACTTTGTTGATCAAACTTAATTTTGATGTTCTACATAGCATAAGGTAGAGTTGCCGAAACGAGATTTGGAATTTAGTTTTTAATGCTTCAGTGTGCCTCTGCCAGGTTATCCCCTTGTCAAGAGTGATAACGAGATACTTAGCAGAGCTTTCCCATGGTACCCGAGCGCCATTCACTGAAACCTCAGACGGGGCGCCGCTACGTTTTTTAGTACAATAGATTGCCTGCGTTTTCGAATGATTAATTTTGATCAGCCACCGATTCACCCAATCCAATATCTTGTCTACTGCACTTTGCAGCCTGTCGTGAACTAGATCCCCAGAGCACGACTGGGCCACCAGGGCAGTGTCATCACCATAGAGATAGGTTTCACAGCTGCTGGGGCAAGGGACATCATGAATAAAAAGTGAATAAAGGACTGGTCCAAGAGCCGAACCCTGAGGGACACCGGCTTAGATGGGCCGTGTTGTCGACAGAACGTTATTGATTTTGATCCGAAATTTCCTAACCTCGCGAAAGGACTTCAAAAGTTTTAGGAGCCAGAAGGGGAAGCCCTTATGGATCAATTTGTAGAGAAGGCCCTTGTGCCACACCTTGTCAAATGCCTTTGAGACATCCAGTAGCAAGATGCCAGTAGTTTCAGTACGGGTGAACCCGCTGGTTACTCGTTCAACAAGCCTTATGGCCTGTAGCTCCGTACTATGCTCAGACCGAAAGCCAAATTGCACGTCAGGAATCACATTGTGGTCTGCCGAGAAATTTTCAAGGTGACGTAGAATCACCTTTTCAGCGAGCTTAGAAGGAGCTGACAGTAGACTAATGGGGCGGTAATCCTGAGGTAATATCTTTGGAATCATTATGACATCAGCGGTCTTCCACGCCGTTGGGAAGTGCTGGGTCCTTAGCATGGCATTGATTATTGCCACGAGATGAGTTAAAGACTTTCGCGAAAGCAGCTTCAGCGCCTTATTAGTGATTCAATCCTCTCCAGGTGCTTTACGCACCTTGAGGTCTGTAATATGACCTTGGAGCTCTGCTGCTGTGCAATGTGGAGTCTCAGGAGATCTCGCTGATGTGCCGTGTAGCTCTTCAATTGAGGAATCATCTGAAGATTCCTCTGAGGAAAAATCACTAAGGGAGGCACTACTGCCACTGACGCCATTGGCCCTAAAGTATATCCTGACGGATCTTACAATATGTTGCTCCTCGTCGAGGTTATTATCAAGGTCATAGTTGGGAGAGAACTGACTTTCCATTGGATCAGCGAAAACCTCGACCTTTTCCTCTGTCCTACAGACTATGCCCCTAGGACCGTGGATGTGCGTTTCTGAGCGACTTTGCAACTTTCCAGAGAGGAATACTTGAGTCAAGCATCCCCGACAGAAAGTCGCTCCATTGCTCATTACGGAATTCATGAAGAGCATTTCTCACTTCATGAACAAGATTAGTTGCTCTGTGAATGTCATCTGGGTGACAAGACCTCTTCGCTTGCTTAATTGCAGCTCTTTTGTCAGAAATTTTCTGACGATTGTCTGCAGGGAGATAACCGATGCCTCTTAAAGTACTTGTCAGTGAGTCACCTGTCATCGCGACGTTTGGAAACTAAGTATTTTCTTTATTTTGCTCACTTAAACATTTTTCGTTTCGGTTTTTATTAGAAATGTTTGGATGTGCACAAAGATTCTTCTTTCTATGTTTCTTCATTCTATTTCGCAGAGATAATAAATTATCACCATCTTTTTTGCTTTCATTATAAAATGACGAAAATGAAGTTATTAGACTCCTATGGCGTTCGACACCGGCACGGCTATTATTACGTAACTTGAAAAGTGACATTATGTCGATTTTTTTGTCATATTGTCTTTTGTGATATTATGTAGGTTTTTCTACATGATGTTAGTTTAGCACTAGCTGATGGACTCGTTTTGTAGTTGTATGTGTGCCTAAACTTCATGAGGCTTCAGTTACCATTGTTTGGCTCTAATGTGATGTAAGGTCTTCAGAGATGACATTGCTGGAGGTAGCGGCTATACATAGATGCATAGAGAGGATTTGTGTGCTAAATAATGTGTTGATAATGCCATAAAATTCTTGTCTCAAATACATTTACTTAAGATTCAAAGCTAGAAATTAGTTGCGCGTCGACTTTTTCTTACCCATGCAAATTTGCTGAATTTCAAAAATGAGACAGATTAGAAATGTATGAATATATATTCCCTGAACACTTTCGAATTACAGCTCATATACAAGCTAACAGTAATTACACACAACGCGTTCGCGATGGTGATTTCTCGTAATTCTCCTCAAAGCTTTGTAAAACATAAAAAAACGTAAAAAATCGTAATTTATAACATAGCCTCTGTCCTCAGAAAGGACAACATAAGTAATCCGTCGGGCACAGCTAATAAATATACTTCATTGGCAGCATATTTAGTAATGCTTTTCTCACACAGCAAATATCAATAATTTTAAACACATGTAGATCAATACTCACAAACATCCAGACGCGATTTTGCTATTCAACAAAATTTTCGCTCGGAGACCAAAACTATAGACTACTCGGCTTCACAAAACGTATGTAACCAACAATGCGTATAGTTGAGCTATTCCTCCATAGATGGACGCTCACAACGATCCTATTGAGCAAACGTGGAATGATTGCTTGCACCCTAAAGACTATCTAGTCTGCAAGATGACATTTTATTGTTTTCCTTTTGAGGTTTTATAGGCTTTCTACATAGTACCCGTGACTCTGCACTTCCCTGGCAACGTCCTTATCCGTACGTAAAGAAATATGTTTAGCATAAATTTGACCTTCTGAGAAAAAAGTCAGTCAAACACGTCCGTATGCAATTAGTTCATAGTCAGTCTTTCGATACCTAACGTGTTCAGGCGTGGTACCTTGGGCATGTGATTCCATAACAGAACAGTTATCACGGTCGGCGCATGACGCCAGCAGCAGCCACAACCGGTCAGACTCCTAACGTTGGAGCATCGAAAAAATAAAATATACCCTCTCCAACCCGTTACAATCCGCATTTCCAAGTTTTTTTAAAAACGAGGTTTCAGCTCTGCCGCCACTCAACCGGTTTTGAAAAACTACAAAACTTTTGCGTCCTTCGCATAGTAGTAACATTGTGTATAAGTTTCACTGGAATCTGAGCGGCAGTTATAGGTGAACATAAGATTAGCGAACAGATGGACAGACAGACCGACGAATATGAGTGACATGGTTTTACATGATGTACGTGTAATATAACATCAAAAACACAATAGTATCTCATTTTCGGAACTCTTCGCCATTACGATGCATCCCCTCAATAGGCAATTATATCAATTTCCAACGACATTATGTAGATTTTTCAGAAAAAGGAATGTCACCTTGAAATCAGCTGTCATCCACTTCATGTTCACTTTGTTGTGATGTAGTTCCTATGGCCTAAGCTGTAGGTCTTATACTATAGCTGGAAGGAAACAGTGCAGTGCACAATGAAGATTAGTGTATGTGTGTTGTAGCTTATTGAGGCGAGTTCTCATTAGTCAATCGTATTGATCAATAATAATGAATCTATGCCATTGAACATAAAATTGAATGGTAAATTTGATCACCCTGATCCATGAATATCGAATATTCACTCTATAATGTTGGTTTAAAAATGGCTCCAAAACGAAAAGTTGTGCGTGCTGGCGTTCGTATTATTTGCGATTTTTTTAAAAATATAATCGGAAACAGGAAAAGTAGAAAACCTTGTCGTTGGTGGGCCATTTTTATCACAAAATATAATTTTGAATCTCTTAAGAGAGCAAAAAAGCATTACGAAAAATACGACCGCAAAATATAACCTCCAAACAACCTCAACGGTCTTTCAATGCGATTGAACACTACAGTTCTTACGGTCAACCACTGTTCAATTTGCTTGAATCAATCCAAACAGCCACGGAAAGTAGAAATGTGTTTAACTTTTATTGAAGCGCAAATCGATAGAGCAATATGGTTGAACGGATGTTTACATTAAATTATTTCACTTCAATTTTATAGATTCATTATTACTGATCAATAATAAATGCATAGATTTATTATTATTGATCAATAATAATGAATCTATGCCATTGAAGTGAAATAGTATAATGTGAACATCCGTTCAACCATATTGTTCCATCGATTTGCACAGTGTGATCAAATTTATCATTCAATTCTATGTTCAATGACATAGATTCATTATCATTGACCAATAGATTGACTAGTGAGAACGCGCCTTTAGGCATCATGGTCGCCGAGCCATTGCTCTACAAGTGGCGCTCATAGCGAGCAGGGGGGGGAATGGGCTAGCGACTATTTAATATACAAATTGACATTATATCCATTTATATTATCATCGTCGGGAGTTGTGTTGCTTTGTACAATAGTATTGCGTATGCTGGCTCTAAACGTACTAATAATCTTTTCCAAATGCATGAAGCTTCATGTACGACAGTACAACACGTGAACTCGTGGTGTGTGGTCGCTCTTGGCGTGTGTGTGAATTTATTCCAGAGTTGAATGTTAAAAAATTAGGAAAAGTATCTACATACGGTTGGTTAACAGTTATAAATCGTATGTGATAAGTAGCTGCATTTTTTTCTGATTTTTTGAGTGATTTCTCGACACGGTCGCTGCAGGAATGCTGCAGGAATTTGCTAGCTGTACAGCTGGAATGTGGAAACGTTGCCGCTCTTCCTAGAATATCCTCAACGATATGAGTAGCGCGGGTGGTGAATCGAAAAGGACGACTTCGCGTTCAGTGAATTCGGCTTGTGAGTGCGCCAGTTTTGCTCAAATTCTTTCCGATGTTAAGAAGAAGCTAGATCAGTGCTACAAGATCATCAATGGTCAGAACGCAAAAATTGAGGAGCTCTCAGTAACTGTATTGGAACTCAGCAAGAAACTGGACGACAGAGATGGGATTGCAAAAGCATCTTGTCCGGTAAATGCAACTGTATCTTACAGTGACATAGTGAAAGCTGCTCCACCAAAAGAGCATGTACTATTGGTGAAACCTGCAAACGATGCGGAGGGTGATTCACTGAAACAGAAGCTTCTTACTAAAATAAATCCTGAATATCTACAGGTTGGTTTGCAGATCCATAAGGTAGGCAGTAACGGTGATATTGTTTTAAAATGTGACAATCAGAAATCATTGGAAAAAGTGAAAGCATCAATAGAATCCCAGATGGCTGGCAATTGTTCTGTTATGTTACCCAAAATGCGGAATCCACGTATAAAAGTTACAGGTGCTAGCAGTGAATTGTTCGAAACTGATAACAATGTCCTAAAAAGTAAAATTATCAATCAGAATAGTGGTTTGTTAAGCCATCAAGAACATACCTTCAATATTGTTTTTAAGTATCCTATAAAAAATGGAAAGTTTGATTTTATTGCAGATGTAGATCCGTTGTCTTATCATTCGATTATTAAAGAGGGTAAATTAAATATTGGGTGGAACAGGTGTCATGCGTATGAGCATATATCAGTAGTTCGTTGCTATAAGTGCTGTGAATATGGGCATATTCAAACAAGTTGTAGAAATCAAACAGTCTGTCCTCTTTGCTCTGGTAGCCATGATATGAAGCATTGCAAAAACAATTCACGACGTTGCATTAATTGTGCAAATGCCAGTAATAAACAGAATAAAAGCCTTGATATGTATCATGCTGTGTGGGATAGCAAATGTATATGCCTACAAAAAACTCAGGACTTTATTCGAAGTAAAACCAACTACTCCATATAGTTTTTTGCTCTTGTGTCTTGGTTATCCGGTTTTATTTTTTATTATTTTTTTTTACATCTTTTAATCCATTTAATTTTCTTCTGTGTCTGATTTTATTACTTTTTTCTATTTGGAAATTAGTTATTATACTGTGATTTACTTTACATGTCTGTTTTATCTGATTTCGACATTATCGAGAACGAGGAGCATAATTTAATGATAGCATGCCTAAATGTGAGATCATTAACTAGTTCACTTTGTGATCTCAAAGAATATATACTATCACAAAATTTTGATGTCATCGGCTTAACTGAAACGTGGCTGAAGCCAAGTATTATTGATTCAAGTGTTCATATTCCAGGTTATCAGCTATTCAGATCTGATAGGCAAGACAGGCGAGGTGGGGGAGTTGCTTTGTACGTTAGGTTAGGACTTAGGTGCTCTTTTCTACAAGTGTCTCAGAATGATGGTTTTGAACAACTCTGGATCAAGATCAAGGTTAATAAAAAAACAATCAATGTTGGAGTTATATATAAGCCTCCTGATGTTCACTACAACTCGCTGACATCGCTAGAAGAGATGCTAGCATCTCTTCTTCCTACATCCGAGGATATTATTGGCATGGGTGATTTGAATATCAATTTCCATAATACTAATAGCCCAGATTTTAAATTCGTATCAACATTTATCCAGGATCTTAATTTCAAACAAATTGTGAACGAAAAGACAAGAGTAACTAACAATAGTGGCAGCCTTATAGATGTTCTTTTTGTGAACAGAGAACTAAGCATTACTAAAACAGGTCTCGTCTGTCTCCCCACCATTTCTGACCACAGTTTGGTATATTTCTGCATTGAATGTAAAAAAAATGTTAGGTGTCCGAAATATGTACTTACTAGAGACATAAGAAACATCGATCACTCCTTATTAAAAGAAGTTGCATCGTCTCTCTATTGGTTAGATGTAGTCCATTTAGAAAGCATTGAAGACAAGTTGCGATATTTTTATGAATTGGTTGAAAAGGTACTCAACGTTTGTGCTCCTTTCAAAACCAAAAAGATTACCAAAGCACGGTACCCTTGGATTACTACTAATATCAAATTTATGATGCGACTGCGAAATAAGGCTTATTCTCAATATATTAAAGCAGTAAAGAACAAGTATCCCAGTGAAATAATAGCTTCAAAATGGATATATTATAAACAGCTTAGAAATCTTGTCACAGCCTCTTTCAGGAGGGAAAAGAAAGCTTACATTGAATATAAACTGAGACAAAGCAACAATAGTCGAGAATGGTGGAATGCTATCAAAAACATTGGCGTTCATGGTTCTAAAAATGATAACCGGTGTTCAATACAGCCTGACATGCTTAATGATTATTTCATAGACTCTATTCCCGTCAATAAGGTTAATAACTACTTACGGACATTCTATAACACAAATCATCTTTCCCCTGCAGTTCAACCGTTTAGCTTTAAACTTGTTACTAAAGAAAGGGTTTTGGATATTTTTTCTAAAATTAAGTCATGTGCAAAGGGTCTGGATGGCCTAAACTTAGATCTTTTGATTCCCCTAATTCCATACTGTATCGATGCATTAACACACATTATAAATTTTTCACTAGAAAAAGGTGTCGTGCCGAGCCTATGGAAAGCCGCTATGGTTTAGACCTCTTGCAAAAATTGATGATCCGATAGCACCTGGTGATTTCAGGCCTATTAGTATACTGCCATTGCTATCTAAAATTCTGGAAAGAATTGTCTATGAGCAAATACTAGGACACATAAATAAAAACAGTTTGATTCCAAATGTTCAGTCGGGGTTTCGGAAAGGTCACAGTACGGTTACCACTTTGATAAACATATGTGATGACTATATCAGAGCTATGGATAAATCTTGTGTCACAACGTCAATTCTAGTTGATCTCAGCAAAGCTTTCGATTCTATCAATCATGAATTGCTTCTTGGTAAGCTGCATTATCTTGGATTTTCTGATAGTACTGTTACGTGGTTTAGGAGTTACTTGCATGAGCGGTCACAGCTAGTCAATGTAGGCGGCTGTATGTCCGATAAGCGTGCGATTTTGAAGGGGGTACCGCAGGGCTCCATACTTGGCCCAATTTTGTTTACTTTGTATACGTTCGATCTAAGTCGTGACATTAAATATTGTTCTATTCAGTCTTACGCTGACGATACCCAACTGTATTTGTCTTACCGTCCTTTCGATTTCCTGGAGGCAAACAGGAGAATGTCTTGTGATCTAGATCGTGTTGCAAAGTGGTATAACGATCACGGGTTACTTATCAATTCAAACAAATCTGCTGTCATAACTATTAAGTCCATACAAAGTAATTTCGATAGTAACTTGATAAAATTACACCTGGAAGGTGGAGACTTGCCTCATATAAAATCCGTGAAAAATTTAGGAGTAATAGTGGATGAACATCTCACGTTTCACGATCACGTTTCCAGGGTTGTGCAAAATTCATATGCTAAGCTCAAGACAATTTACAGTTATAAACATGTATTATCTAGTCAAACCAAGATCAAGCTTTGTAACTCTTTGATTCTCAGCAAAGTCGAATACGCTGATGCGGTGTATGGTCCATGCCTGACACAGTCGGAAGCTTATAGGATACAAAAAGTGCAAAATAGTTGTATCAGGTATTCATTAGGTGTTCCGAGAAGGGAACACATTACTAGATACATTAAGGATGTCAAGTGGCTCACGATGCGTCAGAGATGGATTGTACACTTGTTGGTCATAGTACAGACAGTCCTATTAACCAAATATCCAGCATATCTGAGCAGCAAACTCTCATTTAGAAGTCAGCATCACTCGGCGAACTTACGCTTTGTAGGTTATACCCTCGATATGCCCCCCCATAAATCAACACAATTGACAAAGTGCTTCTCATACATGGCGCCTTCCCTTTATAACTGTCTATCATCAGATCTGAAAAGTTTGAGTAACAATAATTTTAAAGTTAAAATAAAGCAATTTGTTCTCGATAATACCTAATTCTATACTAAGCTTTCATCTTGTAACTGCTGTGATTCTACATTAAGTGTCTGGTTGTGGTCTTTTTTTTTCATTATTTCTGTTTCAGTGAGTGTGTGAGTGAATGTGATTTAAATCTGTCTTCACATTTTACACACTATTATGTTGTATTTGTCACTTTTCAGTACTATATGTCTTGATCATTATTTTTTTGTATCTGTGATTTTTTTTTTTTTATGTTTGTTAAACTTATGTAGCCCTGGTTGGTACCAAAAGCAGCTATTAGCTGATACACCCGCCAGGTAAAATAAAGGCATATTATTATTATTATTATTATTATTATTATTATTATTATTATTATTATTATTATTATATCTCCCCCGTCGAATTTGCATTCGGTAACATATGATAAACCTATAACGGTACGACACGCCTTTGACTATTACGTTTTCTACCCCTTTCATGGTTTACAGGATCATATACATGCAAGCTCAATTTGTGTTACGCTGCGAAAACCTTTCTGAATGTTTATTAAATTTTGTCAGACTATGCGATATGTCACTGAAAGACCAGCCAGCTGCTTGCTTCATAAAGCTACGCCATTACAGCGTGAAAAATTCCCTTTTTACATTCGTCACTGGAATGTTTGCACACAGACCAAACAGAAGGTGCACTTCAGTAGGTTTTTAACCCGATTTCTCCGCATCTCACAGTCCGTGCATCAGCTGCTGCGTCGGTACGCTTGATAAAACCAAAATAAAAATTTTGAGAGAGAGAAGAGAGCCAGCGGGCAAATGGAATTTACTGTGCGCCACCGGGATGTAATGGAACTGGATTTTTTATCCGCAATGAAAGAGACGTGTTGATGTATAGGGACGGAAATGTATAGCTCAGTAGGAATAAAAAGGAAGAAAATGGTTTCCCTTCTGAAGAGAGGAATCTTTGCACTAAAGAAAGAAGAGCACATCAATGCTAGTAATGCAAGTAAGGCTAAAAATTGCTTTAAGACAGGTTAAACCTAAAATACTGGACTGATACGACAAGCAACCTCAAAAATGTTTATACAAGTTTACAAGCAATGGGTGTTTTTCAATTTCTGGCTTACAGGGTTCAGCAAGATACTAAAAACATAAAAAAAGCTTTGTCTGGAGATAAAATTAACTTACCTGGGTGCGTTTTTGAATTTGAGATAATGTCTTCATATTTAACTGCCTGATTGACCACAAGAAATAGCCATAGAGGCTGTTTTGACAATAACAGCAAACAGGAAATGACATCATATTTTTCGCTAATGCCGCCGCCGTTAAAGTCGCTGCGACAATCGAATTGGGAGCTGTACTTCCTTTTTAGTGATGATTGATTGCCTGTCTCTAGATTAATTTAGATGATCGTGAAATTCCTTAATCAAAATTATGCATTACAGGACACCATTGACAGGTCGCTAATCCAGAATCGGTGGCATCCAGCGGTCACAGTGGTTACCTGGCTGACAATGAGAACTGGCGTACAGCTCCAAAACACAGCTTGTTGTGTTCACTTTCGCAGTGGTCGATTCTGCGCTGTCTTATTTAGATGCTGGAACATTAGACAATATGAAAACTTCACATTTGCGGGTGACATTCTCGACAATTCGATTTTTTCATAATCAAATTTGTTGGATGAAATGAGGTGTTTCTGGAGAGAGACACAACGGAAACCGGTTTCAACTACTTCTTGACAAATAAAAAGTGGCTTTAAGCGCTAGACAATATTTTTTGTGGATATTTTGAACAAAAGAGATCTAATGTACAACCTGAAACTTGTCAGGTGAACTCAATGTTCTTCTGGTTTATACAAAACTGAACAGTTTCTCTGGTGACTGCAGCCAAATTTGGTTGAGTATCCTTGAAGAAACTATCTAGTTGATGTTCTTTAAATCTATTAGTGAGTCATTTCAATAAAAAACTGTTGTTTAGTATATTAGTTCCGTACAAGACGATAATCATGGTCCCTTGAGATGTAGGATTTCTTGCTATTTTTTATATCCGTGAACAATGTAGATGCAGAATTAGTAGTCGAAGATTATATAAGAACCAACTGGAATGTTGCAGCAACAGTTCTGGATGGGCTTTTGATTTCTTCCGACGACGAGCAGAGGTGAAGTGTCTAGCATGTACAAAACAATGGATAACTTCATGCTCGCTTGTGGCGGTGGGGGCGGCAGAGAAGGAAAAACAAATGAACTGCCACCTGGAAGACAGATCAACATCGAAAATGTATTGTTATTTGCAGATTCTGGAGAGAAAATCATAGGGTTCTATAAAAACAGGTCTTTAGCAATTTTTCAAAACTTGACTGCCTATAAGCAATTCAATGTCTGCAAAATCATCAATCAAATCATCGCTTTTGAAATTTGCCAAATGTCTGAGATTAAAGTATAAGGGCCAATTTCACCAACATTGATATTATGGACCAATGGGAAAATACCTTATCGAAATGCAATTTGACGAAAGCTGTCTAAGGTCTCTGAATATTAGTGATTATTGAAATATTGAACAAAATCGTGAAAATTCGACTGTATTATAAACAAGACCACTTTTTGATTCCAACATGATGCTTTTGTACAGAAAAAACAGGACAACTTTTATGTATTTTGATATATGTTATAGGTTTACATTTAACAATCCGTTATCCCCCTTAGCGAATGGGAATGCGGCAAATAATAGGTCGATTTTCTAGCTGTTGAATTTGGCAGCAGATTTGTACGTTTGTTAATGCATGGCACTGTTGAATTTACCAACTTCAAAATTCACTACATACCTGTTGTGGATTTGTCTGTATTTTGCAAGAAAATAGAATAAATAATACATTCCATCCAATCCCTCATCTTCCTTTATGTCATAATAGTTAATCATTTATTACTTTATGGGACAATGAATTTCTTCAAATCAATAGAAACATTATGTCCTCTCCATCCTAAAACACAGATAACATGTGTAAGACGTATCAATCCCTACAACTCCCTGATGCATAATGCAATTACTATGGACATAGACAAAAAATTATGAAAAATGTTTCACAGATAATGGCTGTTAAGTCCAAAAATCAAGAAAACTAGTAATGTTTACTGTTTGTCTATTTTTTTTGACTGGCGGGGATATCTATCTGACACTCGCAGGGTTGCCAAGTCTAACGACGATCACGTCCCGTGGTGGAGGGTGCGAAATGAATCTTTTACATTTGCTGGTTTTTAATTTTTTTCGTGAAAATTTATTAGCTGTCATGATTATAGGCATCTTTGGTAGATTGCTCGATCCGGAATGGGAAAGATCTCGTATTTATGAAAATATTTTTGGTATCATCTAACTGTTGTAATCAGTGCACAAACACTTGTGACATATGATTTATAACATAACCCGCTGCTCTATCAATACAAATTTAACATACAGGTCGCCTAGCCGTGGGGATGCAGTGGTCGGGATGAATATCACGGCAGCAACTGATGATTTGGGCATGTCTGGTAAGAACATATGAAGTGAAACTCGCTAACTTCACAAATTTGAAGATTTTGTACAATTTCTCTGAAAATGATGAGAGATATGTCTGATTTGGCAGGGTAATGTCGCAGCCAAATGGCAGTCACTCTTTCTGACACAGTCCGGATCGAAAGATGACGATACTCATGAAATGTATTGAAACTTCTAAATATAGGATCCTATCGAACATCCCTACTGTCAAGGTTTTATAACCCAAGGTACCGACGGAGCTATTTTGCGGCGTCATGGAAATAATTTTAAATTTTCATTTGCATTTTTTCGAGTGTTGTGCAATGATTTTGGGAAAAATGTCACGAATAGTCTTATAAAGCTATAAAGCATAGTAGAGTATATTTCAACAGTTGGCGGTACTTACTCCACTCGGACCAGGAGGATGAAACGGGATATTAATGCACAATCTGGCAACCCTATCGCACCCTCACAAAATGGCCGCTGACAACCACACAAGTCACCGTGTTGTGATTGAATAGCATGGAATTAAACCTTCACAGTATGTTTTGTGACTGGTACCAAGAGTTGACAGAGCCCACACTTGTGTCACTCCTTGAAATGCAATAATCAGCTGTATTCAAATAACCTCTAATATAAGTATAACCCAGAATATCTACTCAGTGAGAAAATAAAAATATTGCACATTTCTAGTTTTTCTGCAGGTTTCAGGTTTGCTGGTAGCTCTACGACATATATTTGGGTATTTCTTAATCGCTGTGAATATAGTGTTGGTGTTTGTTAAGTTCCTGAACAACGAAAAATATTCAACTTTATGGATGTATGGATATTAAAAAACCAGAATGGTTTTGTGGGAATATCAATCTAAGGTGCCATAATGGTTCTGATGAACGGCAAGTTAATGAATGAATGTTTGGAAACGAGCAATATCTTTTGGTAGAGCCTGTCATCAAGTACGTGCTTAATGGCTATATGCAAGAGGTTTATAGGAAAAAACACCCAGTAGATGATTTTGAATCAGTAAAATCGCATATCAATTGAAGAAAATAATATAGACATGAATAAAAAATCAACAATAGTAATTAAATCATGAATTTTATTCAAAAATCAAACATTTGTTTAAATTTTGACTGAATGATATGTAATTTCTCAATATTCAATAAGCTGATGATGTTTCAGTGACAAGATGTCATCTCATACTTTGACAGTATTTTGTTTTCAACATTTCATAGCTATTGGTTGCTAAAATTTGTTGATTGGAACTTGAAGCTCATTCGCTGTATTTAACGGGCTGTTATCCTGTAGGTGGAGAATAACGGACTGTTGTTGGTGAAATTGGCCCTAAACCTTTCACTGTAAGACAACGCAGGCTATTCTGGATTGTTTGTTTTTAATCTTGCTTGGTATGATAATACACTCGGTATCGATGTGCATTATAGAAGCTATTTACTATAATCTTTTGTCGACATAAAAATCACGATGGTTCGCATCTCTCTTACTTTTTTGGTAACAATATAAACTTCAGAAATTACATTGCTCTCAGTGATACTGTTGTGAGGAAAGTTACGCCACCGATAGTCATTATCCGGCCTGTTTTCCTCCACGCCCCAATTTCCTGTCCTCGGCACCATCCTCTGCAGGAATTTCGCTCGTATTCCGGAGCCTAATATTAAAACTGATAAAGTTTGGAACAACGCCAGATAGCAAGAAGCTCTGTCGGCTCGCACACCAAAACATTTTTCCCTTGAGTGGTTTAACTGGGAATTTATAACTTTCCCAGGGACTTCAATTTTCCTAGCATCAATTATGAATGTATTTTAGCGGACAAACGGCGACTTTTTATTGAACCACTAGACTAAAACCGCGGCAGCGTTTGCGAGGAAGTCGTGGAAAGTAGGAATACGTCAGTCGTTTTGCACTCGCGGGTTGGAGATTGGTTTCGGAGAAATGCAATATTGAAGGCGATGCAATACTTTGGCAATTAACGTTTTCTATCCAACATTTTAATGCAACAATACATCAACTCGTTTTCCTTTCTGTTTCGCTATTTGAAAATTTATCTGGTATAAGAATGGCTTTTAAGGTGATGATCAGGTTCAATGACAAGAACATACTTGAACTTATAATTGCCCGCTATTCGCATTTAAGGAATTAAAAGTAAATGTTTTCCGTTAAAAATTCAGTTGACCTTGATATTCATAGCCAGAGTCATGAACATACTTGAACATAAGGCTATTTGCTCTTTTTACTTCCGGCGCCAAAAATAGGTGTTCCCATTTAAGAAAAATGCCTTGACCTTGAAATGAGCTCAAAGGTCATAGGCAAGGTCACGTCACGTTCAAGGTCACCATCAGGAGAAACTTTTTAAACTTTCCTAGATAAAATTTTTCGGAATATTTTGATCTATCCATTCATACTTTTACTGTTATCTTTGTCGATAGAACCATGCCTACAACCATCTTCGGGTATCAATAGGTTAGTGTAAAAATTCTTACAGCTCTTTGTATTGTGGTTGAGACGTCATGCTGGCAGACTCGACAGTCATTCGCAATTATATACAGGGTGATTTAAAAGTCGTGACCAAAAATGAAACATCATACACTGGACCGCATTTTAAGGGGGGACTTCTATGTAACATTTGTTCATCGAGTGCCTCATTAAAGAGATACAATTTAATATCTTCAAAAGCCTCAACTTTAATCAACTGAAATTTATTATGTACGTTTAACTTAGTATTGTCCTCATTAAAAATCTATGTATACCTAAAATGAACGTGCACCAGTGGCGGAGTTACAGGGGATTAGTGGCAGTATTTTTCCAAATAAAAATAGTACGCTACTTTTTTTTTCAAAACGCGCAATTTTTCGAATTTCACCTTCAATTTTCTACAAATGGGTTTTTTCCCTGGAGTTTTGTAGAAATAAAAAAAATGATAATCAAAGCTTTATTTCAATAAATGTTCAAGAAGACCACCATTCTGAAGGAAACAAGTGCGGCATCTCTTTAATGAAAAAAAACATATTTCCGCAAAATTTGTTGTGGCTTAAATTTGATGAAACGCATAGTCTATTCTTCGTTGTAAGTGATCAACAGTATTAAAATTTGTTCAGCATACACTAGTTGTTCAAAAGCGCTCACAAAAAGAAATCCAGGGTGTTCAAATCAGGAGATCTCGCAGGCCAATGCATCGCTGCTGCAGCATGTCCATTCTTACTAAATTCCATTTCAAAACTGTCAAAAATGGAAAAGAGAAACTTTTGACTTGACTTATACAAGAAAAAATGATAGTAGTAACGATAACAACCATATAACACATAACTTTGATAAACTATCTCTCAAGAAACGTCAAGTTGGTATCAAGGCCTCCTATTTTATTTTAAAATTAATTGTATCTCGGCTTTTCATGAATGATCTAATTTTAATTTTTATTTTTACGGAACAGTGCACTCTCAGAAAAAAGCACAAAAGTAACTATTTGTAGCAAATTGAAGCTATAATTAAAAAAATTTAGCGTTTCGAAAAAAAAAATAGTGTCGTATCATTTTTATTTGGAAAAATAATGAAACTAATCCCCTGTATCTCCGTCACTGGCGCACGTAAATTTTAAGTAAAAACTTTTGAATATGGACAATGATTAGATAAGTCGTCAAAACAAATTTTCGTTCATTCCAGTTGACGGTTTTGAAGATATTAAAAAAATTGTTTTTTATTGTAAAACTTCAACACCCAGTATCTTTTTAATGAAGCTCTCGAGGAAATAATGTTACATAAAAGACCCCCCTTAAAATGCGGTCTTGTGTATGATGTTTCATTTTTGGTCTCGACTTGTGAATCGCCCGGTATAGAGATGAAGATCAGGGGATCGTAAGTAGCGTATAGATCTGTTCACAATTTTTGGCGGATCGCTGTAAAACTACAGGAGTTACGTTTTATTACAGCCATCTCTCTCACTAATACGTATGCAATCGGCCTCTATGCGCTGACGTCTCTTTGTGTAAGCAAACAGAAATCCTTTTTTTAACTATATTTGACTGCCTTAAAAGGTGGTATATTCAAACTGAAATCGACATCTATGACAGTAGATTCGTCTAGAGTTCAGAAATCTACATTAGAATACATGTTTATAATGCTGTCAACAATGATTGACCTCGGGCGGGTATTATGTAAAAAAACCTATAAAACGTCAAAAAAACCTATAAAATGTTATCTTGCAGTCTAAGTAGTTTTTAACTACACGCATTGCTGGTTGCATATGTTTTGCCGAGTAGTATGTAGTTTCCATCTCGTAAAAGAAAGTTGGTTAAATAGCACGGCCGCATCTGGATAATTATGTGTATTGGTCTGCATATGTATAAAATCAGTGATATTAGCTGTATGAGAAAATCGTTACTGAATATGGTTGCATATGTCATTTCCAGAACGGATAAGAATAAGTGGATGCGCAACTAATTTCTAGCTTTGAACCTCAGTTAAGTGTATTTGGAACAAGAATCCAATGGAATTACCATAACACAAATCCTCACTATGCACCGTTTTCTTCTATCCATAGTATACAACTTACAGATTAGAGCCCCAGTAATGCCATCTCTGAATCAGATTTTATATCACTTCAGAGCCAAACATTGATTACTGAAGCCTCATGGCGTTTGGGCAACACCTACAACCATAAAACGAGTTCACATGTCCATCAGCAAGTGCTAAGTTAACATATTATAGAAAACCTACATAGTATTCCAAAAAATCAATGCAATGTCAAAAAAATTCGACATAACATCAAGATACGTGATATCCCTGCTGATTGAGAGGTAATTATCTAGGTCATATTTGAATAAAATGCGTTTTCTATACAGGAACACGGACGATTATCAGTTAGTAGCTGTTTCTTTCAACATGTCAACATTATTCAAGTGCTGCAGTATGATTGTTCGAAATAGCGTTCATACATTCATTATGGGAATATTGTGTTAAGTGTATTCATCGGCCTTCAACGTGCTTTTGAGACTATTGATAGGAAAAGACTGATCCAGAAATTGCAGACCTACGGGATTACAGACAGTGCACTAAAATGGCTCATGAACTACTTGAAAGACCGTTGTCATGTGAGAAAGATTAATAGCGTGGCCTCAAATCCAATTGATAGTGAAATATACGTAGAGGTACCACAGGGTAGTGTGTTGGGCCCGCTTTTGTTCCTATTCTATATAAATGTCTTAAACAGGGTTTTAGTAAATACATTTCTGAGCTTATTTGCGGATGATACATTGCTTTGTGTGTACGGTAAAGATTTTAGACAAGTAGTAGATACTATGAACTCAATACTGGAAATCCTGTATAACTGGTTATGTGTCAATAGGCTCAAGTTAAATGTAGAAAAAACAAAATACATGGTTTTTGGGACAAAGCAGAAATGTAATACATTTTTAGAAAATAAATGTTGTATTAATATAGATAGTATGCTTAATTTTTCATTGTATGTTAATTATGTTAGGAGAATATCTGAAAATCTTACTCACTGTCGTCTTCTTGTATATAATATCATTACAATGGGTGACTTTTTTGCTAGTATCTTTTTGGCAACGCTGTTTTTGACAGATGACGCGTGAATCGTGTCTTGTGTCATTGTCAAACTTGTTCAGTTTGGTCTATAATTTAACCATGAATCGACTTAGGGACGAACAACGCTTGCAAATTATTGAATTTTACTATCAAAATTCATTCTCGGTTAAGAGAGTGCATCGAGCACTGCTTCCAATTTATGGGCAATTTGGTCGGCCTACTGAGGGAGCTATTCGGTAGCTTGTGACTAAATTTCTAACCCAGTTTACATTAGTGGACATTGAGCCACCAACACGCAGACGTAGAGTGAGGACTGAAGAAAATATTGGGGCTGTATCCGCCAGTGTTAGTGATGACCGTGAAATGTTGATTCGCCGCCGTTCGCAGCAATTGCGCCTCTGTTACTCCACTACGTGGAAAATTTTGTGACAGGATTTGGGTGTAAAACCTTCTTAGATACAGCTGGTGCAAGAATTGAAGCCACACGATCTCCCACAACGTTTCCAATTTGGTGAATGGGCGCTGGCAATGTTGGAGGAAGATCCACATTTTTATCGAAAAATTGTGTTCAGCGACGAAGCTCATTTCTGATTGAATGGGTACGTTAAGAAGCAAAATTACCGCATCTGGAGTGAAGACCAGCCAGAAGCATTGCAAGAGCTACCAATGCATCCCGAAAAAATCACTGTTTGGTGTGGCTTATGGGCCGGTGGCATCATCGGGCCGTACTTCTTAAAGACGACAATGGCCGGAACGTAACTGTGAATGGCGAGCGCTACCGTGCGATGATAACAAACTTCTTTTTGCCCAAAATGGAAGAGCTGGACTTGGCTGATACGTGGTTTCAACAAGACGGTGCCACATGCCACGCCGCACACGAAACAATGGCCCTTCTGAGAGGCGAGTTCGGTGAACAGTTTATCTCACGTTTGGGGCCCGTCAATTGGCCGCCTATATCGTGTGATTTAACGCCTTTGGACTATTTCTTGTGGAGCCATGTTAAGGCTAATGTCTACAGGGATAAACCAGCAACGATTGACGCACTGGAAGCCAATATTGAAGCATTTATTCGTGATGTACCGGCCGATAAGTTGGAGAGAGTGTGCCAAAATTGGACCTTGCGCATGGGCCATCTAAAGCGAAGCCGCGACCACGCGGCCAACATTTACATGAAATAATCTTTAAACGTTAAATTATATCGACCGTTCTATCGACTCAAATAAAGATTTAATCATTTTTTCAAATTTTTTGTGTTTTTTTTTAAAATCAAATCCTATACCTCTTAAAAAATCACCCGTTATATCCACATTTTAATTATTGTTCTTCACTGTTGCTATCATGCAAAAAAAACTGATATTCAAAGGCTCCAGCTACTACAAAGTAAGGCTAATTTAATATTAAAAACCATCGGATGGCTTTCAATACAGCAAAAGATTGAAATGTAAAAAATATCTTATTAATTTATAAAACCAAAAATCAATTATTGCCTGAATACTTGCAGGAATATCTAGTACCGAGATCCGAGAGGCATGCATATAATATCAGATCACGTAAACCTTTTGACATATAATTCGCTAGAACATCCCATATGCAAAAATGTCATTTTAGTGATGGTTTGAGACTTTTTAATGCATTACCTGTAGAAATTAGAGAAGCGACGTCTGTATATATATTTAGTCGCAAGGCTAAGCAATTGTATCTAGATAAAATGGCATAATATATGTACCTTCTGTGTTAAGACATCTCACATTTGCTATTACTTTGGTTGCATTTACTATGACTTTAGAGGAATCTAGAATTACTGTTTTTTGTTTTTCACTTGAGTAAGGCACTATAGGAAGTAGCTTTTGGGCTAAGAATAATAATAAACATTTCACTAAGAAATTCCTTAAGCTTTCGAATAATGTGGAATTTTGATGGTGTCAGGAATGTACGGCGAACCAGTAATTCCTAACGAAACTTGTTGAGTTGCGTCTGTGTTCGTGTCGCAACGTGAGACTGCGCATTGCCATGGAGCAGAATGACGCCGCAAGAGAGCAACTACCGCCGGCGGCTTTTAATAGCGTGCCTAAGCTTCAATAACGTTTCTTATCACCTAACTATAGTATAGTAACTATAAACATTTAAGCAGTTGTCAGATCGTTGCACCAGATTTAGTAACCCGCTGTCAAAGAACTCTGAACTGCCTGACAGTTGGGTTAGTAACTGTTTCTTTTAACATGTCATCATTTTCCAAGCGTTTTCCACCAAAGAATACCTTAAATTTTGAAAAAAGGTGAAAGTGCAATCGTGTCAAGACTATATGGTGGAAGATCGATTTGTGTCTATGATCTTGCTGCAACGTGAGGCCGAGCTTTGTCGTGAGGCATATCAGCGAAGCTAGAGAGCAGGCCCTGCCGGCGGTTTTGAGTGGCGCGCCTAATTCAAACGTTCAAAAACCGAATTACTAAGCGCACTTCACAAGGCAGTAGAACCACAATATAACATCGACAGAGACGTAAAACGTAATGATGCGTAGTACGACAGTATCTGAGCTTGAACTTCGGTTCTTACTTGAAAAATGGCTTTCGCACACGATTGCCTCAAATGAAAGCAAATCTTGTACGGTGAGGCACGTACTCAGGGAGTATGAAGCCCGTCACGGAGGTAATCTCCTTCATGAAGTATACATTGACCACCCCAATGCACGTATCAAATATTGGAAGCCGTAGTGCGGGCCGTCCAAAAGCGAATAAAATATCGCCGGAGTTTGAAAACAAATCCCCGACATTTTTCAAACATAGCACGCTCGCCGTTGGAGTTCGACGTAATAGAAAAATAAATAGTGCAGGTTTGTCGAAGCAATGCGATCGCCGAGGCGCGCGAAAAATCGGGAACTGTAATTGAGTTTTTCGAGTATGATGCAACACAACCCCCGATACTACCCAGTGGGACCGACATTCTGAAATCGAGGATGGAACGCATCCGGTCGAACTAAACGTTACATCCAAAAGTTTGTTGGTTCAGCGAAAACATTGCCTTAGACAGGTTAGGAGGAGTAAGAAGTAATTATTTTCCTCCTAACTGTTTATTGTTGCTATTTTTCCTCCTAACTGTTTATTGTTGCTATTTTTCAAAAATTATTTTTTTGCTCCAGATGATGATGGAATAGACCATCGAAAGCTCGAGTTCAAGTTATAAGAGTGTTATCATGCAAAACTTTGCCTTCAATATATATATTTTGTAACTTGAGACGTGGTCATTGTCGTCTAGACCAGTTAGGTGAACAATTAAAGCTTCCCCCTTTTGTTGGGTACTTAGACAAACATTTTAAGCAAGGAGGACTCTTTATACTTTTTTTATTCTCTATAGCTTTCAATGGACTTTGCCATCATCATCAGGAGCTGCAATTACATTGATAACAGTAGCAACAATAGTGTAAAATGAATTTAAATTGACTTAACTTACAGTAGTATGTGAGGATGTTGCTAATTGTTGTTTACGTTCAGGATGATATATACAGGGTGACTTCGAAGTTGAGTCATTTATTTTAACAGTGAATAGATCTGATCAAAAGAAATGTTTTTTTCCTTTACCATTTTTCTGGTAAAATTAAAGTAACAAAGTTACAGCCCTTTGGAAGTTTGAGTACCGCCCTGTCTCAATGTGCTCGTGTTTGGCGACAACGGATATAATCCGTCGTATCGGTTCATCGCATCGGAAACAAAAAAGCGAAAGAATTTGGAACGAATTATTTCATTCATTTGTATACAGTCAGTGTCAGTGAATAGTTGTATCTGTTGCGTGGCTCAAACGAAATAAAAAATGGCACATGTTTATGCGGATCGGTTTCCCAATCGAGTGCAACCAACCTCGTGCCTTTGTTAATGTAGTACAACGGGCTCGTGAATCAGGTGACTTAAGACCTCACAGGGGACCTCACGATCAAATACAGGTCCGCACTGAAATACTTGTCGGGAGGATACTTTATAAAACAAGGTAAAAATTTTTTTTAATTTTTTTTTATTTTTACACACATATTTTGGTTTATATTCCTTCTACAATCATTATCTGAAAATTAATGACTCAACTTCAAAGTCACCCTGTATATATATATATATATATTTTTTTATAGCAGTAGTCATTGCCATTGTCAACAACCAGTTGGGCAAGAAATACAATCAATTGTTAATTGGGAAATTGCCAAAATTTTTTTAGGCTTTAGTAAACTCTTTTAACGGTAATGTCGACCTTTCAGCTTCTCTTTGGAGCCATCTTGAGGGGCTGAAATACGGGAAGGGTTTAAATTATCAAATAACTTACACGTCGCTGAGGTTGCAGCCGAATGGTGTTTCAAAACGAAAGCGTGGATGAGAGCAATATGAAACCAAAAGAACGGACACATTGGGTTTACTGATAACGATGGAAACCATCGTTAGGTGTTAACACTATATATCAATACCTCCGAACACATTAAAAATTATCGAACTGCAATGTTGGGGGAAGAAAACCAGCAGAGTCCCTTCTAACATCCTACATCTGTTTCACGTGGAGAAAATGAGCGAACTAAAAGAGTGACGCATCGACAGATGACAGGTGATTGTCGCGAAGGAATTTCGAAACATCATTGCCAATTTTTTTTAAGGTATAGTGTATACGAGGGACGCTCGGTAAAAACTCATCTCGTTTCCCAAAATGCTGGATCAAATTTGTTCTGGATAAAGTGTAATTCATGTCAGTCTACTAGTGTAACATGGTGATACACGCCTGAAAAGATGGATTGTATGAAAATATATTAAAATTTATTATTACCGTGAGGGCAATGTTTCAATTCTGCCCCTACTGAGCGAGGGCCGTGGCAAATGCTTGTTCCGGAAGTTGTTGTATCCAGTATACAACTTCTTCCCGTCCAAGTGATTGTGCACGCGTTAAGGAATACCTCAGTACCGATTGCCGGGTGGCGGTACAAGTCCGCCAACGGGCCACTTTAGGTCTATTTAACATCACTAACACGTAAAAAGAAGGTGGTAGACAAGGACCAGTCGCCCGAGGCAGTGCCACCCGCTAGCTTTTCCCAGGGTGTCTTATATATGTCCGCATGTTTCCACACCTAAGCTATGCAGTCGGTTGTCTACCAAAACAAAGAAATTAATGATGATGGATCCCTCGAGCACTAAAAACTCCGGTCGTAAACTCACTCCACTCTCGGAATGTCCGGGTGGAGGGTGGGCTCGAGGGAACAACATCGAAGATAAAATTTGTTTTTCGAACATCTGCGGGATCAACAGCAACATTGATGCTGTTCATCACTACCTGCAATCCAATCGTCCCGCCGTGCTTTTCTTGGCGGAGACAAAAATCTCAGAGACTGCACCGATTAACCATCTCAACTTCCCAAACTACGAGGTGCACTCCAATCTGAGAAAGAACGGGGGAGTTGTGGCTTTTGTCCGCAGCAGTCTTTCCTGCTTCAGGGATCTTTCTTTGGAATCAGACCGGAAGGACATTCTGTGGCTTCGCCTCAACTCCAAAACTTCACCCAAATTTATTTGCTGCCTTTATCGCTCTCCCTCGAACCATAACTGGGATGACCTACTCGAATACCTCGCCGTGCAGATCGACTTCCTGAACATCAATGACAACGCTTCAGAGGTAGTTCTTCTCGGTGATTTCAATGCCCATAATGAGCTTTGGTTGGGCTCAAATAAGACCGATGCAGCAGGTCGTGCAGTCGAAGCGTTCGCTCTTACTCAAGGGCTGACCCACCTTTTTTCCCCCGCGTCTCGTCACACGCCAGTAGCCTGCTGGATCTCTTTCTGACCACGCATCCTGCCCCTTACAGCACTGCTGTCCTGTCCCCCCTGGGTAACTCAGATCACGGTGTTGTGGAGGTTAGGTTTCGGTCAGAAGCCGCTGTGGCAGCAGAAACTCGCACAGGCCGCAAAACTTGGCATTACGGACATGCCGACTGGGAGGGGCTCAGAGACTTCTTCTCTAGCTTTCCTTGGAGAGATGTCTGTCTCACTGACGCGGATGCGTCGACTGTCTGTTCTTCAATAACCGAAATTATCCACGTCGGAATGAAGGAATACATCCCTCACACAGTGAAAGTTCCTAAACCAGGGCCCAACGGCTGGTTCAACAAATCGTGTGACACTGCTCGCCAGCAGAAGATCAAGGCCCACAGAACCTACTTACAAAACCCCACTGTAGAAAACAGACAAGCCGACGTCGAGTCCAGAAACAAATATAATGAAGCGGTTCGCAATGCCAAAAACCAGCATGATATAAAAGTTAGGCACAGGGTAATGTCGCAGCGCAATGGCAGTCGGTCTTTCTGGACGCTGGCCAAGCAGATTGAAAAGAACTTCTCACACAGTAGCCTTCTACCACTTACGTGTCAGGATGGAACTATTGTATTCGACTCAAAGGCCAAGGCGAAAGTGCTAGCCAAGATCTTTGCTGCCAACTCCACCATGGACGTCCCCACCAACGCCCAAGTGCCGTCAATTCAAAGGGTTCCCCACACTATGCGGGAGGTAACATTCAGGCATAAGACCGTAAGACGAGTGCTCTTGTCGCTCGACATCAACAAAGCTTCTGGTCCGGACTTGATTCCTGCCATTGTACTGAAGAGATGTGCAGCGGAGCTTGCTCCAGTTCTTTCGCGTCTCGTCCAGATATCTTATGAATCCGGCACCTTCCCAGAAAACTGGAAATTTGCTCATGTACAGCCCATCCCAAAAAAAGGATCTAAAACCGACCCTTACAACTACAGGCCTATAGCTCTGCTTTCTGTTATAAGTAAAGTGATGGAGAGGTGCATAAATCGCGAGCTTCTAGGCTACCTCGAACGTCACAGCTTGATTAGCGACAAGCAGTACGGTTTCCGGCACCAACGATCCACAGGGGACCTCCTAGCTTACGTCACGCAACTGTGGAGTAAACTCATCCAGTCTCATGGTGAGGCTCATGTCGTTGCTCTTGACATCACGAAAGCGTTCGATCAGCTGTGGCACGCTGCCCTTTTAAGCAAACTTCCATCCTACGGCCTCCCAGAAAAGCTTTGCAGATGGGTGGCTGACTTTATCTCTGGCCGCAAGATATCCGTCGTAATTGACGGATTCTCCTCTTCATCCCACAACGTCAACGCGGGTGTTCCCCAGGGATCGGTCTTGGCTCCAACACTGTTTCTCTTACATATCAATGACCTCATTTCCTGCACGATCAACCCAATCCACAGCTTCGCTGATGACAGCACTCTACATGCAGGAATTCAGAGTAACAAGCCGATATCTGCCGCTGAGCTGGAAAAAAGAAGACTAGCGACGACTTCTTCTCTGACAAGAGACCTGGAGGCTATCACTGCTTGGGGTCGCAACAATCTTGTACAGTTCAATGCTTCCAAAACACAGTACTGTACTTTGACGAACAAAAAGCGTCCTAGCGCTCATACAGTTTCGATGGACGGTCGAGTTCTACCAAAGAGCCATTTATTTCGGCTGGTCGGAGTCCAGATCACCGAGGACCTGATCTGGCACGAACACATCTCTTCAATAGCTGCAGCTGCTGGGAAAAGCTAGGCTATTTGTTTAGGGCTAGGAAGTACTTTTCTCCGCACGACCTTCTCACTCTATACAAGGCCCAGATAAGGCCTAGCCTCGAGTATTGCTCACACATTTGGGGTGCTTCCGCTCCGACTACATTGTCCATGCTCGATGCTGTCCAGAAGAGGGCGGTCCGACTGATCGATGACTCTTCTCTAACAGACAGTCTCGGGGCTCTTTCGCAGCGGCGGGCCGTCGGCGATCTAGCTCTTTTCTATCGCTATACCAACGGGTTTTGCTCCTCAGAGCTCTCTTCCATGATGCCGCCGCGCGATGTGCCTGCCAGACAGACCCGCCTGACTTCGGCGTCCTATCCTAACCGTGTCAAACTTGGTACATCCAGAACTGGCCGACACGACCGCTCCTTTGTCCCGAGGGTGTCTAGATTGTGGAACAATCTACGGGAGGAAGCTTTTCCCAGTTCTAATAACCTTAGGCAGTTCAAAAATCGTATTAACAAAATTTCATTGGGATCATCATCATTTAGGCTTCTGCCTGCGCGGCAGTTTCGATATAAAAAAAAAAATAACAGGATAAATAATTGGAATTGTGTTTTAATTTTGGGAGGACGTTAGATCAACTGAAATATGTAGACGTTCTAACTTTTCGCAATTCAACAAGTAAGAATAAATGACACTAAGCTGCTTAACATAAGCCTTTTTATTCATTCAATGATCTGTCATGAAAATGTGGGACATTTTTAAAAATAGACGTTGTTCCTTTTCAAGAACCTTAATACTGCCATAACTCATAGAATGACCGGTGGTGTTAACATGTGATGCCAAAGCATATCTTTCTAGATGTAATCTGGCGTCACTTTTGTGTGAGGCTATCCTGCCTTTCAGTGATCTCGATGTTTGGCCTATGTAAACTAAATTTCAGTTATGACAATTAATGTGATAGGTAGTGTTGGTTGAATCAAGCAGCTGAACCCTATATATACATATCTAATCTAAGTGCTGCAGTTAAACACTGCAGTGTTCAATCCTTCGCCGATGATTCATAAATTTATAATCATTTCCCATGTTTCAATATCCAAACTGCAGTATCTGATCAATGATGATCTAAAATCTAGCAGTACATATGCAAAGCATCATAATTTTCTGTTGAACCCGTCAAAGTATGATCATATCGGGACTTATTTTAGAGACATGAAATGGCTGAGAGTGAAAGGACTATATAAGTTACACGTAGTTACTCATACCCATAAGCTTTTACTCACAGCGGTTCTACCATTTTTAAAGGATAAACCGATACCTAGGAGTAATGTTCACACAAGAGAGATTAGACTTGCGGAGACACTCACAATGCCTCTCCACACGGCGGCCTTCTTTCGTAAATGCTTCACATACAACGTATCTATTCACCATAAAGAACTTCCACAAGACAGTCATAGTTTATATCTTATACACAACTTATATATACCACTATAATTACTTTCGTTAACAATGAGATATTGTTTTATTGTGTCATTCTGTTGTAGCTTATTTTGTATGCTGAAATCTCATTTATGTGTATGATACCACGTATTATTGTATTTGATGATATTTTAAGATCCGGCAACGATACCGTATCCAATAAATCACTGAAATACCAGTCCGTGACCACTTTCACATCGTACAGCACCTATCCGTAGAGAGAAGACCTAGGCGACACATGTGTGTGCTGAAACAAGTTTTCAGGTGGTTAATACCATCTATACAAATATAATCTCCCATGCTTTGGCAGCAGACAGAAACTCATGCATAACACTATCGGACAATTTTTGTTTTCCTATTTTTATCAAGTCTTATTCCTGCCTGGCCCACTGTGAGCCGGATCAATCAGGCTTTACATGTGTCGGGTATTTTGCGTTGCATCATCCTTCTGTGGAGGTATCAATAGAGGGGAACAAGGTGAGTACTTTAAAACAGGGCACCAATGGGCCGTAAGCATTACTGAAGAGTGATAGAGCAAGGAAGTGATTTTCTTGTTTGTGACTTTTTATTTACTTTTTAAGAGGGTACTTCCTGCTCCTGAGCTAATAAAAAAGTTTTGGACACGTGTCCTGTATTGCATGCACGGCAAGTAAAAACAGCGAAAATATGGCCACAATAGGCACGCGGTAAACAACATATATTTCACATAACTTCAAAAGAGTTCGGTATAATTTCCATGCAAATTAATACGCAAAGTTGCCACAGACGCCTAAAAAGTAAATAAAAGTGACAAAAGGGCGACGGCAGTTGAAAAGAAAATTCATAAACACGTAGCTCGGTGCACTTAGACGGGGCGAAAACCCCTCACTTGTGAGATATACTACTGTGACCAAAAAATAAGGTGAAATTGTCATTTAAAACTCCCGGGCATTAGGAAGGCAGGTAAATTCGTTTTCCTCTTTGTCAAGAGATTTAATTATCTCCCAGTTACACGTCTTTTTGTCAAGAACCAGAAGTGAATTTTTCGATTTTTACAATGGGCGATTTTGTTGAGCAAAGGACTTGCATCAAATTTTGTTTTCGGAACAAATATTCTTGTGCGGATGCGATGAGAATGTTGCGGAAGGCCTTTGGTGATCAAACTGTGGCACGGAAACAACGTTTATAAGTTATAAAACGAGTTAAAAACGGGCCGAGAACGAGTTGAAGACGAACCGCACTCTAGACGACTATCAACGTCTACAAACAAGGTCCACGTACAACAAACAACAGATTTGGTACTAGAAAATCGTCGATTGATAATTGGAGATCTCGCTGACTGTGTTGGGATATCATTTAGCTCAGCTCAAACCATCGTGAAGGATGTTTTGTGTTTCAAGTCTCGATTAGTGCCAAAGTCGCTAATTTTTTTGGAATAACAGCGTCGCGTTGATGTTTGTGAAACTTTGCTGTCTGACTATCATGATCAGACTAAATGCATCATTACTGGAGACCTGACTTGGATTTACGCATACAACCCTGAAACCACCGACCAATCCAGCGAATATCGTGCAAAAGGTGAAGCATGACCGAAAAGACCACGGCAAAGTCTATCGAAAATCAAGGTCATGTTGACCGTTTTCTCTGATTATCGTGGTGAGGTGCACTATAAATTTAACGATCAAACGAACTTACCTGAAGTTCGATCGTAATTATATCGATCGTCCATTCCGAGGATGTATTTAACTAAGGTAGTACGCTCATGCGTACTGCGCGCCACACATTTTTAAGATGAATAGTAACGCGAGCGCGGATATGTTCTTCCCGCTCGCCGCCGTCCGCTGTAACTGCCTCCCCGTTTCATTCCTTCAAAGATTGTTTTTCAATGCATATGAGCAGGGTGAAAAGCCACTGCATTTCAGGGAGGGGGGGTTTCTACATCTTCGGAATGGACGATCGATATAATTACGATCGAACTTCAGGTAAGTTCGTTTGATCGTTAAATTATATCTCACGTCCATTCCGAAGATGTATTTAACTAAGGTAGATGTTCAAAGATACAAACCACAAACATATGCATTGATGTTTTATATACGAAATAAGTTGAACAAAACTGCTATCATAGCAAAAGTAAAATAAGGTGAAAATATTCTAATTTATACTCGTTGAGAGTATCGTGTTTGCAAAGTCATCATCCGCTTGTAGTGGTCGGTCGTAGAACCTTGCAAAGGTTGCCGTCTTCTGAGACCAGCCTGCAGTTTTACAAATAGTGTCTACCGACAGCCCTGCCCTACGGACTGCTGACGTTGCTGCGTGCCTAGTTGAATGAGGTTTAAATACAGTCGTATTTACTCCCGATGACATAAGTGTCTGTTTTACCCAACGGGCAAGGGTTTGCTTTGTTGCTTTTTTATGGGGTTTTACATAAGTTAAAAATAAGAAATCTTCATTATTTCGGATTTCTTTCGTTGACTCTAAGTACTGCAGCACTGTTGAGGCTGGGCATATGTTGGGATTTGGTGTGAAGAACGGGAGACTCAGAAAAGGCTGATCATTGAGGCTAAGTCTTTACTGGGTCCGTAATCATTATTTGTAATCTGGTTTCGTCTCTGTGAATGTTTGATACCCGGATTAAAGAGATCGTTTGGAGGCGGCCACCTGTTACCAGTGAAAGTAGGGTCACCAGTTTGTGGGTGAGGCTTTTAAGTTGGTTGTTAGGGAGATTTCCTAATGCTGTAAGAACTGGTTGAGGATCCCACGTGAACCTATACCTGGGGTTCATTGGTCGTCTTCTGGCTACCCCTTTCATGAACCGTTTTATCAGGGGGTGTGAACCTAGGCTATCGGAGGATATAAGGGAGATCGCAGATCTGTGGCTGTTTAAACTTCCATAATTTAGTTCAGTTGTATTGATAATGTTCTGAAGGAATTCTATTACCTGCAGGACGTTTGCCTGAAATACTGGTATCTGCTTCTCTTCACAGTACTTATACCATAGACGGTAAGTACACGCATACTGGCTGATCGTAGCTGTCGATATTGAATCGATTATGGTCTCTACCGCCTCATCCGATATTCCTCTCAGTTGAAACCCCTGCCGGATAATTTCGCGGCCACTAATGTTAATCTGTTGGCCAGAGGGTGGGTTGAACTGAAAGGAGAAGTCAGAAGATTATCGTCAGGTCCAAAAGTAACAGATCTTCCAACTTGTAGTTTCTCTACAAGCGGATACCATGCCTGGGCACGCCAGTCTGGTACTACTACAATTCCCTCAGCTTTATCCTGGATAATTTTTTGTAACACCTTCAATATTAAGCAAAATGGGGGGAATGCATAAAAATAAATATCGGTCCAGCTAATAGTAAATGCATCAACTGCGACCGAATCCGGATCTTTCCTCCATGATACATATCGTCGACATTTGTGATTTATTTTTGAGGCAAAAAGGTCAACGTCAGGAGATCCGAATTCGTGTTTTAAAACATCGAATGCTGAATCTGCCAGAGACCATTCTGTTTCGGTTGAGACTACTCTGGACTCCCTGTCTGCGTCCAGATTGTCCTTTGTGTTGACGTATGAAGCGAATACCCAAATATTTCTGGCTTGACACCATTCCCAGATGTCTCGCGTTCTGTTGTTGAGCTTGGTAGATTGTATACTGCCCAAACGGTTGATGCAAGATATTGCCGTCGTGTTATCTGATCTAATCAGAATACTGCAGTTCCTTGCATCCCGGGCGAAACATTTTAAGCCATAAAGAATAGCTGTAAGTTCTAAGTAATTTATATGATTATCTTTTTCTGGATTGGACCAAAACCCATGGGTTTTGTCGTGTCCTCTACATGCACCCCACCCAGTCAGTGAGGCATCTGTGAATATTGTCATACTATAGCCTGTCTGTTTAATATCGGCTTCCGCATTTAAGATGTTTCGCTCCCACCAGATTAGGTCATTATCTATAAAGTTATGTGGTAAGACTACTATACAATTATAGTTGTAGTTGTTCGCTTCTAGAGCTGAGCACTTTAGTTGTTCCAAACGCTTGGTGTACAACCAGCCGTACTTAACCGCAGGGCAGGCTGCGGTTAAGGTGCCTATGAACTGTGCAAGTTCTCTTATACTGCATGTATCCCTTTTTCGGAAAGACGTTGACATGTTTTTAATGGACGTTTTCTTTTCCGACGGTAGGGATATTTTCATATTTTTGGTGTCGTATTGAAATCCTAAAAATATTTTTCTCTGTTCTGGGGTCAACGAACTTTTTTCAAAGTTTATGATGAAACCTATGGACTGTAATGTGTTTACCACAATTTTTGTGTGTTCCCTACATTTTTCAGACGAGTCACTGATGACTAGGAAATCGTCTAAATAGTTGACCAACAGAATCCCTTGAGTACGCAGGTTTTCCAGGACGGGTCGCATTATTTTTGTGAAACAGTACGGTGCTGACGAGAGACCAAATGGTAAGCAATTGAATTCAAATGTATTAGAATTAAACCTGAACCTCAAATACTTCCTAAATGATTTGTCTATTGATATTAGGAAGTATGCGTCTTTTAGATCGATGGTTGCCATCCAGTATTGCTTTTGCAATAGTTTTAGTACTGTCCGAAAATCTTCCATTTTGAAATGCTCGTATTTCACGAATTCATTAAATTTTTTCAAATTTAAAATGAACCGTTTCTTTCCGTTGGATTTTTCAGTTAGGAAGCAAGTTGAAACGTACTGGTCTTTCCTCTCCGTACATGATGATACTGCTCCGATATCTAGTAGCTCCCTGATTGCCAAGGCAATCAAAGGGTCGCACTGAGTGTGGGCAGTTTGATTCTGTTTCTGAACAGGTGTTGCTAAGAGAGGGATCTTATATCCCTTAATCCAGGATAGAACTGTGGAATTGTTCGTTATACATTTCCAAGACTCGACAAAATGGGATAGTCTGCCCGCTAGCTTAGAATGACTTACCTTTATTGGTATCTGCTCCCTGGGGGGCGACTTTGCTTGGAGGTTTGCCCTTTCCTCGGCCCCGAGTCCCTCCCTGACTGGCGAGGCGGGCGTTGCCTGTTTAAAGACGGGCGGTAGCTAGTCGCTTTATATGGAGTACGAGCATTGTATGCAGTTTTGGAGGTACCATGCTGGCGCTGAGAGGTGTGCCCCCCCCTCTTCTGATGCCGGATGGCCCTGCCTTGTTGCTATAACCGTCTTGTCTTAAGTCGTTCCCAGCTTTTTCTGCAATTTTTGCCATTTTAATCTTTTCTGCCAAATCGGTGCCGTATAGATATTCCCCCGGAATAGTCTCTTTGATGGTATCTTTCACCGATTTGGAGAGAAGTTGTGAAATATATTCCCTACGGGTCGTCGAGATCTCATGGAATAGCTGGGTCATGAATGTGCCCACATCTGCTAGATGTGGTAGCAAGTGCATTTTTAGATCAGAATCAACATTATTCTTGATTTCATTGATGACATAATTCATGCATTTGCCAAGCGCACTTGTACTTTTTCCCACCAATAGCTGATATCTTGCATGGCATTGGTCCCTCTTAACATATGCTTGAGAAAGAATGTGAGCAACTTCCGGGTTGACTTTTGGAGGATCAAGAGTAGGAAAATTATTGGGAGGCCTATGGCGATCCAAAATTTGATCCATATTTTCCTTTCCTATGCCTTGGGCTATTGTTTGTGACCAAACTTGTCTTATAGCATCATTGAGATGATAGGACTGTTTTGTTTCTGTGTCAGTGTCAATGCCTAATACCTCTTTAATGCACTCTGGAAGTTGCTCCGCCTCCTTCTCAGTGTTTTCAGCTTGTAAATTTATGTCGTCTTGGAGTACGAGTGTATCTAGGTCATCCAGTTCCGGATGGTCTTGGTTTATAGCCGGACAGTTCGATGCCGGGCTTCTACCACTGGTGACACTCGCCGAGTCGTACGAGGCTCGGCTCATGCTACGTCGGTCTATTTTTTCTTTTGAAAATCGTGAAGAAGTCGGGCTGTTCAAAACCCGACGCTCTCTCGATGTATTTCTAGGATTTTGGTATCGATTGGAAGTTGGGCTGTGCGAAACCCGACGTTCTCTCGATGAATTCCTAGAGTATTGATATTCGGAAGTCGGTTTGTCCAAAGTTCGACGTTTCCGAGTCGTATAATTGTGGTTACGATCCTCCGAATCTGGCACCCCCCTTCTTTTTATCGAAGTACGGTCCTGTACTAAGGATCGACTGCGCGAACTAGAGCGGGGCCTCCTCGGAGAAATGCTTCGACTGTGCCGACGTGAATGGGACCTACGATCTCGCTCCTGCCTGTTTAGTCTATCGCGAAGCTCATTAATTGTTTTTTGTAAGTCTCTACGCGATAGTTTGTCGCTGGATCGGCTTCTCTTGCGTTTCCCCATGCTGTAAAACAAGCCCTGTGGAGAAATAGTTGCTCACCAGAACGATTTTAACGTGATTAGTATATAATAGTTCACTTTCTCGAATTAACATTAAATGCACAGCAAATAAACTAGGAAGCCTTGTTCGTGAAATTGAGAAAATGCAAAAGAAAAATCTGGGACTGTGCCAATAAAAATATCATTATTTCGTATTATCCTGATGTAACAGAACATTCTATGAATGTCGTGAATAGCAAAATAATACTATCATACCTGTACTATTGGTTTTTCGTCTGTTGCGGAGCCGGGCACTGAAACTACACGTGTGGACGCGACGCACACATAAAAGCGAATGAAACGGGGAGGCAGTTACAGCGGACGGCGGCGAGCGGGAAGAACATATCCGCGCTCGCGTTACTATTCATCTTAAAAATGTGTGGCGCGCAGTACGCATGAGCGTACTACCTTAGTTAAATACATCTTCGGAATGGACGTGAGATATAATTCCTTTCGCCGGGCCAAACTGCCAACAAGGAATATTACTTAAGCGTTATGCGTCGTTTGCGTGAAGCTATTCGTCTGAAGCGGCCGGAATTATGGGCGAACAACTCTAGGTTCCTTCATCACGATAATGCTACATGTCATACTGCATTGTTCTTCGCGAATTTTTGCCAAAAACTCGACTCATATCGTTCCGCAACCACCGTATTCGCCTGATTTCGCTCCGTGCGACTTCTGGCTATCCATCAAACTTAAAATACCAACGCGGGGATGCCGTTTTGACACGATTGAGGAGATAAAAACCGAATCACAGAGGGTCTTGAAGGCTATACCGAAAAAACACTATTCCGACTGTTTCGAGAACTGGAAAAAGCGTTGGCAAACGTGCGTTTTATAAGACGGAGATTACTTTGAAGGGGATACAATTGATTTGGAAGCATAACTAAAGAATTTACATTTTATAAAAAATTTCACCTTACTTTTTTTTATCACTATTTCCTGACTTGTTTTCTCTTCCATAGAAAAAGCATGGTTGTTGGACTTTGAGCAGTTTTTTACACGAGTAACAAAAACATGACCTACTTCTACCCTACTGCGCGGGGAAGTCTTGTAATCGCGAATAATTTCGAAAATGTTATATTATATTTTCTGGATATTTTTATGACATGTACATCACGAAAAATCATGTCATTCATTTCTGTCCATCTTCTCGTCGGTTTGTCCGCTAGTCGTATAACTGCTAATAGCTTGAGAAGTACCGCACGGATTTCGATAAAATTTTGTTCGCAATATTACTAATATGACAAGGACGCAAAAGACCTGCAGTTTTTGAAAATTTGGTCCAGTGGAGGCGGAGAAAAGTCAGAAATGGATATAAAAGTCGCTCAAACTTCTTGATGGTTTAGAGTTTAGATCATTTTCAGAGAAAGATTTGTCGGGATTTGGGATTGTAGGGCGTCAAACATCATAGACTTACACGTAAACTTGCATTCATAACAGAATTTTAGAGAAATGCTTTCGATGCGCGTACTCCTGCCCATCTGAACACACCTCCTAGCTAATGAAACATACGAGCCTTGTACGAAATGAAAGATAACTCGCTGCCAGTAGGGCAGGGAACAAATGCCTATAGAAGGAGAGGCCTTACTCGTGCTAACAAATGAGTAAAATGTTTTGGTTGAATGAAAACAATATAATAATGTACAGCTATACGTGCCTGAAATGTCTGTCTGATTAGTCTCGCAATGTGTTAAATTATTTACTAAATACAAAACTCACGAAGGAAATAATCGTGACCAAAAGATAGTACATACATATATGTGCAAATAATATGAATATTTTGTAATAATGTGTCATTATTTATGATGGATTATTCACTACAAAATAAAAAAGATTTATTATAGGAATTTATTCATTTCCTGGCAGACCTAAATTTTATTATAATCTTCCTAATGGTTCATTGCTTAAAACATTAAAGTGGAGAAGTTTACACCATAGTCATAAATCATATTTCTTTCTTATCTCAATTCTTTACAAAGAGCGAAACATACTTACATTAAAAATGAAAATGGACTCAACCCTCACAAATGAAAAAAATCATGTGAATAATTGGCGTGTTTTGAGATGAAACGACTTTATCAAAAATGCTAAAAACACTTTATTGCGCGAGAATTTCGATCATTTTCGGAGTAGACCACTTTTATTAAAAAAAAGGCGTTGCTCCAGTCCTCGCATCTGCTAAGTACGACTCTGGCCATAACTACTTAGTCCTAACTGGTCAATTCATGTCTTCCGTGATATATGGTTATCATTTTTAAATAGATGCAGGATTAATAGATAAGTCGTTTTTTCTCGCTCCAAGCAGTTACTTGAATTTGAAATTTGTTATTTTTGAGGAGTGCCTAAATCAAAGCTCAAACCTTCTCCTACGAAACTAAAAGCGGTATTAACTATCCTCTGCAAGAGTGGGGTATCTTAGTTTATTATTTCGTACGCAAAAGGAGCGCGCACATGGCGGCCCACCGGACGTTACTAACAATTAAATAGCAATGCTTTAGAATAAAGCAAGCCCAAAATAATTTTCGTCCTGTGAGAGGAAGTTTGAACCTCAATCCTCGCATTTGGCAACCTCAAAAAGAATGTTTAACCAAATTCTTAATCACTGAAAGCTACCGCTTTTAGGGTTGCTCGGGGTTTATTAACCTGCGGGAATGAAAACTTGCCTCTAAGGAGTAAATTCAACCAATCGGAAGGCTTTTTTGAAGTAATTGATCCAATGGGTATTAGTCTAATCATATTAGCAAATTTCCCCAAAATAATTGTATGGTCTGGTTTTACTGATGCAAGTTGTTCATGGGGGTATTTAAAACATGGATGCATAAAATGGGTAGACCAATTTTTAATGGAGAACTTTTTATTTGAGAACAAATAATGAGAAAACCTTCTTTAGGAGTCAATACAAAGTGTTGACAGGAACGAAAAAACTTCTTATATAAGATTCTTAGGTATTTATGAGTCCTACAAAATGAGACCACACGTAAAAAGATCCGACTAATGGCAAAAATATTATAACCGAAAAACGAAGCAAAATCAGGTTTTGGTACTTGTTGGTAACGCGGCGATAATTTCACGAAACTACTTAAATTTCTTCAAATCCGTAGGATTCATACTTCCAAACAACAACAGCAAAATTGTTGGTCACGTAGTTTTTTGAGAATTTCTAATTGTTTTTCCAAAACACCTGTTTTCCGGCCATTACTACTAGTTTATTGAGCAATATACAGGGTTCCTTCAAAGACCATTTAATAGCAAAATACACGTGCTTACCTTGCCGATACGAATCACAAACCATCCCAAAAGATAAATGTTATTTTTATGCGAAAAACGAAGGTTACAATTTTTTTCTCCTAAACAAATTCAAACATTTCGTATTTGTCAGTAAATGAATAAATGCGCCACGGTATTTGAAAAACATACGTTACTGTACACATTTCAAAACAAAGCGGATGTTTATATCACCGTTTGTTGCGAATTACTCACTAATAGGGAATGTTTGAATTTGTTTAGAAGAAAAAACGTAACCCATTCTTTTTTGCATAAAGATAACATTTATCTTCCTGAATGGTTTGCGATTCATACCGTCAGGGTAAAGTAGTGTATTTAGCTATAAAATGCTCTTTGACCTGGCCCTGTATATTGCTCTATAAACTAGTAGTGATAGCCGGAAAACAGGTGTTTTGGGATAAGCAATTAGAAATTCTCAAAAACTACTTGACCAATCTACTCCAATTTTGTTGTGGTTATAAATCCCACGAATTTGAAGAATTGAAGTATGTGCGAGAAATCATCGTTGCATTACCAGCAAGTGCCAAAACCTGCAGTTTTCGCAAACCAGGGGTATTTTCGCCTAATATGACTAGACTACATAGTCGTTTTTTGTTGAACCATATCTCAAACTAGTGAAAATTAAGTACAGAATCTAGCCACGTAGGTTGAGTCTGTATTATGAACAGGATTATTGTCAATATTTATCTGTGTATAGATATCACCCAAACACGGACGGTGCGGTGTGCTAAGCAAACATACCGGTAAACAGTGGTTCGTATAGATATACAAACTAAGTTCACAATTTATTGGACATGCTGATGAATTATTAAAGATCTAGTTATTTTCTCACAATTATATCTCTCGGGAAAGTAGAGACATTTCTATTTTCAATCAAATGTTCAGTAAGTACTGTCGCATCAATCTATTGAGTGAAATTTGGTCCATAGCTAGAGCAGTGATCAACGCCTTCTTTCTGATTGGTCAATTTATCCGCCGATAAACTTTGATCCCAGTATCAAGAAAAAAAAATATTTTTCCGTGGTTTTCGCCTCGCCTAACTGAGAGGTCCTCCAGCAACAATTAACGCACTCTCGGAGGGGTTCAGAAAAAATATATCTCAGTCATAAACCAGCGCTAACGAGCACTTAAACCTCAGCGTACAATTCCAAGTCACGAGGCATCGCCATTTATGCTGCCTCACCGCGATTTTGAGCTACGGAACGGCGACGGCAGCAACAAGCACAAAGGGCTTTCCGGGTGTGACGGCGATATTAAAAGCGCTGGAAATATGAGGAGATGGGGCATCTCGTGCATAAATTGGAAAACCAGCGATCAGTAATACTCAAAGGAATAAATGATTAGAAATTCTCGAAGTTGCAATACTTTGAAAAATAGCACACGTCACCTATGAATGATTTCACAAATCGCACTACTGCCAGCACTTCCGATAGTAGCAAACACTGAGTGGACCGTGGGTCTTTAGCTCGTTGTTTTAAATTAAGGGGCCCTTGCAGAAGGAGCCCAAACCCACCCTGATCAGGCTAGAACATAATATAAATTGACCGAGCAAACGAACTTACCTGTGAAGTTCGATCGCGATTATATGAGGTGTCCACTCCGAAGATATTTACGAGGTAGTACGTACGCCTCTGGTGTATGGTACGTCACACATTTTAAGGAGTCAGACGTTCAGCATGCCGCCTACCCATTTCCCCTCCGCATATATCCCCATTCACTTCAAAGTCTTCGGCCAACTCAATCGTATGGGTAGGGTAACAAGAATTTCCTAGAATTTGAATTCTTAGTTGCTTTTTTATCATATGGGGTCGGTGATTATAGCTTCATAATTACATGATCAAACGAACTTACCTGCGAAGGAAAGCGGCAACGCGCCCCCCTGAGCTTCCTCCTCTATGGCCGCCTATGAACACTCATTTTCGTCAAAGCCAAGTTGTTGCGACAATTGGGTGATACATAGGGAATAAGGAAGCTATTTACTTCGACGAGGACTTCACATAAGTCAAATTCAAATTCAAATTCAAAATATTTATTTCGTCATGAATAAACATGATAAACAAAGGAAATTCTACATATAGAGCAATGACGAGAAAGGAAAGTCTCGAGATTATAAAACCGATACATTGGACCGTTTAATACGAAGAGTCCATGCGAGAAAGCCCTGAACACCCTAAATGTCCTTAAACAAAATAAAAAAAAAAAACAATAAAGAGGCAAATAAAGAGGCGGTGAAACACAAAAACGAAGAAAGAACCCCCGGGAGCTGGCAACGGACTCGAAGAACAAATCTATACAACTTGTCAGCGAGTAGGAATGTAAAAACGCTGCTAAAGTAGCTGGTGCTCCTGTAGCAACGTTTTTGTCAGTTTTGAGAATGTTTTTGACGATGAGCTTTTAACTGAAATGCAGTGAATAAAGGACTGGTCCAAGAACCGAACCCTGAGGGGCACCGGCTTTGATGGGCCGTGTTGTCGACAGAACGTTATTAATTTTGATCTGAAATTTCCTACCCTCGAGAAAGGATTTCAACAGTTTTAGGAGCCAGCCTTTGTTACTTGTCTTGATCTTCGGATTTTGGGATATAGATAATTCTCATCCTTTATATAATGCACTCTTACGTTTTGACATTCGTTTGATGTCTTCTTCAATTCCTTTCACTTCAAACTGCAGTTTGAAGATAACCGTCACAATCCATCTTTAGATGTGTCTTTAACAAGAAGAGAAGGTGGAGTTTTATGCAGTTGGTATGAGCAACCCATTAGTTCAGGAAAGCTGCTAAAATTGTACTCTTATCATCTATTTAACTGAAATATATTAGAATGGTCGTATTAAAAAATAAAATTGGTAAATTCAGTAGTCCACAGTTCATCGAACGAAATTCATCTGTATTCAGACATAACCCCACGCTTAGTAACTAACCGATATGTTGTATGAATAAATTATCAGTTATAGTAGTAGAACATCCATAACAACCTTAATAAGCTAAGCCCGGTGGAAATATTATATTCCGTACTGAACGATGTGTATAGAATGCCTTGTGCGGATCGTCAAATGGTTTATATAGGTCAAACTAACCAAAATCTGGAAAATACAATTTCATTTAATATATCCTCTTGTAGGAAAGTTCACAGAAACGACAGGGTGTAGACAGCTTTGGCAATATATCATTTTCAGAATGTTCACAATTCCAGTTCATTAGATAATGGAACTAACTATAAAAAAACTGCTAACAAGTGAACTGATTTTCATCATTACATAGTAATGCTGTAAGAAAATACAGATATGGACGATCTCAAGATTCAAGGATTATATGTTCTTAATAAAGAAATTCATCAGCCTAAGCATCTAAGAAGTTTTCGTGTTGCTTTAATGCTCGTGGCTGCTCTTCATACACATACGTCTTTCGGCAAATGGTCTGTGTATTTGGATTCAGTTACTTTAATGCTGAAGACGCTGCTTCATTCTATTTATTTTCTTTTATTTATATTTTTATTTACGGATATGTGACGTAGGTGCATATCATACATCCCTGTGACATTTCATAAATATTTATTGTTTTTCAACCAGTTTTTACTTTATTTTATGTTTTGGATCAACTTCATTGAATTAGTAACATCTCATTTCTTAAAAAATATTTTCTCACATGTTTTCATCATCGTATATATTTTTTGTTTGTATATGCTGCTATTTTAAGTATCTTTTTTCACTTTGATTTCTTTTTCCAAACATATAACTTTATTTGGCATTTTTGTAATTTATCTGAAATTTATTTTTCGCATTTTTTAGCTCTGACGAAGACATCATTAAATGTCGAAATGTCGGCCTTATGAGTAAAGTTTAAGACAAGTTACATAGTTATTTGCACAATGCGAGTACGTACTATACTGAGCTACTAGCTGGAGGGCGAGATTCGCAATAGGCTGTGTCTTATTGTCGACAAGTTTTTCCCATAATTAGGTATTTATAATTGCCAGTGAATCTAAATTTCTTCTTCAAATGTAATCTCCACCGCTAAGCTTAGCTATATCAATGCTACTCGTATCACTATGTTTGAGATTGCTGCACAAATAACTTGGAAGTACTTCTAAACCACTCTCTGAGATTCCTACTTCTGTCAATACTAGTTGCGATTACAATATTGCAATTTTCCTGTATTGATTTACTTTTCCTTGTTGAGTCTTTGGCGGGGTCTTTCGAGTACTACTGAATTTCTAATTTCATCGACCCATGAAGTTTTCAAGACCCTACGGTTAGCTAACATTTCAAATGACTCTAGTTTTTTCATACATTCAGAGTCTATGACCCAATTTCACATAAAATCGCCGAGAAAATGCCATTTGTGAATCTCATTTGCTAAGGTTTTTTTTTGTATTGTTGTCCCAATTTCCTTTTTGCCACGCTTGGCTACCTACGGTGGCCTTTGTTTGATCTTGATACCGTGTTTTTATTTGGTAGAGGTGCAGTATTTGAGTACACAACACTAATTAAAAGTTTATTGAAAATTAAATTACATATCAATAATTTGCTGTTGTTTCGAGAATTGTGAAGTAGTCAAATTCCTATTGCTTTCCTTTTACACACAAAATCATTCCAATAACACACATAACAACAACCTTTTGTTATGTGCGCATAATTAAGCGCCCTGCTAACAATGGATGGAGATCTGCGAGGTCCATAAACTCTCATCAGCATCCCCGAAACAAAGCGGTGCACTCATGCAGCCTGGCCGGGTCATCATATATCAAGTGGGCAGTAACTTAAAATGATCGCTAAACATATTGTGCGATGGAATGAAATTTATATGACCAGGATGGCGCCACGGATGACCTGATTAATAGTGTGGAAAGTTTTGCGCGACGTTGTCAGGTCTTGTAGGGAAGCGAGAACGAATGACCTCAGACATAGTCTTTCAACAAAGGCAAACTGAATCAGCGGGTCAAGTTCAGCAGCGTCAGGTTGGTCTGTATCTGTTACTGCAGAATATAGCTCCAAATTCCTTGTCGTTTGATTTCGTTCCATACTCATGAGTTCATCTGAACGATGGTTTAAAGAAACGCCCCCAAAGCTTGGCGAAAATGCCGTCATTGTACTTGATAATGCTGCATACCACACTAGAAAACTAGTAGCACAAATATAAACATAATATTAATGTTATTGACGAAATGACTAAAAACTAAAGTGAGACAGTTTTAAGGCTACCCCTTATCACTGCGAATTAAGCACCATTGAAATGATTAGGGCAAATATAAAGAACTATGTGGCTTCAAACAATAGAACATTCAAATTTTCCGACGTAAAAAATTTGTTTCATGAAGATGTCAACAGAATGACGGCAAACCATTGGAAAGATTGTATTCGTCACGTTCAAGAGACAATTGAAACAAAGATGTGGGATCTGGAAATATGATCGACATTCAAATTGAACCTGTAATAATTAATACTATCTATTCGGACTATGATTCAAGCACTTCCAGACAACAAGGGATTGTGAAAAGTATGTGCACTTCTTTCTATAAAAATAAACATTTATTTTGATAGATTATTCCAAACCATTGAGGAAAATACGCACCTGTACAATCTCGCTTTTGGGCATGTTGTATTTTGTCTGGATGCAAATGGACTACGAATGGGATATAGCAGCTATATCGTGCTGTGTGTACCGATTTCGAAGCAAGGTATGTAATTGTTTGGCTAAATTAACGAATCGGTTGAGGGGTCTATTCGAAAATGCGTTAATCCTGACCAGCCAAACTCGGTTAAACAGTTCATTCAGTCGAAGCTGAAGTGCTTTCGATTGCAGTAGAAAAGATTACAAGTGCATGAAAATCAAGAAAAGCTTGTTTTGCAAACATTTTTCTGTTGTTTCGCAAGCCTACACATTCTTAAGCTTGCTTAAAGAGTAGAAGCTTGGAGGGACAGTAGGGATTCTTAAGGAACTTCTAGACATTTTTGAGCATCTTAGACTGTAGTCTAACATACCTTTAGCACAATGTTTTGCTTGCCTCCATGTTTCTCAAGGTTATTTTCAATACAGTACGAATGGGGCAAAAAGTACTTCCAGAAGCAGCTTGAAACATTTGACAACCATGGATCCCAAGAGAGTTGAAGTTTTGTCCAATCAGCAGGACAGAAACAGTAATACCTTGTATTCTTTAAAAAATGAACGTCATACTTTCACACCACTGCACTGATTCTTAGATTCTCAAAAATTTAGAAAGAGAATTGAGTCCCCGAGGAGATAATTTTGTCTGATATTATCTGAGGTAAAAATAATTCATTATTAAAAAATAGAAAAAAGTTGGAAGCAGTGGCAGCATCAAACAAAGTAATTTTGATGAATTTTGAAGTTCATTTTGGACTGATATATAGTTTTGAGACGTCTGAAATAGCGAATGAATGTTTCATCACAGTATGGACCTCTATTGATTCTTGTATACCTAAGCATTTTGAGAGGTAACGCAACACTGTTGCCTCTCTCCATCAATTCTTGATCACTAGCAAGAAGGCTCTGTGGAAATTCGGAAAATTACTTACTGGAGGGACAACAATGATCGGACGAGGGTTGAAGAGAATATTGTGAGCATGTATTGTTTTCAAAGGTTAGGTACATAATTAGTTTGAATTCAACTGATGTGATCGATCCGAATCTAACTGAGAAATTTCTCAAACTAGCTTCATTTCTACCCATATAGTTAGGGAGCTTCAGGTTAGTGTAAAGTTATTTATTCTATAAAAGTTTCAAAGAAATCGCTATGGTTTACTTCGTTTTCCGCTGAAGTATCTACGTCTGTATCTGTGGGAAAACAATGAGTTTTATCGAATGAACACTGTTTCACGACACATTATCCCTGCTTTACGTGAATCGCAAGTCATAGTTTGCGTGCGACTTATTACGCAAAAACAATTATTTGGGAAGGGTGATTTACAAAGAGATAATTTTTTCAAAAGCAAACAAGGTAAATAAAATTGATTAACTCTGATTTAGTAAAGCGAGTGAGGCTAGTTTCTAATTTCTCAATCGTACTCGTATAATACTACCAGTCCCCAGAATAACCGAGTAGGCTCATAACAGGCTTAGGACTAGTTGCTTAGTGGCCAGTTCTGCCGAAGCGGTATTCTGGTATTGCAGAAGGTCAATCAATCGAAAAATATGCATCCTACTGGGAGCAAACGTGGATATCACTGCTTTTTATTGTCCGAGTAATGCATAAGTAATAAATGTATCATAGGTGTATCGATGCGAACATTTTCTGTTGCACTGAATTCCTATTGTCGTGATTTCGATACGATTTCCCTCGAGTCCTTTGCTCGAACAGATTCTGGTTCCAATGTGGAATGCGGTTTACTCAATACTTTTCATGCGAAAATGTATTGAAATGAAGCGCACTGCAATAAAAATGCAAATAAATTCCTGTGTCAGTGATAAAGGTATTGTCACTGCTCCGTCTACTCTCCAAGAATCAGATTCCTCCGCAATTTTTCCAATTTATTTCAACCACGCTTCACAGTCCACTATAAGTTCAGGGGAGATCTTACGTGAAATACTGTTAACACTGTGCCCCAAGTTAATGAAATTGACATGACGTTATCATCGTTTCTGTTTTAGACCCTCTTTGACATTCTCTTCCGTGCGAAGATCAAGCTCATCTCAACATCTTCATAACCACTTTGGTCACTTGTTATCCTGGTTCTGGTTCTGTCTTCAAATACCTCCCCATTATGTCAATCAATACATTCTTATAGACTCAATAAAGGTGAAAAGCGAAATATTTTCAGAGCAGTAAGTGAATCTAAAATAACCCGAATACGTTCTATATCTACCGGATGGTGAAGATTTTCTACACCCTGATGAGAACAACACGTTTATTAACTTTTCTTTCAAACGAGTTTAAAGTTTCTGTACATATATACAGGTATATACGTCAAATTGTATAGCGAGTTCCTCTAAAAAAGGAATGATCTGACAAACATTTCTCCAGGACATTTTTGCATAACTAAATGCCTTATCTTAAAACTCAATAAATGTTTCAGAAGATCCAATGACGTAGAACAAGTTCTTTGTTTCTCTATTATCGGGGTCAAAGTACCTCAGTCTCCAAGTTACTGGTGCAGTTTGAGTCGCAAATTTCTTGCATGTACTGTTTGTGTTTTAAGTCACTATTATCGTCTCCAGATATATAAATCCTTCTGAATATCGAAATTAGAACTCCAATACCACATCCTGTACCTCGGCATACACTTATATGAGTTTTTCCCGTTTTTTCGATATGCTTTCTATCCTGTTTAACCATAACAACTCGTCCAATAACATCACAAACATCCTTATATTTCCCCTAGAAGTCATTATATCCATATCTTTTCATATAGTGTGTGATAGCTCCCAAACATACCGCGCTTTGAAAATCCCCGACTTACCTTCCACAATACTGTTCCGTAATATTCAGGCTCAACAAAAGCTTGAATGGAAGTCATTATAATATTTTCATGAGCTTTACTGTACACTTGGATGCAGCTGATTTTCTTTCTATTTCACCCTCCTATTCCACGTCATTTTCTTCGTAAATTTACTTTTAGCCTGCAAATGGCGGCTAGATTATCTCGCCACTGGATTTACCGTTGATAGAAGGGCTATACAGTGTATCCTCTTTTGTGTATCATCAGATTTCGAGGTTTTTGTACCTTACGAAATAGGGAGAGAAAATAAGAGAAGACTTAATTATAAGGTGAAAGTCTAAATCATATCTCGTATCTTATTTTGTGTATCACTTTTCACTTCTGAGGAAAGGAAACATTTTGATTAAGACAATTTAGATTTTTATTACGATGGTCACAAATACACACATATCATACAGTAAGTTGTTGTTGATGTGAATATAGTGAAGTCTCTTGACGTATACGTTGACTCTTCTTTGAAACTAGAATGAACATATTAGTCCTGTTACCAAATCCGTAACGAGAATAATCTGTTTAATTCGTAATTTGAAGCACTCAGTCTTGCTAAATGCCCTTTGTCTGGTTTGATATTTCCACAGCAAAATAATGTATGCCCTTATGGCATAGGGTCACTCTCTCCACGTGTACACAATATTTGCTTTACAGAGTCGATGCGTAGTAAATCTAGAATACAGTGATCCCTTCTTTTTTTTCATACTCCAACTACCACGTAGACCTAAGGCCTAAATACCCATGGGGTACCGTGCTGCTATGGAGGAAACAGGGTAAAGGGGGGACGCCATACGGACTCATACCAGGTGGTACCTCCGCGTTCGACAGTCAGACACCGTCTACCATCTACGGCCAATCACGACATCAATAGTCAAGAGAAATATTTCTCTTGGGACGGGATTCGAACCCGCACAGCGCACGGCGACTGACCAGGAGACCGAAGAGTCTACCACTGCGGCCACTGCTGCTGCTTGCTGACTTTCTCAAGTTAAATGTCATCCTGACATTCATACAAGCAGATTTACACCCATATACAAAAAAAATTGTACCCGAAGTATCAAGTTCGTTACGTAGCCTCTCAAAAGCTTTAACTGGTGTAATTTTTATGCTATTTTTTTATCCAACCTTGTATGACAATTATTATTTGTTTCATCTGTAATTTTATCTGTACTTATTGATTTGACGTTAGTTTTTTTAAAACTTTCTCTTCTATACTTTTATTGAGAAGTTTTCACCCATGTTTGTGTATATGATTTACATTGCTTGTCATTTAACCAAATTCTACACCACTGACTTGTGTATGTACATTTTTTTGTGACAACATGAATATACTACTACTAACCTGTCAAATGGATATAGAACATACAAAACTATATGGCATGTTGGTACAAAAAAACATCCTACGAAGTCCCCTAACAGCAATACTGACCGTTACCACAGACAGAACAAGGCCTGCCAACACACGCGTGATGTCACTACGAGTAGGCCGGTCGGCCGACAGCATGTTTAACACACTCTACTTGATGTAAATGACGGATAATTCAGTAATGTGTTTTTCGAATATGAAGACAACTTGGTAGAAAATATTACAAGTAATTATTAACTATTTTCACCCTGATTTTCACTTATATTTCATTCAACATTGCGTGGACATTTTACTATGATGATAGATATATAACTGGTACTTGAAAATTACATATCATCGACATATAATCAAAAGTGTAGTGCTTGTTGAACAGTTGTGTCCAGCAAGAACCAACAAGGAGGTCTGAGGTAAGCTCTTGTCAAAAAAGGAATAAGGAAAACATTAGAAAAACTTAACAAAGAATAAGGAAAACATAATAAAAATGTTTCTCTTCGGAGTGCTGTATGTTTTTACCAAACCTTTATACTATATCCATTACAAGTGAACAGAACAACTTGAGAGCTAAGTGGACATCTTGGATTTCAAGGCTTGTAGGATATAAAGCTTTTAGGGTCACACCATTACTATGTTTCAATATTCTATGACTTTCCATTTGGTACAATGTTTTAAGAGATTTAAAAGAAGCGAAACTAACCTCATGCATTTCAAAATCTGGGTTAGTTAAAATGTTGGTCTGGTTTTGAAGTCAGCCAATTATTGTGGATACATTGTATCCAAAACGAAGAAAAGATGTTTTTATCCAACAGATAAACAAGGCTTGCTTTGCTATCTGGAAAAAAATGTGGCATCGCTTTCTATTCAGTGCATTATTATCACAACACAAAAAATGTAACCTATTTCCTCTAATCCAATGAGTTTTTTTGTAATGTTGTATAATAGATTATGCTGAATTTTATATTTCTATATGAATGTGGCCTGATTGTATATAACATAAGGCAAAACATATAATTTTTTGACGAGTATCTGTGTCTAAAAATGGAGTCTTTAATATTACCCGAGTTGAGCTGAAGTTATTGGAAGTACATTTTACCAGTGGCGAAGCGTCCATGTAACCACTGTTACCATGAAAATAAATAATTTATGACTACTGTGAAATAATTTCATTCATTTATTTACCCAGCAAAATGTACTAGTAATTCAGTAAACAGCAGATTAGCCCCTCGAAAATAATGCACCCTATAATACTGTCTAGATTTTGCGAACGCGATGAAGCCGACTCGCCTCGACTTGGTTGTTACTATTTTCGTTAATGGATACACTTGATAGTCCGTCGGGGACAGTCGGTACCTGCTCGTGTCAGATCGCGGTCGCCCAAGTGCTTGGGCCACCGCGATTATTATGTAGGCTGGTTACAATTTTTTGTTTAGGTTACTCACTTCTCCCTCGTTAACGTTAGTAATCGTTTTGGTTGCCGGCTGTAGTGTGCGTGCAATTCAACATGGATGGGTGTCGCTGGGTAATCGATTAACTACTTGAAAAGTCATTCTCCTTGTATAAATTTGAAGAAAAAAAGGAGATCATTGAAAATGGTATACCAACTTGTTTTAGATAGTTTTAAAAAGGAATAAAAAAAGTAGTTCAATATTTTAAATTTAGTTGGTACATTGAAAACACTTGGTTACGTGGTTGCAAGAAAAACAGATTGTATTGTTGGCAATGTTTTCTGTTTTGTACAAAAAAAAATGGGTGGACCAGCAACGATTTAAATAGTTTTAGGCTTCTGAAGAGCAGACATGAAATTTCTCCTTTACATGTGAGATGTGTAGCCAATTTTTGGCCAAACAAGAATTACCATTTAGGGGGTTTGAAGGGGATGACTCTGACAATAGAGGAAATTACTGTGTATTATTAACATTAATTGTGAAAAAAATTTCCGAACATCTAGAAACATCTTCTGTTTTTCGGAAGGCTTGAATTAGTCATAGCATAAGACGATGAGGTTTATCAAGTGCCGCAGACGCCCAGTCCAGCAATGTTTACCTTAATTTAAAGAAAGTTTAAATACAATACCTAAAACAAGCAAAAACTTTTACATGTGAGGGTCAAAATAAACCTTTTTGAATAAGATTTTTCTCATCTGGTTTTGGTAACAGTTTGGGAAAAGTCACGCATCGCCACTGCATTTTACATCTAGATATTTATCAACAATTACAGAGTGTGTTATAATATTATATATATATATATATATTATATTCTAACTTCATCCTGAACAACTTTATGTTACTCAGCTGGAGATTTCCATGCATCGAATACTGTGAAATTTTGAAAACTTGTTGATTTTTGTTAGGAGGTATACTTATCAATGCTATTTCGCAGTGATGTATATAGTTTTTGTGCCTTGTCCCTCAATTTTTCATTTCGGCTTCTTCTGCTTGAGATATCCTATGAAAAGTATTTTGGACAATTGGTGGATTTCCAAATAATGCTGTCCTCAGCAAAGTACAAATTGCATACCTTGCCACTACGAGGGATGGCATTGAGCCATATTATGCGCCCGTTTTCATTCACCGGGAACGGAACCTTCGGACCTTAACACGTTCACTGCCACGTTGGTCCTATAGGACCAACACTCATGTTGCCTCAGAAGGCATTGGTCCAATAGGGCCAACATATATTTTGCCTTTACAGGCTATGTTATTCTCATAGGGTCAACGCATCTTCTAATAGCTGCTGGGCCGTTGGCGCTCATTTACTTATGCTCGCCTGCATAAATGGACCAACATGGCCTAGAAGTTATACGCCGCACATATAATTTCTTAGATTTTTCCATAATGAGGAATGTGGCCCCGATGGGTCCAACGTCTTTTTTATATGGTGGCCCACTTGTGCTCAATGTAAAATATATGTTTGGGGTAGTGGGCATATGTTAAAAGATATGTCTGGCAGCGAACGTGTTAAGCCTAATTACCGGCACAATTAGGAATGCAGCACTTGTAAGGCATTTTGAAAACTTAGGGAGACAATTGCGAGACACAAATATAAGTTTAAAACAACAATTAAAAGTTTACAAGGCAAAACAACATAAATATTCATACATGATAACAGCCTTAGAATTTGAGGTTAGCTGCTATGTTGCCACATATTCCACTTTGCAGAAATGTTAGACTTCACACGTGACATATTGAACGTAATATCGAGTCTGTATTCTTGACATACTGAGGCAGGTCAGAAATAATAGCCAGATCATCAATGAAGCTGGGCAGGCTCCGAGTATATCTTGCGAATTCGCGCACAAAAAAGTGTAACTAATTAGAATAGATTTCGATACTGCTATATCATATCTAGATATGTCAACACCGCTCTTACCAGCCATCATGGCGAAACGGCATAAGAATATAGACTGGCCTACTCAGCGTGACGTCACACCCTTTTCGTAGCTGAATTGTTGGGCCTTGTTATCTCGGTGGCAACGTAAAAAAACTTAAAAGATACCTCTAGGATTCGGTTTTTCTTCCATACCTAACTGTTGACACTACTTTATAATGTGATTTTGACAGCTTAAACTATGCCCCACATGAAGGTGTCCATATTAAACCTTCTAAAATAGAGGAGCATAGATCATATTTTTGGTAAGTCTGGCTCGTTAACTAAAGAAAAAGGTTCTCGTTTGATCTGTGAGCGTGTCTCTGAGGGTCGTGTTTCTATCATGTTTCTATCTATTCATATTGCAGCCCCAAAAAGTTCTACGAAGATACAAATATTAACTTTGCTCCCACTAAAGTTTCCGAGTGAGAGTCGAATTCAAAACAACCGATAGGTATAGACAAGAAAGTTACATGTAACACTGGTAACGTTGATGATAAACAACGTACGTCAACATCATCTGCTAACTGGGCCTTCCGTCCTTTGTCAAACAATTCCTGAAAAACCACCAACCAAATCATCGGTCGCTGCCAAAATCCCGGGAGCTCAGCAACGAGCGAGCGGTGGGATAAATAATAAAACTTTGTAGTGGTCCATGTAAAAACAGTTGCCACCGCCTGGTATTGCCGAAGCCGACCGCGCTTAAATCGAATTAAAGCGATGCGTCGACGAATTTCCGCTGAAATTTGTTACACGGTTATGGAAATGGGTAAACACAGCACTTTACCAATTCTGGATTAGTTCAAGAGCACTAAAACGGATAACTTTTGCATAAAATTAAAACACGATGACGCTGAATTAATCCGAATCCGATCATATTTCGTAGTGCTAAGTGCTTACTTATAGGTATTCAATATTTTAGTATATATAGTGTTTTCTGAAGGGCGCAACTGTTCTTTCACAGACAAGTACGCCTGGAATAAAAATGAAGTCAAGTACTCACTGTTCAATTGTCAAACGTTGCTTATGAATACTAATTTAAGCTGTCAAAGGTTTGTTAACTTCTTTCTTAATTGTAAACTGGGGTGGCCCAGATCATGCAATGTGCCCATATCCCTCTGTTCAGGCAGTGTATGGATTATTATAAATCCCCTTCCTGCAAACTGCTTGTATTCCTAGCTCATTTCTTACGGGATACGCGCAGTTTGGTGAAGTTAAAAATGGTTCAAAACTCTTTCAAATAACAGTCGCTATAAGAATGTGCCGCGTCAGATTTTCATTTAAGTCCAGTTTGTAAACAGACAGGTCAATTCGCTTTTACGGTACACAATCCCTTAGTTGGACACTAACGCATGTCGTATCTTTCTGCTTAATCTGTAGTTGCACGCAGGACCCGATTTTGTATTGGAAGTTTTTTCCGAGCCTAGTAAATTGGTTTTCTTAAAACCTTCATGTATGAGCTATTACAAAAATTTGCTTAACTCAAACAAGCTACACGCTGGCTAAGGTAAACTTCCAACATCAAAAGCACTATGTTGTCAGCTTGGTGCAATGAGAAGTGTCGACTTCAGAGGCAATAAATAATTTTTAAACAATTTTTCTCTTCAGACGTTCTTTCGAAATAATTCCATTCTATGCTCTAATATTATTTTCAAACTTTCAGACTCACCTTTAGCAAGTTTGTAATACCTATTGCGATGTTCTTAGAGCTACTGAATTATTATAACACTGTGGAAACGGTGATAGGCAGTGCAACACGAGCTCCGTGATACCCATCCCCATGGTGTGTGATTTAATAATGCTGAAGATGGCTGGGTGCCTTGCAGTACTTATACCTGTCAATATTGCAATCGGTTCGATGCGATAGGCTGGAAATGTGTATCAGGTTTCAATTTTTGGCGATTCTTTTATGGCACTGCAACTTAATCAACCTGTATATTTCCTTCGAGGTAGGTATGCCTACCCCGCTTATCCTACCGAATTCAATGTGATACTCATGTGAAAAAGAATACATGTCTGGATTTATTCAAGCTTTACATACTACTTGTATTCAAAATAACCTGCCGTTGCCATTTATACAGCCGGTGATATTTCGGCTGTATAGTAATCTTGTGTATCTAAATTTGACAGACTTCTTCAATGCAAACTTCTTCAATATGTGACCGTGCAACTGCCAAACTTTAGCTGTTGATACGGACCTGAAACTGTGTTTTGTGGATCTAGATCAATAATATTCATTTGGCACATATTATAGTCTTGAATAGTAACTCATAAAATTAATAGATCAGAAAGCCATGTACCTACTCCAAAATGAACAAAACTTGTTTCTCCAGTTGATACAAAATCTTATGGTCAAATAATGAAGGTGGAGTTTCTATGCTCTTCCCCAATAAGTAAGGAAATTTTAAAAAGTCTATTATAAAGGGTGGGCGATCCGTTTCTTTTTTAAATTGATATTAAAGCTACCCTCTTCAATAATATGTACAACTCGCTACTTTACTCAAAAGAACACACCATTTTATTATTTATGGAAAACAATTTCAGTTAAATGGCTGCCGCGGATGGCCTGGTAAAAGTCCATCCGCTTCACCCAATTTTGAAGAACATTTTCGACAGTTGTGAGTCTACTTCATCAATAGCTCGACGTATATTTTCCTTAAGAACATCAATTGTTTGAAGATCGCTGGTGTAACAACCGTCCTTAACAGTACCCCATAGGAAGTAATCCATGGACGTCAAATCACAGCTGCGGGCTGGCCAATGAACGTCTCCAAAACGGCTGATAACACGATTACCGAACTTAGTGTGTAAAAGATCGATCGTTTCACGTCTGGTGTGGCATCCTGTGCCATGCTGATATCGTCTAATAGTGGCCACAAAAAGCTCCTCAACATGTCTCTATCGCGTTCCCCGCTTACCGTCATGCTGTTACCATCTTCATCTTGAAAAAAGACGGGGCCAATAATCACACCACTCCAAAAGCCACACCAAACAGTTACTCTTTTTGGATGCATTGTTTTTTCTATGACAACATCTGGATTTTCAGAACCCCAAATCCTATAGTTCTGACTGTTGACGTAACCTCCCAGGTGGAAATGGGCTTCGTCCGAAAAGATGATTTGACGACCAAAATTAACGTCCGTGTCCAATTGATTGAGAGCCCACACATGGAAACGATATCGAAGCGGATGTTCATTTTCTTTTAACTCTTGCACAAGTTGCACCTTGTAAGGAAATAATCCCAGGTCGTTGTGCAATATTTCCGCACTTGTGCTCTGTGACGAATTAACATTTTTGCGTTTTCAAGCACACTCTGAACAACAGCAGCAGTGTTTTCGGCTGTACGTATGTACAGGTCGAACACGCTCATACCTTCTGTTATCCACAAGCAGGTCAGTTTCACGAATTTTCGTATACGAGTAGCGGACGGAGCTTTATTCCGACCAAATAGTCTTATCAATTTTCGCAAATTTTCTGCAACACAACACTCACTTTGAAAACAGTTTTTCAAAATTTCCCACCTTTTTTCAAGATTGCTCATGGCGGAAGTTTGACAAAATGTCTGTCAATATGTTGAGCACGGAAGTGTTACCAATTGTCAAAATAATGCCAACTCAAAAAAACAACTTAGGGCCAACCCTTTACATAGTTTTATTTTCAGGTAAACGGTTTTGTCAAATTTCAACTAGTTCGGTCCTTTATTTCTTTTCCTGTTCACATTGTATACATTTTTATGGTTCTATACCGGGAATCCTTTCATGTATGCACCGATGTATGACGCTTGCTTGCTTTTGAGAATGGAATTTCTGTTGGAAGGCTGTAAACCTTTTAAGTTATTTGTCAATGGTCTTAAGCCTCTTACAGGTATCACAATCCTGATATTTATCTTAAAAGTAACTGCATAACGTAAATTGCCAGAGAGTTTTGTGGAACAAAATTAAAAGTGGACACAGTTGAGGCTTGCGAAGTCCTCTACACGTTTTTCAATATCATGGCGAGAATACAACTTGGACAAACGACCAATATATCAAAAAAGCCACAGCATCAGACAATATGCATTTTTGTGCTATATTAATCTGATCTTACAATGTGAGTTTTAATGCTGATAAATCCCGTTGCTTTGGGTCAAATTTAAAACCGCCAGCAAAGCTTCCGGTAATTATTCATTCTGCCAGTCTGGAACGTATGCTCTGCAATGATTTCTGGTGTCGGTACATCCATCGTCCGCAGCGATATCTTGGCTGCAGTTATGACAAAAGGAAAAGCGGCGCCACGGGCAGCGACATCCTGGGCAAAGAGGGACTACGAAGGGGGAATACGGGGGCGAATTTACGGTATTCCAACTCCCAGCGAAGCGATGCGACCGGACGGCCTTCCTGGAACGACCACCAGTCTCCCTAAATTATGCTTACGGCCATTGTTCCAGGATAAATCCAACAGAGCTCGCTCCACTTGTGTCCTGAGATATACTACATGAGGTTATTTAAGAACGCATCTAGAAGTAAGTAGCTTGAATAAGGAGGTCGTCTTCCATAGCAGGAGCACTAAGATCTGTCTCTGTAATTTTTGGGTAGAGTCTTCCAAACAATTTCTCTATAAACTACAATGGCAAGAGGAATTATCCAACTGATATTGGTAGCACTGGTGAAAAGGTCGCATTTGGCTTTTCGATACTAATGCAAAGACTTTCATGGTTTCACCTGACATGCTTTCTTTGCTTCCAATGTCTGTACTGTATCTAATAAATTCTACGAGTACGAAACTGATAAACGTTTGGCTTTTTTGAAGAACCCGCACGGGTATCACGTATCTTGAATAGTGACATTATGCCGATTGTTTTTGACATTATGCTCGTTTTTTTGACATTATGTAGGATTTTCTGCAAAATATTATTACTTTGCACTTGGTTGTACATGTTGCCTAAACGTCATGAGGATTGTTATCAATCTTTGGCTCTGATGTAATGTAAAACCTCCTTCTGAGATAGCATTACTGGAGGTCTAAGCTGTAAGTTGTATGTTCTGATGATAATTGCACCGGGCTCTTGTCTCAAATACACTTAATTGAGATTCAAAGCTAGAAATTAGTTGCGCATCCACTTTTTCTTATCCAGTCTGGAAATTGAAAGATGAGAGAGATAAGAAATAATTATATTCACTGTACACTGTCGAATTACAAGCCATATACATGCTAATAGTAATTACGCAAAACGCGGGCGCGGTGATGATTTCCCATAATTCTCCTCAGTTTTTCGTAATTTATAACTTTGAACATAAGCTCTCTTCAGAAAGTCCAACATAAAAATAACCCGTCAAGCACAGCCAACAGATATACTTCATTGAGTAATGATTTTCCCACACAGCAAATATTACTGATTTTATATACATGCAGACCAATTCACATAATCATCCAGATGCGATCATGCTATTCAACCAACTTTCTTCTCAGAGATAAAAACTACAGACAAGGTCCATTTGGCCTCACAAAACATACGCAACCCATAATGTGTGTGGTTTAGTCGAGTGATTCCTCCTGAGATGGACGTTCACAACGATCCTGGTGAGCGAAAGTAGAATGACTGTTTGCGCCCTAAAAACTACCTAGTTTGCAAGATGACATCTTATAGGTTTTTTTGGCGTTTTATAGGTTTTTTACATGATATCCATGCCGGACAGCAGCACCGACATAAACAACACAACTATCATTAATCCTTGTTATCAAACCTAACAAACTTTAGAACGAGAGTCACAATATCTAGTCTACTTGATGTTCCATCCTTTGAAAATTTCAAGCAGAACTCTGATCAAGTCTATAGTTCTGAGGGAGGCCAAAGGTGCGAAAGGCTTCAACTCGTTATACAGAGTAAAATTCGAAATGAGCGCAATGTGGAAAGAAGAAAAATATTGAGACACATGGGATGCGTTTCGAAATAATTCATAACTTAGTCATTCCAAGTGAGGCTGACATAACACTCTATATGGGCCATCGTGTTTAGAAATTCAGGAAAACTAAAAAAAAGGAACGATGAAGCACGACTAGAAGTGAAAAAAGGTTGGTTAGAGCCGCAACTCGAGCTCTTCGGACATGAGGTTTACTCAAAGATAATTGGCCCTCAAAGAAGTGTCTCTCAGGTGAGTGTTCGGTTACCAGATATTTATTTTAAGGTACTACTGTTCACGCATTCATTTAGTAACCCAATGCCTAGAAATAACTGTTGTTTCACTGGGAGTTTTAAGGGGTATTGAAGGAGAGCACTCACCCTATGAAAAGAGGTAACTTGCAAATACTGGCTAAAAGATTGGTGGAGTGGTTTGGATGGAGTAGAGTAGAATTGTTTAGAGTGGCGGTTGATAAAATCGGCATGACCGTGATGGTTTCCAATCTTCGATATGTCGAACCGGTCGAAAAATATACTTCTCTTCAATGTGCAAAGGATCCGACGCTTTTCTGGGCCTGCTATGAGCTTCTTGACCTACTTACAGTCACGCCTGCTTGATCATACTAAAGACAGTTGTATACTCAAGCATAGTGGTATTGACCTAGTATCTGGTAATTTTCAGCATTGCTGCAAAAAAAGCAAGACCCCCTGGCCCCTGGTCCTGGCAGATATTACGCTTTGTAACTCCTTGCATCCAGGAACCCACATTATTGTCTGTGTCCCTGAACATCGATAGAATCGTTGCGCCTTAAATCATTTACAGGAGAAAAAGTGCGAAAGCCTCATCATCCTTCAGATATCTAAACAGAAAGTGTACTTTGTGGTGGACTGTATCATTCACTAGAAAAAAGAACCATGACCACATTCTCTCAGTGATGAGATCGCCTCATTTCCAAGTATATGGTTCCAGGACCCATATTACATAGCTTAAAAGTCACTTTTTATCGATTTTCATGACATTAAGTAGGTTTTCCTACAAAATATCACCTTTGCACCAGCTGACATTCCTGACAGCTCATTCTTAGCAGGCGCGGAATGAACTAGCGGCACAGTAGCGGCTGGTGGTTAAGCTATTTCCAATTTTCTTTCGCATTATATCATATCTTTTATCTGTTTTTCAAGACAATACTAAGGACTGTGCTAGTGAGAATTTTATAGTAGCAACTTGCTTAATGAATCGCTCAAATTTGATCTGGGGAAGATATACGTTCTCTGTTACTTAAAATAAAATCTAATACCTGTGGACATGATGGTATTTCAATATGGTAAAATTATGTTTTCCTGCGATTGGTAAATACTTAACGCATTTGAGCAATTCTTGTTTGGAAGTTCACTATTTTCCTCATGAACGGAAGCGTTCAGTGATTGTTCCCTTGGCAAAAACTAGTAATCCTTAAACTTATTCTGATCTGCGTTCAATTAGTATACTTCCAATTTTGTCGAAAATAAAAAGGATAGTTTACAGTCAGTTGAAAGACTATTACTCTAAAAGCAACATAATTCCGGGAAATCAATCTGGCTTCAAAGGAGGAAATAGCACTACCACTACTCTGCTAAAGGTGATGATATTGTTGAGGCTTTGGATCGGGGTCATGCAGCGGCTCTTGTACCGCTTGACTTCTCCAAGGCTTTCAACACTATCAATCATCGGCTTATGATCTGAAAGTGTAAATATGTCGGATTTTCTGAAGCTTCTACCAAGTTAATTACTAGTTAGCTTATGAATTGTATGCAAAGGGTACATTTGGATAACTCAAATTCGACATATAGGAATGTAATTTCAGGGTCCTTCAGGGCTCTATATTAGGGCCGTTATTGTTTTCTCTCTATATACCAGATATCTGTAAACTGATACGCCCATCTGAAGTAATGCTTTTTGCTGACAAATCTACAAAACATTTGATCTAGATAACTGTGTAGCAGCTATTGACGGGTTGAATTGCGACTTGGCCACCATTGTCAGTTTTTCCAAGCGTAACTCCCTAATACTTAATGCATTTAAATCTAAAACTGTTCTCTTTGCCCCGAAAAATAAAATAATAAGTATCAAAAGTAAGACGACAGTACGTATTAACGACACTCCTCTGATGTGTGAGGACCTTGCAAAAGCTTTGGGTGTCTTATTTGACAAGGATTTAGGTTTTCGTGAGCACATATCTAAATTAGTAAAAAGCTGCTATGTTGTGCTGAAAACAGTGTTTGCTAATACACATTTGATCAATTTCAAATTGAAAAAACATCTTTGTGTAAGCTCAGTTTTTTCAAAAATTAACTACTGCCTTATAGTTTTCTATCCTTATATCAAGTTTCAGTTCGTAGACTCCAAGTAATTCAAAATGCATGATGTCGCCTTATCTACGGTTTAAGAAAATATGACCATGTATCACAATGTATTCGTAGTTTAAAATGGTTAGATATTAGTGGTTCTTATAGATATTTCATGTTGAAATTCATCCATGGTTCGATTACTCCCAAATGTCTCTTCAAAAAAATTATTTTCAGACAGTCTGTTTGAGCGCCCATGCTCAGGTATGACAAATTGTTGGAAATGCCACAACATCGTACGGCTTTATTTACTCGTTGTTTCAGTTATAATTGTATTAAATTGTACACTGTTTTACCTGATGCGTTTAAAAATGTTACTCAGGCCTCATTTAAGTTCTGTGTCAAGCAGCATCAGAAAAAAGTCGTAGTAGTAATAAGTAGTAAGTAGTTTGTAATTTAGGTTAGTAACCGCCAGCAAAACCGATTTGATGTATTTTTGAGATTTTCACTTGACGTCTTTAAGAATTTACCAAATAGTTTCTCTTATGGGTAGCCACCGTATATATATATATATATTAAACACATGTATTTACATTGGTTGACCTCCATAAAAAGGATAGGGTTAAGCGGTAGAGTAGCTGTTCCCCTAAACTTCGTCCCCTACATTGTACTCTAATTAATAAAGACGCTTTATTATTATTATTATTATTCTTACTATTATTATTATATTATTATTATTATGTAGGCTTTTCACATAATAGCCCTGTCAATTTTGCTCACCAGAAGGATATGGGCACGGGTAATATGTAAAAACCTATAAAACGTCAACAAAGAAAAACTTTAAGATGTCATCTTGCAGACTAGGTAGTTTTTGGGGTGCAAACAGTCATTGCACGTTTGCTCACTAGGATCGTTGTGAGCGTCCATCTGTGGAGGAATGGCACAACTACACGTACACGCATTGCTGGTTGCATACGTTTTGTGAAGCCGAGTGGTCTATTGTTTTCATCTCTGAGTCTCTGAGAAGAAAGTTGGTTAATTGGTTGAATAGCAAGATCGCATCTGGATGATTGTGGGTACTGGTCTGCATCTGTATAAAATCACTGATAATTACTGTGTCAGAAAATCATTACCTACTGAAAATATGCTGCCAATGAAGTATATCTATTAGCTGTGCCCGGCGGGTTATTTATATGTTGTCCCTTCGGAAGACAGGTTATGTCCAAAGTTATCAATTCCGACTTTTTGTGCTTTCAAAAACTTTGAGGAGGGTTACGGGAAATCACCACCGCGCGCGCGTTGTGTGTAATTACTGGTAGCATGTATATGACTTAGCATATCATTCGATAGTGTACATTGAATGTAATTGTTTCTCATCTCCCTCATTTTTTAAATTCAGCAAATTTGCATATGTAATTTCCAGAATAGATAAGAAAACGTGGATGTGCAACTAATTTCTAGCTTTGAATCTCAAGTAAGTGTATTTGAGACAAGAAACCAATGGAATTATCATCAACGCATATTATTAGCACACAAATCCTCAGTACGTACATTATGCGTTGCCGTTTCCTTCCAGCTATAGTATACAGCTTACAACTTAGTTATCCAATAATTCCATATCTCAAACAGATGTTAGATCAATCACAGCAAAACATTGTTAGATGAAGCATCAAGACGTGTATTCAACACATACAGCTACAAAATGAGTTCACAACACTTGTCCATCAGCTAGTGTTAAGGGCCGTATCGTTAGTCGTCCTTTCAACTGTAGGACGCCTTTATTTTCATAGTCTTTTCTCTCTTTCATAAAGGCTGGGTAATTTCAGAATATCTACTGTCCCGTATCAGCGTCAGCGCTTCCCTATTGTGAGGCTATGTTTCCTTTTTGTCTTGTAGGAAGTTTTGGGCTGTTACAACAGATGATATAAACTAAAAACGCGAACAATTTGATGCATCGCCAGTCGTTCTTACAATAATTGCTGGACGTCTGTATGGCCTCCTTTATTTTCAGAGTCTTTTCTCTCCTTCAGGAAGGCTGGGATATTTATATATTACTACTGTTCCGTATTAGCGTCAGTGCTCTACTATTGTGAGGCTATGTTTTGTTTTTTAATTGTAGGAAATCTCAGGCTATAACAGACGATAAATCAAAAGCATAAACAATTTATTGCAAATAGATATTTGTAACCTAACCTCAAAATAGAGCGCTGACACGGAATAGTAGGAAACTATAAAAATCAAGGAGGCCATAAGGGCGTCCTACAATTGTAAGAACGACTGACGATACGGCCCTAAGTTAACATCTTGTAGAGAAACCTACGCTCTGTAAAAAAACCTGTATAATGTAAAAAAACAAAATCGTCACTTTTCAGGACATATAATACACCTGCCGCACAATGCATCCTATACAGGGTGTTCCTTAATGTCCTGCTAATACCACAGGATATGACTCCTCAGATAACTTCATGAAAAGTTTATATGAGCGTTCGTTCGTAGTGACGAATTTAAAAAAATACACATTTTGCTTTTTATCCTCCAAAATACTTCGATATTTTTAAAGTTTGAGTATGATAAACGGATCTAGAAGATGTTTACTATAAAAGCTTACCCTATTCCACCACATGCAGCGTCCCTGCAAGAATGTCTTGTGGTGTCTTACAATAGATTGGTAAAATCAATTAACATTTTGATGTTTAAATAAAAAACGGTGCATTTGAGAAAAGTCTCCTAACCAGAAAAAGTATTCACGCTAAAAAAATATGATTCGCGTACCAGTTCATCATGGCATGTTTGTAGGGAGGTCACTGGTCGTGTTTTGCACTTCCATTCTATATCTTCTTATAGTATATTCAACATTAAACTCTCTCTAGCACTTTATAAAATATAAAATAAAAACGACTTTTTTCAAGAAATCCAACACAGTGTAGCTATAAAATAAAGTTGCGGACATATTTTGATATAAATTGTTCTTCATAAAATTCGTAACACATGCAGAATCAGGAACACTGTCAGCATGTTGAGATATTTGCAATCTAGGATTGGATTGACCAAATGTTAACTGTTCTGTACGGTGAATAGCTATTCCAATCATATTATACACGAGAGAACAATCTAGTTTGCGGTTACCGAAGGCAAACCATCAATTTACGACTGTTATGCATAAGCGTGGTAATGTCAGAGCTAAACAGAAAGTAGGGACATATTTGTGATCAAATGATGCATATAAAGGCCATCCGTTGGTTTCTTTTTAAATTAGTATTAAAACTACACTCTTCAATAATACGCAACACTCAAAAGAATACACCTTCCGATTATTTATGGAAGCCAATTTCAGCTAAATGGTTGCCGCGGCTGCCCTGGCAGTAGTCCATCCTCTCAACCCAATTTTGAAGCACATTTTCGATAGTTTGTGGGTATATTTCATCAATAGCTCGACGGATATTTTGTTTAAGAACATCAATTGTTTGGGGATCTTTTTTGTAACAGCGGTCCTTAACCGTACCCCATAGGAAGTAATCCATGGACGTCAAATCACACTGCGGGCTGGCCAATGAACGTCTCCAAAACGGCTGAAACGCGATGATCGAACTTAGTGTGCAAAAGATCGACTGTTTGACGGCTGGTGTGGCATGCTGACTTTAATGGAATGCAGAAACTGGAAACCTATTATTCTGCCGATAATGGATGCATTCACAAACTTTTGACAAAATTCAACAGCTGAAAGAATTCGGGATCATTCTTCAAAAATCAGTTCAGTGACATCAGCTTTGCCATGATTTTGCAACGGCATTTAGAGGCTGCCAGATTGTAGGGAATTATGGTATGATCTGATGAGTATACAGAATTTGGAAAAGTATGTTACGATTGTAGCTCGAATGGGTATTTAGCATAAGGTACACAAAGAAGCGATTTATGAGTTTGATTGTGTTTAGTTTTTAAGGGGCTCCTCTACTACGATTTCGTGAAGTCTAAACAAATAGAAGGTTGCGACAGGTATAGCAGAACCTCAAGTAGTCAGCCTGCAAGGCTCAAGCAAACTACAAATGGCAGCTGTACGTTGGGGGTTGTAAGTAATATACAAGACCGTGTACCCTGCTTTAAGGGGCATGATTCATTCTATAGTTCCTACTACTCATCCTCAGATGGCGCAGCTCAACATATTTTTTCAAATGCTTGTGAAAATAATTGTCAAAAGCGCACTACCAGCGAGAAGTGGTCTGATCTAAATTTAAAATAGTACACAGGTAATTAACAGAAGCAATTAGCAGAAGAGAACTAGATTACCAGTACAGAGTTACCCATACGGTGCTCAGTATGCAGACGACGGCCACAGTGTTGGAGCCTGCTGGAGGCATAGGCTATGCAACTGACATGAGAGAGAGAGACCAGAATCGCCAAACACCCTAGAAGTTGTTTTGTATTGAAATGAGAGCATCCGACGCTAATGAACAAGCGCTCAGCCCCAAGAACTCAACTAACGGAAAATGAAAACTCTATATTAGGAAGCTTACCAGGGAAATTCAAAACTCGGCGAAATATATCACCAAAATTGGAAGAAAATAATAGCAGGAAAAGAGACCGACAGGCTATGTCCTCGTCTGCATCTTCTTCGAACGTGAGAGAAGAGATGTTTGTCAAGCCCTCTGAACGGACGTGGATCCATCACCGCAGCCGCGCTGCGAGTCTATTGGTAATATTTTTATTCGATCATCCCCAACGTTGCTCACAACTCATAACCGTTATCAGTAATTTCCCATAGCATGTAAAGTAGCCTGCCATGAATGGTTTAGATCAAACGAGATTATAGGTATTTTATATAGTACGTACATTTATACACAATTCACATTTTATGAAATACAGTCGTGCATAGATCTTTATGAGTATTCTGTATTCGTTTAAAGCGTCAAAGTGTGTAACTAGTTTTAAGCAAGTACAGTTTGTCCCACATTTTGTTGGCTTAATACTGGCGCCGAGAATGTTGATTTTATATTTCAAATGTAACTGTAATTTTTTTAAAATATCTCTTGAGGCATATTTGTGGAAGTGCTCCGCCCTTGCTGATACAGCGTTGATGTTGCATCCTCAATCCGTACCCACTTGGTGGCAGTCGTCTTATTGGATATCGGAGTGCTAATTGTGCCGACGTTTATCGCGGTTAATGGCAAGTAACAACCGGAATAATGCTTATATAATCACAAACCACGCTCGAATGGGGACTGAAATGGGGCAACATATACGTATATGCACAGCTGCCATTTTGTAACCATTATAGTAGATCTCTCAAACGATCCCAGAAAGAAAATGCGGCAAAAGTAACATGAAAACATACTTTAATAAAGAGTTATGGTACGCATTACGGTCTACTTTACCGTTAAAGTTACTTGACATTTATCATGCTCATTAGCTCGGTGCTGTGGCATAGCTGGTCTTTCAAATCAAAAATTTTAAGGTGGTATTTCTTATGTCTAACTATTTTCTCTCTAGTCTCGTTGTGCGAATCTGCAAAAGTGCAAATTGCTAGTCTTGAACTATTGGTTAACAGGGAAGCACCAAAAGTATACTCATAATAAAAAACTCAACTTGAACATGACGAATCCTCATTTTGCTGTTTCTGCCCTTTACTTTACATCCTACCATACCTCTGACATACAGATGACTTGTTTTTTTATTTCGTGAACATGTTTTCCTTCGCTCATCCTGTAGAACGTGATATCGATTTTAAACAAAATCATTTTTTCAGATTTATTCGAAATCATCGTGTACAGTGATCCGAATGTTCGGTCGCTTGTAGTAAGAGTTGTACATTGCCCTTCATTTGAATATTTCAATAACGTTAATAATCAAAGCGTAATATTTCGCATCAATCCAGAAATGGTTTACCATCATTACGGCCCTAAAAGCTTTGCGTGTACTCATCCTGGCTTTGTTATACCTAATAGAGCATATATCCACATGCGTAAACGTCAAAGCTCCAATTTCGAGCCAAACCGTACATATACAATCGTCAAAGTAATTTAATTTTTACAATCGTGAACATATTCCGCATGTAGATGCAAGCTAATGGGGTATTAGCAGTTGTAAATGAGGAATGGATCAGAACTTGGCAATCGATTCTCAATCTCCGTTTCAATTTTGGGTGGGAACCTTTCACGGACAGTTAAACTGACGTATGCTGACTGTTGTTAGGTTGTATATGGACTGGGAAGTGACATGACCAAAATTGACATTTTGTTAGCCTTTCAATCTGCAGCAGTTGCCCATATGAGCAGTTAGTTAATCTCACATACTTCGGGGGCATATTATTAGCACCTGATTATACTTCTAATTAATTTATTCTCAAATAGTACTGTGAATACTCAACCAAGGGCGGGTGAGTATAATAAAGAAAGAATGGTTACTTTCATGATTTGTTTATTAAGATTCAATAACGATGTCTCAGGCTGGTAAAGATACAGCGCCAGCAGAACAATAAACTGAATTAAAAAATATCTTATCTACTGGGTATCATCAACATGACAAAGTGATCAAGGAGGTGACATAAAATTAACCACGACTTCCTACTGAGCTTACCAATTCATGACCAAATTCTGGCCCCAAGACTTAATGAGGAAATAGTGTTAAATGAAATAACATCTCTCAATTACTAGCCTAATTGAAGCCTCAAGTATTGAAGAATCACTCTTTACGAACCATTTCAAAATAATAGATGAATAGAATCATCAGTGAGATAACAGACATGGCAAGTACAGAGTTTTAAGTACTTATTACCTCGAGTCTTAAGCGCTACCACTGGAGCAAACTAGAAAATTGAATAATTTTTTTGTGATTCAGGTATTTATCCGGAGCTTTATCCCTCTTTCCAGATGTCAACTTAGTATTTTCATACCGAGAAGAATTCTATTTGTCACCCAGGTGCATCTATTCGTGCAGGCGGTTTTGTTGTCTGGGGTTGAAGAGATTTTCGCTGTGGTGGGTAAGATGATACGTACTTGAATCGCTTGTCATCACAGATCATTATCCTACAGCTAGTTGTCATTTCTTGTCCCACAAGGCGTTTGAAAAAGTTGCATATCAACGGGTACTAGATAATGACATACTTTGTAGAAAGGAAATGTGAGATTCTGTACTCGCTCGACTGGACTACATAGAAGGGAAAGGAATCTCGGGGAGGATATAGCGGAAAAGCGTTGACGCGAAGACATAAATATCACGTAAATGGCGGAAAGGAAGTTTCCCACGATTCCGTCAGCGATCAAACGATTCGGACGTGCTATATTTATATTATAGCTGAGGAAATTTAGGCTGAATTTTGTGCGCCCTTCAATTGGCAGGAGAACTGGGATTCATCTTTCCGTCTATCACATTGCTGATCAGGAAGTAGCGTTGATTGTAGGGGAGTATGGCACAAGGAAAAGCCGCACTTTTGAGCGGCGATGATACTTCGAGAACGCAGGCGACAAATGGCGGGTGGTAAGCGACAGGCTACGGGTAAAGGCATACTGAATATACAGGGTGCCCCAGAAATAACACGCCAGAGTGGCACGGGAGATAGATCGGCTACAGATCAATCAGATAAAATCAACCTGACTTTAGTAAAAGTTTTCTAGTTTTCGAGATATTGCCACTTTTGAGCTTTTTCAGAAAATCCCTACTTTTTGCCTATTGCGGCTGTAAAGAACTTGTGACTGATGCTTTTTTTTCTTGAGCTACCATTAAAAATAAATTGAAAACCACAGTATGATGAAAAACATAAATCATTACATTTTGTTTAAATATGAAAACCTTTACTAAAGTTTGACTAATTACTGTGAAAAACAATGTACCAGACTGCGGCGGATGGAACCTTAAATTTACTTAGATTTTTTGCAACATCATCTACCCATTTTGGAAGATGTCTTTCTTGAGACAAGAAGAAGGGTGTGGTTACAGTATGATGAGTGCCCTGCACACTAAGCTAGTGCAGTAAGGAGATATCTTGATGAAGCATTCTCTAGAAGATCGATTGGCTGGCTAGGACCAATTTTATGAAACCTCTGGATGCTGCATTTTTTTTGTAGTGTTTCGCAAGTATTACGACTTCAATGGCAACGGTTGGAACTATTCAGTTCTTAGTAAAAAGAACCTACAAATGTTATATTATTTTTGAAAGAGCATTAAATAGCTAGTTCTTAAGATTATTTGCTGATTCAGTCTGGTACACTTTTTACAGTAATTAGTCAGACTTTAGTAAAGGTTTTCGCATTGAAACCAAATGTAATAATTTAGTTTTTTTTAGCATACCGTGATAGTTTTCAATGAAATGAATTCTCGTTTGTCTCAACCAGATATTAACTGTAGCCCATGAAAATAAGTTAGAGGTTCTTAATAGCCATAAGAGACAAAAAAGGAGCAAAAAGAAGGGGTTTTTTGAAAAAACTTAAAAGCGGCAATATCTCGAAAGCTAGAAAACTTTTACTAGGGTCATTTTGATTTTATCTGATTAATCTGAAGCCTATTCACTCCCACGTCACAGTGGCGTGTTATTTTGCGACACCCTGTAGATCAAGTTGGTACAGAATTCAGCCGGATGTCGTACAGACTTTCATAGAAGGCGAAAGGAGTACACTATTGACCTTATAAATAGAGTGCGCCAGTGCGCCAGCTGAATGGTGAATTTCATCTGAATAGGGATCTCAAGAACCATCCTGGAAAGCATTTCAATTCATTTATTAAATAGTGCCGCGTTGCTGGATCGATGGCACTCGGGATTTGGCGGAAAAAGGTCAAATCTGCAACATATCACCTAAGCACCTTATGGTAATTCTGAATGCCTGAATTGGATAAATATGCGTGAGTCGGCCAATTTCTTATGTTTCCTTCACGATTCCATATACTGTCATGCTAAAACCGAAAGACCAAACACAGTGACGAATTTGGATTTTCTATTAGTGAATAATTTCACGAAAGTACAAGAAAAACATCAGATTCGTTCATACATTCTTAGACGTATAACTTGAGCTACATTTGCTTATGATCAGAGACTCCCGTATTACTAATAGCTACTCATTTAGTTTAAATCAACTCGCTGCCACCAGATAACTCTGGCTATTCTATTGGCAATAATAGTAACTAAACACTGTCTAGCCTGTATGGGAAGTGATGACAAAATGTTTCTTAACTTATCCCAGAATAATGCCTTTAGTTGGTCCGCGAAAATACAAAAACAGTGTTTTTTGTTTCCAGTAAATTTAAATAATAAATACTTTAAATCCTTCAGACATCCTTAGCTTAAACCATCGACGTAATGAATGAAGATAGGAGTCTAGAGGTGCGCGCCACTGGAAGTTAACGTGTTCTGGATGGATTCGATATATTGGCCTCCCGCCCAACCATATGGGTACCATTTTGTGTTTGTCACCACTCACCAGTACGGTGTAGGTCCTCTCTAAGCAAAAAGTATGTACTCGTAGTCTATTAAACAACTCAGCAATTAGGGCAAGAGAAGATGACTGCCATCGCTGACACATCCAACGCATACGTGTGTCTATCTCAAAGACAAAACCTCTACAGAGACAAAAAACAAACATATTTAGTTAAAAAAGCTAGACGTTTAACGGCTCTAATACAGTAACCCAAAGAGACACAGTATTTCCAAAACCCTCAAACGACTTTGATTTTGTCAAGCTGTTAAAACAGCGGTCAGTCCATACCAACGAATTCGAATACGTTGGTAGGAGCCAAGCATATACTTGCACATTGCGTAGTTTTAGCACATACTTTTGACTCATTTATCTACCATTGTTACAACGTTGTATCAACATAATAATAATAATAGTACTCACCGGTCAAAAGATCTACCTTCAATAGGCTTGTGCCGCTCCTTGCAAAGTACGCAAGAAGCACCACACAATTATTAGCAAATACCTACACATTTAAAAAATGACACAAAAAATACGAAATATGTCAAAAAATAAAGAAGTTCACTTGTAGAATACAGTTTCATTCTGAATACAGACTGAGATGTTGAAGACAAATCGTAGCTCGTTGTCCCTTCTATCTAGTCTGAATTCGTTGGTCCAAACCGCCACTAAGACTTTTTGCTCTAATAGAGACTGTCCACACTGCACTGGACTAAGCAACAATAACCTCACATTCACCTGCATATGATGGCGATTAAGACGTGGGAAAGGGTTGGTTACAAGCAGCCGACAGTTAAATTAAATTAAACCCCAGAATCCCGGGAAGTCTCAACTTATTCATTAAGGGACGCGGTATTGCAAGGTTATGTCAGGTCGTATAGCGGCGTTTGCGGCGACCATTAGCTTTCTGGGAACAGTGCCAAGTCTAACTGCTTTCTAGCAAAATGCCCCTGGAATAAGGGATTCACTGGGCGAGATGCGTTTTAAATGAGATCCTCTGTTGTTAGTGTGTTAAGGACATGAATCGTCATGTGCTTTATTTTGATGTTTGATCTAAAATATATGGCGGTGCTGCAGAACAAGTTTTTGGAATAAGATTCAGGTTGTCCCCAGCATTTCTAGGATACATTTGTATGTCTCTATACTGAAGCGGATGTAGAGGTATAAATTGCGTTTGCTTTGCAAGTGCAGTGATACAGTCCAAGCAGAGATGAAATGGCTTACTTCAAAGATAAAAAAGAACAGCATTGCTGACCTTGACAGAACGTAAAAAATAACATTTTTTTAATTTATCTTGAAGGTACACTCAATACAATATTTGCACAATGCTACAGGTGAGGATAAATCTCACCCCTTTTGATTTGAGTTTCAGTAAAAAGAACTTGGAATAAACTGTAGTAAGGTGAGCGTATATGAGATTTTGAGTAAATATCGGGGTATTGAGACTACCATAAACTTAACCCTATAGGACAATCCTAAAATAAATCAAACTAACAAAAACAGAAAACATAAAAGTCGGGTGATTTCATCTAAAGAAAAAAAAAACAAACAAGAAAAAGAAGCAAAAGAAAAACATATTCCACTCAGGTAAGTACCACAGCAAGTGGCTATAACCGGCCGCGTGGTGGTAGTTAGACGTCTCCTTGAAAATTCGAGGTCGTATAGCCATTTTATACTACAATGTGTAGGTTGGCTCTTGTTGTGGACTTCGTGTGTCGTTTTTTTCCCCTCCAACTTCGTTTCCTCAGGTTACACCCTTATCCAGATGTGTGGGCATGTGTTTCTACTTTTGTAGTTTCATATGTGCATTCATTTCGGGCCTGATGAAGCCAACCAGCAGAAATACGTATCGCTCGTGTTACCTATCCTATTTTCTGCTCGAATTCACTTTCCTCCTTTTTACGGATTTTGCCCATTATTTTCCTACTTGTTGCTATATATATATACATATAGGTGAAAAATTAAAGCTTCCGCCTTTTGTTGGGTACTTCGACAAAATTTAAGCAAAGAGGACTCTTTATACTTTTTTTTAATTCTCTCTAGCTTTCAATGGACTTTGCCATCATCATCAGGAGCTGCAATTACAATGATAACAGTAGCAACAAAGGTGTAAAATGAATTTAAATTGACTCAACTTACAGTAGTATGCTGATTACCCTTGTTTTAGTTCACCTTCCAATATTTTTCCGAACTCTGGTGATGCAGGTAATAGTCGCACAACCCCTAATAACGGAACTGATGTAATTCCCAATAATAACATCAATCCTAACAGTACAAGCACCAACCCGGACTCCAGACCTGGTTTTGCTGTCCTGCCCTACATCAAGGAACTGACCCCTAAGCTGATCAGATTGTGCAGTCCTTTGAACTTTCGAATTGCTTGCAAATCCGTCCTCACTATAAACTGCATTTTTTCTAAAATGAAAGACAAAGTCCCGCTGCTTGGCTTAACCAACACAGTCTACTCTATCAATTGCAACAACTGCAACCAAATATACATAGGTCAGACCTCCAGATCTCTTAAAGGAAGGATTACATCACACAAAAATGATGCTAGGCTTCATCCTGAAAGATGCGCTCTAGCATCTCATGTTAACACAACAGGGCATTCTATGAATTACACAAGTATCAAAGTTCTTGATAAAGAAAAACACCTTTCCAAACGTTTATTCCTGGAAATGTCCCACATTTTCATGAATAACAACTGTATCAACAAAAAGACAGATGTTAAACAACTGAGTGTCATTTACTCATATTTGCTAAACTGCGAAAAATTGGAGAACTTACATATCTCCCCAAATTTCAACTCTTCACAACCATAATTAGAATCTGTGTTTTGGCCGATTCCACCAGTAAATTTCATTCCACTCAAAATATAATAATTCTCTCCTCACGATTTATTAATAATTGTTAATTTAAGTTCCCATTAATAATAATATAGTTTATTCAACTGCCTCTGGTCGGTTTAACAAATTCTAACATAAAATTCTGAAAATCTCATCATCTGAAGTGATTTGGCAACGTTTTGGCACACGCCCACAATTCGTTCCATCTTTCAATACTGACATTGACATCCTTCGGCCTTCTGTCAAAGGGTTTCATGTCACTCATCATTCCATGACCACTAATTTGTGCAATCATCAAGTGGCTTCACGATGTAATGCTCTAATTTTTTAAATAATTTTTAATCTGTTTTTAACTTGTTCTTGTCATATTTTATATAAGTTTGACTATTGTACAATCTATCCAGCTCTCACCATGTTACTGGACGTTTCCCTCATCCTATACGTAAACAACAATTAGCAACATCCTCACATACTACTGTAAGTTGAGTCAATTTAAATTCATTTTACACCTTTGTTGCTACTGTTATCATTGTAATTGCAGCTCCTGATGATGATGGCAAAGTCCATTGAAAGCTAGAGAGAATTAAAAAAAGTATAAAGAGTCCTCTTTGCTTAAATTTTGTCGAAGTACCCAACAAAAGGCGGAAGCTTTAATTTTTCACCTAACTGGTCTAGACGACAATGACCACGTCTCAAGTTATATACATATATATATATATATATATATATATATATATATATATATATATAATATAGGCTTTTCCATTAAGGACTTGACAGCTTTCTTTTTGAATAAAATGCAAACCATTTGAGGTATCTCAAAAATTTTATCATTGGACTCAAAAGATTTATGTATGGAATTCGACCGCGTTCGATTCGTTGAACCCAAATTTCAATGACTCGGCCAGATATTTCGACAGGAACGGCCAACATGTCTGTGCAGCTATATCCGTTGACTTTAACGTCACGATCATTTCCATTAACGAAAAAACGGCAAAAGGAACCACCGGCATGAAAACCACACCATACAGTTATTTTTTGTGGAAAAAGTGGTGTTTCTTGAAGCACACTGGTGTTTTCGCCTAACCAATAACGCATATTCTGCTTGTTGACGAAGCTGTTTAGCAAAAAATGCGCCTCATAACGGATGATGATTTTGCGATGAAACTGATCATTTTCTTGTAACATTTCTAGAGCCCAGTTCGAGAACGTACGTCGGTCCATGTGATCGAACGGCTTTAGTTCTTGAGTTAACTTGGTCATGTAAGGGTACAGGCCAAGATCTATTCGCAAAATTCGCCATAGTGTGGTCTGAGCGATGCCTAATTCCTGTGAACGCCGTGGAATCGACGTGTTCTGTTTGTTTGCGACGGAAGCTTGAACGGCAGCCATATTCTCGGCACTTCGACCAACCTATTATCTTATTAGCACGGGAACATTCAGCAGCGAATATGTGGACTCAAATTTTTTACTAGACTATAAAATGCTTGTTTACTGGGACGAGAATTACGACAAAAAATTGGCGTTAACGCTCTCAATGTTGCAGTCACCGACTCGCAATTTCGGTAGTAAATTTTAATTATTTCTAAGCGTTGTTCGTTCGTGTACTTCACCAGATGAAAATGTTTCCTTCACTCAATGTTTTGACATTGACAGTTCGGTAATTGGTTTAAAAGGTTTTTTCACAGTGAAAGTTCAAAGTTGTCAAGTCCCTATTAGAATACCCGATATTTTACGAAAACTTTAACATTTTAACGCTGTTTAGAACATTCTTTGGACTTCCTGACTATTATAGAGGTTTGGTGAAGATATCCTCAGCGTTCAAAATATTTTAATCAGACGAAAGGACTAAATAAATAGTAAGCAATAAGTAATACATTTGGCAGCAGCCTATTTCAACTCACAGTCAAAAAGAAGGTGCTTTAGAAGTTCAACATAAGTATATGTGTCCAACTGTGGCATCACGCTGAGCAGATGAACCGATTTGAGTGCAGTTGTTTTAATCTAAAGACTTGTTTGTAGGAGTGGTTCTTAGCTATTGTTTGATTCAGCTATTTAGAAGCTGTGAGGCGTGAACGTGAGGGTTAGCAGCCCAGGGTAACCGAATATGCATGAAGGGGGTATCAGGCTAGATGGTTTAACATGTAGATTAATAAATCGGTCTTCTAAAGAAAATCGGTCACTCTAGTCGAGAACTGAAAAGAAAGAGAGCAGCGGAACACATCGCACGTCCATGCTAATGCGGCGTCTCTTCGAAGTGACAAGTCGACGTGCAGGTATGCCTTTGTATTCTAAAAGAAGCTTGTGCGATCTGTTTCGCTGCTCTCTTCCTTTCCAGTTCCCGAGTATAAGTGAGAGTCTTAATATTAGAACTAATGCTTTCAAATGTTAATTATGACTGACTAGGGCTTAGTTATCTGTATTGAAGCAGGTATTTCATGCTGTTTTGCTAATAAAAAAATTCAAAAGTCACTTGAAAACCGTGGACTTTAACGTTCCACTACTACTACTAACAACGAAATATTGTAGTCGCGAAAATTTTTAAGACGAGATATATTTTGGATATTAGATGGCATATACTCCATAAAAACGTAATTCACTCTGTTATCTCGGCCTCTATAGGTCTATCAGTCAGTTTGACGGTTCGGCAGTCATTTGCTATTCCATAACATGGAAAGTGCCACTCGAATTTTAATGGTCACTACGCGAAAGATCATAGAGCTTTGTAGCCTTTAAAAATTGGTCCAGTAGCATCAGAGCTAGTAGCAGAAAATATAAAAATTAATATCGATCAAACTTCGTATTTTGACCGTTTAGAAAAAACTTGTTGGGGTAAATATTATTATTATTATTATTATTATTATTATTATTGTTATTATTATAAGTCGGTGGTTGGGGGTTGTAGGAGGTGGGTGATAGTATAGCTCTATTTTCTGGCATTAGTACATTTGTACGCTTCCAACTCCAGTAATTCCATGGACCTACCAGACATTAATGCTTCATAGATTTCCTCAAATATTTTCCCTTGAAATTGCCAGAAATATGTTCAAGACACTCATGTCGCTGAATGTTGTGGTCTGGCTGGTGGGTGGGAGCCGTGACCGACGAGAGGCGACGTTTGGTCGTGTAAATGACAGTAGGGCAAGGACCGTTTATAGATCGCAGCGTTGTCAAATAGAAGAGAAATATAGACTAACTGCATGGACATGTTTGACTGGATTAATGCATTTGATTTTTCCGTTATACATGCTCGTAGCTGAATCTTTTCTTAGTGAGGCTAACTTGTGCTGGATCTAGTCCTCTATTAACTGATGACAGCATTACATGGGAAACCCTAAGTCAACATACTTGACGCCATGTTTTGATTTGTGTAACAAGCTACTTGCTTTGTTTTCTAGAAACATAATAATTTTTGAGCAAACTCAAAATATTTTGAAATAAGTCTAAATTTGGGAATTATACCCCGTTGCCTTCGACTACTCCTGTTTACAGGGTAACGGCCGGCAAACTTTTCCCGATTTTATCTCGGCACCGGCAGTGGAATGATAAATCTTCTTAATGATATTTGAATTGCTAATCGCCTGGCGCTCACAACCGCGGACATTATCGTAAAGTCGAACGATGTTCTCTTGTTTTCTCTTCGGCCCACTCGTCTGCCTGTTTCCCTTGTGCAAGTGCAAAAAATAATTACATTGGTGGTATCAGAAAGAACGAAGAGTTACTCAGAGTGTTTAGGGGTAAATGTGGAAAGCTTTAATTTATTTATTTCCTGGAAGAGCTGCCGAGATTTTGTGCATAGAAATTGACAGGAAGACCGGGACCGGTGCGCACTGGTGAAACTGACCCGAAAACGTAGTCAAGATAGAAGCTGTTAATTCAAAAGGTTTTCAAGGTCTTTTGTAATCCGTATCAAAGTCAAACAAGATATTAAATGAGGTGGAAGTGTGACATTTAATTTTCGTAAACTGCAACAGTGAGGCTTTCATGAGGACCAAATACACTTGTTTGTTTTCCGTCATCTGTCTCCAGATGGCTAGACCGTATCTCCTGCACGACCATCCCATCCATTGCTTTGCCGATGACTCTCTTCACATAAGCATCCAGAATGACAAGCTGATGTCCGCTGATGAGGATGAGAAGGCTAGTAGCAACTTCTTCTCTGACAAAAGACCTGGAAGTTACCGCCGTATGTGGACACAAGAATCTGTTACCGCTTATTGCTTTTAAATCATAGTACTTGTCTGACACAAGTTCATCAACATCGGCTGGCCTTAATCTAGATCACTGGACATTACTTAGGTAGTTCAAATATTGGTTTAGGTACCTTACAGCAGCAGCGGTGTTTGGGTTTACGCGTACCCGGCAGCTCTAGCACAAAGAAAGGTGAACGTCCCCAAACTCCCATAAACAATTATGTTGAATAACATCCTGAAAATATGGGACTCATCGAAGTATTTTTTCTAAGCGCCGTATCGTCAGTCGTTCCTACAATTGTTGTAGGCCGTCTTTATGACCTCCTTGATTTTCATAGTTTTGTACGGTTCCATGTCAGCGCTCTATTTTGAGGTTATGTTACAAATATCTATTTGCATCAAATTGTTCATGCTTTTGATTTATATCATCTGTTATATCAGCCTACAATTCAGCTGACCCTGTTACGGAACAGTGGAAATCTAGAATCTTTTTGAAGGAAAGAAAAGACTGTGACAATCAAGGCATCCTACAATTGAAGGAACGACTGACGATACGGCCCTAAGTGCAGAGTATTACCAGAGGCGACACTCTGTCAAAAAGCAGGTTCTATCAACGCCAACTTGAGTTCTATGCGTTTGGTGATATTCCTGTCGCTGTGACATTTAGGGATTATCCATGGAATGTTTTGACACGAGACAACAAAACAGTTTTACCAATACAAATCAATTATCTGGCCTAAATGCATTTGGGGAAATAGTAAACATAAATTTCTTCAATCTGTAGCTTGACATGCATGGCATTCGTGACGTCAGGCTAATAACGCGGAGCAACCCCTAGGAAAAAATCCTCCGGACGCTAATGAACATAAGAGGGAAATGTGGTAAGCAGTTGGAGAGACAAAGATCAAAAGCACCGACAGCAGTTGTCTCATCTGTATAATTGGTGCCCTAAGTTCATGACCCGATAGTTCTGGTGGTAGCCGATAGAGGACACTGCTAGTAGATCTCGGTGGCAGACGTCGGCCATGGCATCACAATAAAATACCTGAAAGTTGGGACTTTCCTTTTCAGAGTCAACTACGTAAGCAATAACAAAGCTAATCTGCGGCAAAACAACCCGGAAACTTGAAAAAAAAATTGAAGGAAAAACTGTGACATGTTTTGTTTGTAGACACTCCCTGAATTTGTCTCTGTTTGATTCAAAAAGACGAGTTTGTTAATGTCTTCCTAAGTTTGCAACACTTGGAGCTGTCTATTTCTTCAACTGTGTTCAACCAGACGGCTCTGATAGAAATAAAGATCGAGGATGATGGCGATGCTATGAGTAAGTACACTAGCGGAGTATCAGTAGCAGCTTTAAGATTACCAATTTCGGTTTTTCAAATGCGGTTTGTTTATAAACTAGGTTAGCCGAGACACGGCGAGACGCCTGATTTGGATACTGACTCACATAGACTTAGTACATCAACATCATGCGCTCTGACGTAGGAGGGAAATGCGGGAGGGGAGGGAGGCAGGGTCGTACTCTCATTTATTGCTTTTTGTAGACCTAATATCTCGGTTGTGTTAAAAATTACGTAGATATGTTACTAAAAAACATGCCTATTATTGCCCGACCTATATCCTCTGTAAAGGAAGGTCCTAGCTTAGAGGACACCCCGTATAAAGGATCCAGACATTTTCATAAATTATGAGCAAACGCAACTAACATTTTAGATGGTTTTTGTTTTTTTATTCCAGAAAAATAGAATTTAAAGCCGTAAAACTCACTTTTATAGAGCTGTAAGGGTTCTAATTGTTTTAGGGTGGGGAAAGATGCTTTATGGGCCAACAAACACATGAGCTTTCTTTTTTTGCCTGAAGCTTTGCCGCCACAGGAAATATTCTGAAAACCTATAAAGCTTTTCTGTATTTTTCATAGCAATAGTACGACAGGTAACATAAAACACATAATATCTCACGAACGTTTTCTTGCCAGTTGACTTAGTAAGTGGAAGAGAAAGCTCTGGTCAGTACGTACAGCAGGCTCAAAATCTGATAAAGTAACGAAGGAGATCTTAGAGATGATCAATAGTTCGTCGATGAGGAGGCTTGGGTTTCGGTGTCATAGACTCTTCGGGTTGCAGTGCTACGTCTGGATAATGCGGAACTCGTAGTTCACCCAGCAGCTCTTTGAAAAATGTATGGCGATCGGTCGATGAAAAGGAGGTGAAAAGCATTTTATAACTTTAGATACCTAACATGCTCACATTGCTATTTTTTTCCAATTTACCCCTATTAAGCGGGGCCGTGGCAAATGCTTGTCCCTGAAGTGGTTGTATCCAGTATACAACTTTTTCTCCGTTCAAGTGATTGTACACGTTTTGAGGAATACCTCAGTACCGATTGCCGGATGGCGGTACAAGTTCGCCAACGGGCCACTTTAGGTCTATTTAGTCGACCGAGGCGGTACCACCCTCTAGCTTTTCTCAGGGTGTCTTATAAATGTCCGCATGTTTCTACACCTAAGCTATGCAGTCGGTTATTTTCGAAAACAAAGAAATTAATGTTGATGGGTCCCTCGAGTATTAAGAATTCCGGAAGTAAGCTCACTCCACTCTCGAAATGTCTGGTTGGACGGTAGACTTGAAAGAACAACATCGAAGATAAAATTTGTTTCACGAACATCTGCGGGATTAACAGCAACATTGATGCTGTTCATGACTACTTGCAATCAAATCGTCCCGCCATGCTTTTCTTGGCGGAGACAAAAATCTCAGAGTCTGCACCGATTCACCATCTTAGCTTCCCAAATTAAGAGGTGCACTCTAATCTGAGAAAGAACGGGGAAGTTGTGGCCTTTATCCACAGCAGTCTTTCCTGCAACAGAGATGTTTCTCTGGAATCAGACCAGAAGGTCATTCCGTGGCTTCGTTTCAATTCCAAAACATCCCCCAAATTTATATGCTGCTTTTATCGCTCTCCCTCGGACCATAACTGGGACGACCTACTTGAATACCTCGCCGTCAACATCGACTTCCTTAACATCAATCATCCCGCTTTAGAGGTAGTTCTCCTTGGTGATTTCAACGGCCATAATGAGCTTTGGTTGGACTCAAACAAGACTGATGCAGCAGGTCACCCGCACGCAGTTGAAGCGTTCGCTCTTACTCAAGGGCTGACCCGTCTGGTGACGAGCCCTACTTTTCCCCCATGTCTCGTCACGTGCCAGTAGCCTGCTACACGGTGTTGTGGGGGTTAAGTTTCGGTCAGAAACTGCTGTGGTAGCAGAAACTCGGACAGGCCGCAAAATTTGGCATTTCGGACATGCCGACTGGGAGGGGCTCAGAGACCTCTTCTCTACATTTCCTTGGAGAGATGTCTGTTTTACTGACGCCGATGCGTCGGTTGTCTGTCTAATGTCGCAGTCGGCCTTTCTGGAAGGAGATTGAAAAGAGCTTCTCACAAAGTAGCTTCCACTACTTACGTGTCAGGATATATTCGACTCGAAGGCCAAGGCGGAAGTGCATGCCAAGATCTTTGCTGCCAACTCCACAATGGACGTTCAAATGGCGTCAATTCAAAGGGTTCTCTTAACAGGCATAAGACGGTAAAACGAGTGCTCTTGTCGCTCGACATCAACAAAGCTTCTGGTCCAGACTTGATTTCCTGCCATTGCATTGAATAGGTGTGCAGCGGAGCTTGCTCCAGTCTTCCAAATATTTTATGACTCCGGCATTTACCCAGAAAACTGGAAATTTGCTCATGTACAACCTATCCCAAAAAAGGGATCTAAGACCAATCCTTATAACAACTAAAGGCCTATAATTCTGCTTTCTGTTATAAGTAAGGCGATGGAGAGGTGCATAAACCGCGAGCTTCTGGACTACCTCGAAAGTCACAGCTTGATTAGCGACATGTCATCCTATGGCCTCCCAGAAAAGTTTTGCAGATGAGTGGCCGACTTTATCTCTGGCCGTAAGATACCCATCGGGTTTTCCTCTTCATCCCACAACGTCCACGCGGGTGTTCCCCAGGGATCGGTTTTGGCATCGACACTGTTCCTCTTGCACGCTGATAGGAGCACACTACATGCAGGAATTCAGAGTGGCAAGCCAATATCTGTCGCTGAGCAAGAAAAAGAAGACTTCTGCTCTGACGAGAGACATGGAGGTTATCACTGCTTGGGGACAGTCTTGTACAGTTTAATGCTTCCAAAACACAGTACTGTACCTTCAAGAACAAAAAGCGTCGCAGCGCTCATCCGGTTTCGATAGATGGCCGAGTTCTGCCAAAGAGCCATTCGTTTCGGCTGGTCGGAGTCCAGATCATCGCACCGGCGGACCGCTACACCAACGGGCTTTGCTCCTCAGAGCTCTCTTTCATGATGCCTGCCAGACAGACCCGCCTGACTTTGGCGCCTCCCATCCTAACCGTGTCGATCTTCGTGGATCCAGAACTGGTCGATACGATCGCTCCTTTGTCCCGAGGGTATCGAAATTTTGGAATAATCTACAAGACGAAATTTTTCCCAGTTCTACTAACCTTAGGCAGTTCAAAAATCGGATTGACAAAATTTCTTTGGAATCATCATAGCAGCGTCCGCATTTAGGCTGCTACCTGCGCGGCTGCTTCGTTATAAAAAAATGCATCATATCCATCTGCAAAATTGTCACGATTACCTTCGTCTGCGTTACTCCAGAATTCTTGCCACCACACAATGATTGGGAAGCTATGAAGCTATTGTGGAAACAATATTACCGCAACATTTTTGGTTATTAATTACATTTGGGTATCCTATCCGTGAACTGCCCTATCTCCATAGTCCAGTCATCAAAATGTCTTCCGCAAACAACCCTCTATCCTCATCAATCCTCCCGTAGACAAAAACGCCTATAGTGCAGTTCTCAGGGACGAAACTTTATTGGTTCATCAAATACGCAACAACTTCAAAAATGGATAGTGATTGAAAAAAGTTGTCCTAGAAGCACTAGAACTTTCCATTTCATGCTAAAAGTATAAGAAAAAATATTTGAATATAATATTGTGCCCGTGCTCAATGTACTATGCGGTGCTTTGGAATCGCATCTGGTATTCCTACAAGATAGATAGATGAATGGAGGTATGCGTGGATGGATGAATCCTTAAAATTTACAGCTAATACGATTAGAATATATTGCTGTGATAGGTAAAGAAATAATGAGCGTAGCTTAAATAAATCACTATATGACTTGAAGAATAGCCGGGTACGTTGTTTACATCACACCATTCACATAGAAAATTGACATTTTCTCACAAAACATGTCGCTGTCGATTTACTCGGAATCTTTGAGCAATCTCGGAGTAACATGTCATCTGGTATTGCAACTTTCGTACAGATTCATGAAAATCAAACCGACCTAATATGTACTTACTTCAGTCTGCTTATAGCTCTCCTACTACTTGTATTTAGCGATGCAGTCAAACCTATTGAATGGTATGGATATTTACGTGTCAACTTTAAATGCGGGATTTTCAAAAACTTCGTTTGTAATCACCTAATACAACTTGTTAGTATGAACGAATAGATGGGATACCGGATTAAATGACAATTTTACATTTTTGGATCGAACGGAATTGGAAAAATATCTGTTTCTGTCATGTTGACACCCATAATTCGATTGACTGAGAAAAGACAGAAATTCTGGTGTTTGAATCTTTCACCATCAAGAAATTGTATAGTTAAGACGATTCTGGATTTCTGAAAGCCTCAAAACACTGCGACCTCTTGCTTACCTGCCCACGAAGATAACTTTTCTTTGGACGTTATTCCCTTTCTGTCATTCACAGTTTTCAAGAAACGTGGTTCCATGCCACACAATTAATGAAGCGGTGAACGTTTTACCGAAAATGTTTTTAGAGCGTTTGATCCGATCACTAGGCAAGATCATCGGGTTCCTGAGATCACCGGACTTAACGACTCTAGGCCTCCTTCTGTGGGAATTAAGAAAATCAGGTTTATGCCAACAAACATTTCACTATACGGCAGGGTATTCAAGAAGCTATTTAAAATATATCTCCCAAACCTCCAAAACATATGGTTTGTGACTTGTTGGAGACAGTGTCTGGGATCCGGCCGCGTAAATTCTGCACAAATTTGATCTACTTCAATTCTTGACCAAGTTATTTCAGAATCAAGTGGTTCAGTTATACCTATGTCATCTTGTGTTATTTCTATGTTGAATGGATGTTTTTGTCGGTTTTTATTAAGTTTTTCAAGTTTCTTTAAGGGTTAGAGGAGGGGTAGTCATTAGGTCGGAGAAATCTCACCCCATAACACGTGAGGTAGAGGGGACATCTCTGCAAATATTTACAATAAACTGTGTCAAATTTATCTAATTGACTATACATTTTTAAGCATTCAAACATTTGATTGTTCAGATTTACCATTGAGAAATTAGACTACGATCTAAGGAGCCGGAAATACTAGCCTTAGCTAGACCTAAATAAAAATAATAGTAATCCCGAAATACGTCGCAAGATATTAGGGACTTGGGGAAGTGGTCAAACCAACGACATCTCACAAGGGGAGAAAATGGGACCATAAAATTGTCAATAAGGCCCCATGTGATTAAAGGACGCTGGTTAAGTTGAAGACTGACTTGTAGATTCAATACTGAATTTAGATTAGTTTCTAAGTTTCTGGCCTCAAAATCCTCGGATACTGGGCTATATCGCGAACAAAAAATGTTTAACCGTAATATGCACAGGCAGACCGCTGCCGTTTCCGGATTTCTGTTTGCCTACTGAATTATTTCCAAATTAATTAACCTCCACTGTTTGCTACCCGGAAGATTTATAACCTCTGAATAGAGCACGTATACATGCAGGACGGTGACTAAAGCTGGCCAAAATCACTTAACCTAACACTAACGTTCCTCAAATGCATACAGGCTGCTCAGAGTAAGATTTTTCGAACACAGGAAAATGATACCGCAAGTTCCTATAAAAATGTACTTAGAATCGGTATTCCTGAAATTAGTCTTGGATGACACTGGATGGTAATTGATTCCTTAGCTCCGTTCCTGGCCCGTTTGCAGATGGTAATGGCAATTAAACATCTGTGAATCTGTTTTGAGGTCATAGACTTTTTGATTCGTAAATGACAAGGACTTTAGTAGAAATGCATCTCTTTGAGAAAAAGCCGTTGTGGAGTTTCGGCAAGAAAGGATATGGCGCCAACTGAAATTTATCTTAATATTATCGCAAATATTATGATATGTAGCCTAATGCTGGTGAATGCCTGTTTAAACCAACATAGTAGTTGTGGCCTCGGTAAACACATATAAATCAAAACGACTTTTAGGAGCAAAGCAGTTTACAAGTAACCAATATGTGATATATGCGGGAAATAAATGTTTCTCAGTGACCGTACAAATTTTTTAACGAGAGATTATTGAACTACTGAAGCATCGATTAAGCCATAACATTATTGTAAGAAGGTACTGAGTAAAAAATAAATATACAAATTAAATGTAGCTTCGCTGTACCTGTCGATGGGTCAGGCCTGGAGACCAGGGATTAAACAAAAATAATATTTTTGAGAGAATGAATGATTTGGCTGGCTTTTGATTCACGAAAAATTCCAAATAAGAATAAATGATCTAACGACTTAAATGCTAAAGAACTTGGAATCTTTCATTACGATTCTTTCATCAGAATTATGAAATTTTCAAAATGGTGGATTCAGTGTACTGGATCAAGTATCAAAATTATTACAACTGTTCTGATGCAATCACCTTTCTCTCCAGAAGGCGTATTTTACTGGTGTCAAACAGCAGTACATTTTTCCAGATTAAGGATTCGGCTTTTCAGGGTTCTCGTCAATCAATTATTATAATACAGGATTCTGAAAGTGCTATACCAAATTTATTTTTAGTATTAGCAAACATGAGAGGTTGGGCCAGACTGACTGCCTAGAGACGTATTCACTGCCATGCCACCATCTTGAAACTTTCGCCTGTTATTCTTATGTTAAAATATATATGTAGAACCCCATATTTCAGCTTGCTAGCTTGACCCGCACCGGTATTCTGTAAGAAACCTATAAAACGTCAAAAAATCTATAAGATGTCATCTTGCAGGCTAGGTAGTTTTTAGGGTGCAAACAGTCATTCCCCGTTTGCTCACTAGGATCGTTGCGACCGTCCATCTACGGAGGAATGGCTCAACTACAAGTGTACACCCATTGTTGGTTGCATATGGTCTGTGAAGCCGATTGGTTTATAGTTTTCATTTGTGAGTCTCTGAGAAGAAAGTTGGTAATTCGGTTGAATAGCAAAATCGCATCTGGTTGATTGTGTGTGTTGGTCTGCATGTGTATAACATCAGTATACTTGCAGTGTGAGAAAATCATTACCTAATATGCTACCAATATAGTGTATCTATTAGCTGTGCCCGACAGGTTATTTATATGTTGTCCTTCCGGAAGATAGGTTGTGTTCAAAGTTATCAATTACGATTTTTCACGTTTTTTTGTATTTCCAAAAACTTTGACGAGTATTACAGGAAATCACCACTTCGCCCGCGTTGTGTGTAATTACTGATACCATGTATATGACTTGTAATTAGACCGTGTACAGTGAACATAATTATTTCTTATCTCTGTCATTTTTGAAATTCAGCAAATTTGCATATGTAATTTTCAGAATAGATAAAAAATTGCATGCGCAACTAATTTCTAGCTTTGAATCTCAAGTAAGTGTATTTGAAACAAGAATTCAATGGAATTATCATCAACACATGCTATAAGCACACAAATCCTCCCTATGCACCTATGCAGATTTTGCATCACATGAGAGCCAAATATTGATAACTGAAGCCTCATGACGTTTAGGTAACACGTAAAACTACAAAACGAGTTGACAACGTGTCCATCAGCTAGCAAGTTAACATCTTGTAGAAAAACCTACATAATGTCACAAAAACCAGTCAAATTAAAAAAAAAATCGGCAGGATGTCACTTTTCAAGATACGTAATACCAGTGCAGCACCCCTATTACGTAACTGTGTAGGTTTTTCTGATATTTCCTATAAAATAACAGTTTTGAAGTAGCTGAAATTCACTTCTTTGTAGGTCTTTCTAGTGGCTAGCTGGTGCACAAGTTGGTATTTCACCGATTTTTGCACATTATATAGGTTTTTTACGTAGTTACCCTGCCATTCAAAAAATGAATACGGGGGTGACCTTTGTGAAAACCACTCTAAAGTCGCTCAAGCAATACGTGAAAATATGTATAATAAGTCATATATACTCGTATTTACAATGACATAGGGAGTGAATAGCTTGGTCTAAAAGCGTCCCCTTTAAATCGATAGATTCGATTATCGATAGCACTGTTCTAGGGCATTGCATACAAATTTTGTACTAGACCATAATTGTATAAGACTTCTATTCGAAACGCTCTCATAAAAAACTCACAGGTGTGAGATCAGTTCATAAATTTTTTTATTTATTTAACGGAACAAACGTAGGAGGGAAACAGTTCGACCTCTGGGTGAGCCTACCATAAGTTTTGTATACCTCCTTTGGAGCGGACGGGAATCACATCCAATCATTTTATTTATATTAAGTTCAATATTATTGTATCAGAATTGCTAATTCTATAGAGAAGCGTAATCGTATTCCTATATGCATAGAGCACATTTTAAATGTGAATATTGAGAAATGTAAATAATCAAAATCATGGATATGTGTATATACTATTATTCATACGCAAGTGACAATTTGTATTTATAACAAGTATCAATGTTTATTTATCCATATTTATGCATTCGTCAGTATAATGGAAACACAATGTGTGCACTTCTGGAAATTCCATTTTTATTTCATTATGGCGGGGTTTGCAAGGTACTGAGGTTAGAAAAGATTTGAATTGAAATCCCTTCAATGCTGTTTTTCATACTAATATATGGGCCAATTTCACCAACATTAATATTATGGACCAATGGGAAAATACCTTATAGAAATGCAATTTGACGAAAGCTGTCAAAGGTCTCCGAGTATTAGTGATTTCTATTGAAATATTGAATCAAATCGTGAAAATTCGACTGTATTATAAACAAGACCACTTCTTGATTCCAACGTGATGCTTTTGTACAGAAAAAACAGGACAACTTTCATGTATTTTAATATATTTTATAGGTTTACATTTAACAATCCGTTATCCCCCTTAGCGAATGGGAATGCGGCAAATAATAGATCGATTTTCTAGCTGTTAAATTTGGCTGCAGATTTGGACGTTTGTTAATGCATGGCACTCTTGAATTTACCAACTTCAATATACTGAAAGTTATCATTACATACCTGTTGAATAGTGTGGATTTGTCTGTATTTTGCAAGAAAATGGAATATAAAATACATTCCATTCAGTTCCTCATCTTCCTTTACGTCATAATAGTAATCATTTAGTAATTTATGGGATAATGAATTTCTTCAAAGCAATAAAAACATTATACCCTCTGCATCCTAAAACACAGATAATCTGTGTAAGACGTGTCAATCCCTACATCTCCCTGACAAATTATGAAAAATGTTTCACAGATAATGGCTTTTAAGTTCAAAAATCAAAAAAACTAGAAATGTTGACCGATTGTCTATTTTTTTTTGACTGGTGGGGATATCTATCTGACACTCGCAGGGTTGCCAAGTGTAACGACGATCACGTCCCGTGGTGGAGGGTGCGAAATGAATCTTTTACATTTGCTGGTTTTGAATTTTTTTGTGAAAATTTACTAGGTATCATGATTATAAGCATCTTTGGTAGATTGTTCGATCCGGAATGGGAAAGATCTCCTATTTATGAAAATATTTTTGGTATCATCTAACCGTTGCAATCAGTGCACAAACACTGTGACATATGATTTATAGCATAACCCGCTGCCCTAACAGTACAAATTTAACATACAGGTCGCCGAGCCGTGGGGACGCAGTAGTCGGGATGAATATCACGGCACCAACTGATGATTTGGGCATGTCTGGTAAGAACGTATGAAGTGAAACTCGCTAACTTCACAAATTTGAAGATTTTGTACAATTTCTTTGAAAATGGTGAAAGATATGTCTGATTTGGCAGGGTAATGTCGCAGGTCGCAGCCAAATGGCAGTCACCCTTTCTGACACAGTCCGGATCGAATGGTGACGATACTCGTGAAAGGTATTGATACTTCTATATATAGGACCCTATCGAACATCCCTACTGTCAAGATGTATAACCCATGGTACCGACGGAGCTATTCTGCGGTGTCATGGAAATAATTTTAAATTTTCATTTGCATTTTTTCAAGTGTTGTGCAATGATTTTGGGAAAAATGTCACGAATAGTCTTATAAAGCATGGTAGAGTACATTTCAATAGCTGGCGGAGCTTACTCCACTGGGACCAGGAGCGTGAAACGGGATATTAATGCACAATCTGGCAACCCTGTCGCACCCTCACAAAATGGCCGCTGATAACCACACAAGTCATGTGTTGTCATTGAATAGCATGGAATTAAACCTTCAGAGTATAATACGTTTTGTGACTGGTACCAAGAGTTGACAGATCCCACACAAGTGACACTCCTTGAAATGCAATAATCAGCTGTATTCAAATAATGTCTAATATAAATATAACCTAGAATGTGTATTCGTGAAAAAAGAAAAATTTGGCAAATTTGTAGTTTTTTTTGCAGGTTTTAGGTTTGATGGTAGCTTTAAGGCATATATTGGGGAATTTATTAATCGCTGTGAATATAGTGTGGATGTTTGTTCAGTTCCTGAACAACGAAAAATATTCAACGTTATGGATGTATGGATATCAAAAAACCTGAATGGTTTTGTGGGAATATCAATCTAAGGTGCCGTAATGGTTCTGATGAACGGCAATTAAATGAATGAATGTTTGGAAGTGAGCAATAACTTTTGGTAGAGCCTGTCATCAAGTATGTGCTTAATGGCTATCTGCGAGAGGTTTATAGGAAAAAAACACCCAGTATCGCATATCAATTGAAGAAAATAATACAAACATGAATTTAATTCAAAAAACAAACATTTCTTAAAATTTTCACTGAAGTATATGTAATTTCTTAATATTCAATAAGATGGTGATGTTTCAATGACAAGTTATCTCATACTTTGACAGTATTTTGTTTTCAACATTTTATATTTATTGGTTGCTAAAACTTGTTGATTGAAACTTGGAGCTCGTTCGCTGTATTTGACGGGCTGTTACCCTATAGGTGGAGAATAACGGACTGTTGGTGGCGTAGAGCCCTAAAAAGCCAATCAGCTAGGGAACAACTAACAGGTTCAACGAATAACTTTATGTTTCATAAAGATATGAATCACACTTTCCGAGAATGATTTTATAAATTTTATGATAGAAGCTATCCGTAGAACCTCTGAGTTGCCACCTAGATAATCAGCTTCGAGAGCCTCACGCCTGAGTTAAGATGATTTGATTGAATATTTACAGGGTATTGTTGGTTTAAAATATCCTAGCAATAATACATGAACCGCTCCTTAAAAGTGATAAATATACAAAGTGTCTACCACAGTTAATTTTTGTTGGAATTGTCAGTCATAGCTAATATAGCCTATTAGCTGCATTATGATTGCCACAGTTATAGCAAAATAGTGCTTCAAAAATGTCACTCGCGTGAGAGGTCCATACTGGAGCCTCTGAACAGGCAATATTTTTGTTGCAATGTTTGGCTGTAACTATGGCAACTGTAGTCTAGCCATCATGAATATGTTGCAGCATAGCGGCCCGCTATATCCCTCGGTTATATCAGCTATATCTTGGCAATATTGTCTGCGTTGTCCAGACACACATTCCTCAAAACTTTTCTTCAGATGTGGAATTCGGGCAAGAATGAATTTCGAAATCTGACTACAATATTTGAAAATGGGTTGGAAATGTGAAATATGTGATAGACAATCACCCATTCGCACCGAGGGCACTCAAACTCGCCCTGCTACGCGCTGACAGGGTACACTGGCAGCGCGCAGGTATCGTGTTGCTCTTTACTACGTTGAAGCTAGATAATGCAGCAAAAATATTGCCTGCCTAGACGCTCCATTGTAAAAATAGACAAAGGATGGCAAGAGAATCAAAGAACATTCGAGTTCGTCGCCCATCGCGGTGTGTCAACGCCTCAGTGCTGCCAATATGGAGGAACTTAATACGCAAAAGGATTGGCCATTATGATCTTCATCCAAAGATCTGAGAAGTGAAACATTATTTTAATACTGCTTGTGTGTAGTATTGTTGGTGTTGGGTTATTGAGGCAGCAAACAAGATAAAAAATGACCCAGCTGCTTTCCACATTATTATTAGATTAGGTTTCTTGTGAGTGGGCCAATCACGATCATCATCTACATCATTACTATTACTACTAACAACTGTCAAACCATATATCCTTTCTCCAAATATGGGACCCAATTAATGAAATTTTCACAAAGAAAAAGCCGTGATTTCAGTATTTCTAATAACGCTTCAACTCTTGTAACATCTTCTTCTGTTAAGTTGTGGAGTATTACCATTGATTGTCATCGAACATGGGAACCACATGTGGAAATGCTGTAATATAAATTACGTAAAAGTGCTTACAGTATATTCAGATAAGAGATAGACCGGACATAAACAAGACCACGTGATCATCGAACGCTGTAACATTCGGCAGGGACGTATTAAGAGTCACGCAGTACATATTTTAGATAGTAGATGCTGCTTTGCGTAACTTTGTAGTAAATTAGCACAATTCGATGTGTATACGATTGGTGATGGATATAGGATCATGTGGGGGTGGGGTAAGAAATATATAATGATGTAAATATACATAAGGGTTTCAAAATTTTCGCTTCGATTTCCAGCTTCGGATGCCGCCTGATGTTTGGTGAAATACAGTCGAATATAATCTCAAAATGGCTTTTAAATTAGCCTAAATTAAAAATAATCGTATATCTCTTAAAATTGCTTTTAGAATATTGATTAGTATATTTTTTGATTTCTAGGTAAATATGTAACCAAATTAAAACGTTCAAAACGTAAAAAAATGTGCATGGTTGAACATTGTCAGAAAGTAGATTCTTGAATAGGTTTTGCCAAAATGGGTTCAAAAATGTCAATAATTAATTAAAAAATACAGTAGCTTTATAATTACTTATAACTTACCGAATTTGATGAACGACATCTTTTATTGGAAAGATGAGCTTGATGAGCTTTCATCATCGCTACTGCCTGAAGCACCAACGTCAATAATGAATGGCTCGACTTGTTCCTCTAAAATATTGTCCAGTTCCCACATTCTCTTTTCAACTTTGTCTTTCACGTGCTTAATACAGTTTTCCCATTTTTGCGCTTTTATTAATTCTAGTGCTTCTTTGAAAAGTCCTTTTAGGTCACAAAATTTAAAAGTTGTATTGTGCTTAGCTATATAATTTTTAACCTCTGCCCATATGAGCTCAATGGGATTGAGCTCGAAATGGTATGGAGGTAAACGGAGCACAGTTTTATTTTGACTTGCTGCCATTTCGTCAATGGCGTATTTTTGATATTCCGCCTTGTGATCCTTGACAATTCTTAATAATTGTACTTTCAGCATTGCTTCTTCAAAGTTGATATTTTTCGAGCGGAGCCAATTTTGAACATCAACTTTCCTTGAAACCGTTGTTGGGACCTTCTCCATTCTTCGAGAATGATAAGGCGCATTATCCAACACAATTACTGCGTTTTCCTCTAAGTTCGGTAACAATTTTGAAAACCACTGTTCAAACGATTCGCCATTCATTTCCTCGTGGTAATCTCCAGTTTTCTTAGACTCAAAGCACCACAGACCGTCAACAACAAATCCATCCTCACTGCCAATATGGCAGATAATGAGCCTTTTCCCTTTACTTGGAAATCGAAGTACTAACTGGTGTAGATTTATTTCAATGAGCGAACCTTTTTCAAATGTTTTCATCACATTCAGCGAAAAAACAGTGAGACATGAGTATCAGATTGCTATAATTGGGATTATATAGTCATATTGAAAGAAAGAATATTGAACGTCGTATGATTACTCAGCGCTTCACAATTTAATTTAAAGTTATAAACCTTTAAAAAATGAATGATCAGGAACCTGAAATACGCGCAAATATTAATATTAACAAATTATAACTTTATAAAGCTTAAAGTATGAATTAAAATGATTAGAAATATTAGGAACGGTACACAATATAAAACTTAGTAACTTTTTTTAAGTTTATAATATTCGACATATGTTAAGATTATATTAAAAAATTATTGAAATATCGAAAACACATAAAAACATGGCTTAAAAAAGTTCTAACAAATGAAAATGACAATAAAACATCCACGCATTTTATCGAAAGTTATAAAAGTTTTGTTACTTGTAATATGTTTTATCTGCCCCCTGGAATTAATGTTTAGAACCTTGTTCCCAAGGTTTGAAAAACATCCGATTGTTGTCTATTACTCGTATTTACCTGCTGGATTTTTTAATCCGGTGGACAGTCCATCTAGAAAGGCCCTCCTGGATGAAGTTACAGAATCATAAACCCATACTTTACTTGTAGTGTGTCTTGCGTTTACCCACGTTTCATCAAGGTAATAAATCTTCCTGTTTTGATTTCTATATTTCCCAATTTTTGTTAAATAATCCCTCCTCCATAGCACAATTTCTTCTCTATCCAGTAGTAAACTATTACGACCCCGTTTTTTCCATTTGAAATTTAAATGCTTCAGTAACGCATGGAAAGTTGATCGTTTGAAATTTGGCAACGTTGTATCTCCATTTACCTCCTGCAGTACTTTATCTATAGTAGGTATTTCATTCCTAAAGAAGAATTCATGCACTTTCCTCCTCCTCCTTTACTGGTCATTGGCTCAGAAAAGGTGTGATCTTTTTGTATTGTCTTAACACATTAAACACTGATGCGCGACACACCCCAACTTTGTGAGAAACCTTCACAACAATTTCTTTGATGGTTGATGCCTCGTTCTCCTCGCGCTCGATCTTATATATATTCAAAATGACCTCTTTCATTTCTGCACTCAGGTGTCTTTTTTTAGAGCGTTTCCTAGGTGGACTACAGGAGTTTACAACTTCATCGGCAGTATCTGTACTACTGGGCATTTTGCGCAAGCAGTTGATAACAATAACAATCAATAACAAGGTATAACAATAACAACGACAAACTCAACAACTTAATAAGATAACAAACGAAAACGTCCAAAGAAATATCAAATTGCAATGATGCACACGACATACGTAACACGTCTGAACCTGAATGTGACTCTGCCTTGATACGACTGCTCTGCCGCTCGGCATAGGCATTTAATTGCGAATTGACCAATGAGGGCTCCTGTTTTACGTCGAGACGGCGGCGTTAGCGTGAAAATCACCCGAACCTTTTGTTTACATCCGGTCTATCTCTTATCTGAATATACTGTAGGGTATAAAATTTTTATCAAATCACTGTATTAAGTTTTACTTACTCTATATTATAATAGCTTGAAATGTCACTTGCGCTATGGCATTTTGAGCAGGCGATACAGCTCATCGATAGATGAGAGAAGTATCTTGCTAGAATTATTGCAAATCTTAATTGGCGTGATTCCTGCAGGGATTATTTTCGATCCTTAAGAGTAGCCTGTATTTACATTAATAAATTATGAATATTTGTGTATAAAAATATATTGAACCTCTTCAATAACAAAGAAGAACGCGATTATAAAACTCGATCAAAAGATTAGAAACATTTGACTTACATGAGTTGTAAAATATTCAATAATCCAAAGGAAGATATTCAAAAAGCACCATCCTTAAGCACTTTCAAAACTCAGTTGAAACCATTTCTTCTATCTGGTAAGTGTTTTTAATCATTGGAAGACTTTTTTCCATGTAAAACTGTTTTTTGACCTGTATTGTATTGTTTCTGACTTCCGATTTGCTATAGTCTCTGGCTATTTAATAGTGGAATAAATGTAATGTTATTATACGTTGTCCAAGTTTTATATCTATATTTCGTAGTTAATCAGGTTACCTCATCAAGGAATCGGGATTAGATGCATAATATTGTAAATATTTCCCACGGGGCAGAGGCCAAAGCAATGTAAAGTCTTTGTAAGGTCGGGAAACCCGAAAAAGCGCAATTTAATACTAATGACTGGATCATATGTATTTGCATATTTTCATACGAATTTGCATATAGAACTAATTTCCAACAGTTACTGCATATTTTGCCTAAACTCTAGTGATCATACATATCTTCGGTTTATGTAAAAGGTCTATGTTTTGTCCCTTTCGGGGCATGTGTAATAATGAAATCCTTCAAAACGACCCATACACGCCGTACAAAAAGCTAAACTCAGTCAGATACATCGAATAATCCTTTGCTAATGTTTTGAGTGCCTCGATAAGTTGAAGTAAACATTGAGGAATCCAGACTCAAATATCTCATTAGAAAGTCACGATCAAATGTGTGAAATTTAGCAACTTTCATAATTTTGAAGGGTAGGTAAAATTCTAAGTATAAATGATATGTTCCTATCCAGTAAGGATTTATCTGTTAATCTTTGATTCAAGATTTCGAATTTGAAAGTTCTATTTCACGGTCTACTACTTAAACTATTTGACACGTTTTGACGTACGATCTGACTTGGTAGCGCGGGTGACACTGGGAATACAAAAAATCCGTGAGATCAAAATCCCTAGTCTGTTTAGTCTAGGTGGAAAGTATCAACATTCAACTCTTTATATCAGTAAATGAGTGGTCTTTGAAATATCTGATATGCAATGGTTTATCATAGAAATATTTTATGTTATTTTTAACTACAAAATGTTACGATGAAATGGAAACAAATATATGGTGAGGATAATCCATGAGGGCCATCGGGCGAACATGTTATACAGGATCTCCTACTGCCCAAACATGATTGTTGTGGAAATTGTGGACTCCATTTCTTGTAAATGTGGCGACCAGTTCTAAACTGTCTTTCTCAATTTATAACATTTTACGTTGAGCAGATCTTCCAGCGTGACTTTCTCGTTGTTCTTTTGAATACCTTGTGTCAAGAAGACATAACAACTAAAATCAGAAAGATCCGGGCGCTGGATGATTTCTTAGGAAACCTTTCCGCATGCTGCAACTGCATTTTGTTGGCATTCTCTATATGTTAGCATTATGTCCACTAGTTCATTGTTTTCTTAAATATGGGCCATTTTTTCGCACAAAATAGTCAGACCAATGAATGCACTATTAAAAGACTGATATAACTGACTGAACCAAAGACTCGTACTAAAAACCATACAATAACACAAAAAGTTTGCCAAATTAAGGTAAACGATAAGAGTGGTAAACAAGAAACGCTAAGATTCTACACAGCAGTGGTCGAGAATATCAAAGCATCTATTTAATGACATTCTAATTTTTTCAAACTTTAACTTTCACTACTTGCTTTATTTTATTATGCAACTTTTATATGGGTGATTTCTGGTGCATCAACTCCTTTTGACGAGTCCTACAAGCAGTTAGAATAAATGACTAAACATTGAAAACACCCTATATAATTTTAAACATGGCTTATTATTCAGCTCAGATGATCAACCTTAAGGTCGGCCATCAAATGTGATAACCAAAACAAAAAAAGTGGAACTTGTGAGGGATGCTATGATAAATGACAGGTGGATCATATATATATATATATATATATATAGACAGTTATCAGTCTTTCTTTCCGAAAAGTTGGGCGAAATATATTCAACCATTTAAACGTTCTACCCTTTGGGTACCCAATACACTCAGTAACCAAGGAAGGATAACAAGAGTAACTTGGTGCAAAAAGAAAATACTGAAAAAGTTTGAATCTTGAAAGTTTGGTAGTGTAAGTTAAATAATCAGACGTGACAAAGCTGACATATTCCTGATTCTCTAACCACAAAAATGTCGAGTGAGTTTTTGAAATTATTTCCATGGAGTAGCTGATTTAAGTGATAAAAGGTATATTTTTCCAAGGAATCAGGTTTAGTGGTAAGAATGGTGCTTGTTAAACAGAAAAGGTCACAGCTGAATGGAATTCAGAGGATTGTTTGCCACATTATTTCAGCACTGAGAATGTGTAAGTCGTTAGATTCGGCTCAACAGATTTTTGAAATATCTGGAACTCAGTCCTATTGCCCCCACTTGACCCAATGAGATTTTGTGCTACAGATAAAAACTGATTGAAGCCTATAAGCTTTTGTGTGATTCTACTGAGAAAAGAGTGCTAGTTTATGGCGAATGTAATACGTTCAGTATTTACTGTGGTCTATACCGTCAGAATTTCATCATTGCGTCAGTGAGAGTGGATTTATACAGGGTACATGTAACCGTATATAGCGATAATAATTGATGTACCAGCTACACTTTCCATGATAATAACTGATGAATCACAATAAATATTGTCCAATTAATATTTTCTTACGTATGATAAGATTTATGCCATGCCATAAGTACATATTATTTTCGATAGGATACTACTTGTCCTATATTGTAGTCCGTAAATTTAACAAATCAGCAGATATCCCGGTAAAATTGATTCACGCAATCAACCAGGGCAGTTACAGTGTTATATTGTAGTTTTATCCAAACGCCACAGTTTTCACCAGTGTTTGTAATAGCAGAAATGCTCGCTAGTTTCACGTATTCCACGGAAAACTCACTGTCCGAAAAAACTCCTACTAAACTTTTAGATATTTGCATTTTATCGGAAAATGCCGCTTGGAATGCGGAACAAGATCGAAGCATTTTCGCAAATACAAAGTTTGCAGCGGTAGCGCTGGAATTACAGCCAATTGTTCACTAAAACTGCATATGCAGAGGGATGCCGATAGAGAAGGAAAAGAGGATCTGGAAGCTTCTGCACATTTGAGATAAGACCGAAAAAGCACATCAATCAAAGTAATACAAAGTCCTTCGACGAATAACTGAGACCGTAAAGTCGCTGCGGGATGTCTATAAAAATCCGTGTGCGCCTCAACAGGAACTGTATAATCAAGATAATGAGCACGTTCAACGGACACAAAGAGGAAAGTGGAATAACTAAAAGAAAACGGGTGTAGTTCTTTTAACTTCCGGTAAACTGTACTCCCGGTCACTAATAGAATATTCGTTCACCAGGCAATCTCCAGAGAAAAAGTCTCTGTCTTCGTTGTCCATCAGACTCATCTCTAAAGACAAAGTTAACTTTGTGATGGAACGTTTAATGATGTGAAGAACCCTGAGATATATTATTTTGCCGAAAATAGATGTATTCACAAATTTGTTTGACAAATTTAATGTCAATAGTAGGAAGCCTTTGGGATAATTCCATAACCACGCCCCAGGTGGTGATGGTAGAGATATTACGGAAGCTACCTGCCATCGTTTAGTTGCTTGAATCTTGTTCGATCATTTATATACAACATTACTGTTAAGAGTCATCACAGGTGATACACGCAGATATGTTACTGAATGTATTTCAAAGCATTGTAATGCAATATCGCCTTATAAAGAATTGGCTATATGTCAATACAATCACAACGAACATAGTTCTATGACTTATTTTTTTGTTCATTATGCCATTATCAAAAGTACTTTTAACGTTTGAACACAAACAAGCAGGAAACAGCCGGTATATGAAACCACGCAATAATGACTGCTATCTTACACTGAAAGCAAATGGCGGCAGACAACAACTTTCGGTGTGGCCGGTATCACAAACACGCGTAATTGTTCCTTATTCCTTATATGTACGGTGGAATTATCACAGGCGAACGTATTCGTGATAGCCATGGACGCCCTCAATAAAATATTCTTGGTGAATATATCCGTCATAATCAACCTGGATAAAGAATATGTTTTCGAACATATACGTCATTACCACTTAAGGGGTGAACGAGTGGTATTTGAACAGAACCAAAAATAGAGTTCAACTGTCAAAAATGCTTGAGTTATATTTTTTACACCACAAAAGCGTTAAAGTAGAAAGATTAGACAAACATATGGCGAATTCAAAAAAAATGGAAATTAGATGGAAACCTTGTCATAGAGATTAGAAGTTTTTTATAAAGAAAAATGAGGCTCGGTTGAACGAAGAATTTCCGCCTTCCAAGAAAACCGTTGTTACTTAGAGCAAGAATCAACAAGAACTTTTGGAAGGCCAGTGAAGAATTTTCAGAGCACTGGTGAAAAGGGTAAACAACTCAGGATTTGTTCACTAGTTTCTAGCCATTCACCAAGCGAAATAACATTTGCGGCGAAAACCAGTTTGCGCAAAGACGGAAAGAACATGGAGGCTTTTTTATTGCAAGAAATCACTTCTTGTTTTTGAAGAGTTGACTTAGGGTCCCCACAACCTGCACTGCTGCAGACATTTGCGAATTTCTCGAAAACTGCTCACTATACCCTACATTAACAGGAGTGCCTTTTATGCTTAAAAATATCGAAGAAATTGTTTTGTTTTCAATGAAAATAAGTGAAAAACCACACTGAGAAGAAAGTTGTGGCTATTTAAAACAATCCTGAGTGCAATGTGAAGCGCCCTCTACCTGCAACAATGACAAAATGTCCAAATTCGGGTTTCGTATTCCAAAAAACTCTGTATACCAATTTTTGAAGTAATACTCTAAGAAATGTTTATGAATTTATTTTTATTCTCTTACTTTACCACCTTGTATCTCGGAATCGTAGCAATTTTGGAAAAAAGGTTACTTCAAATCGACGTATTTTGAGCTCAGGAGTATGTGCTAAAATTTCGTAAAAACTTTTCAGGGTCGCCCTGTATAGTGCCGCCATCTTCAATTTTTGACGTTTGTTAATTTTTGATACAATTTTCAAAGATAATTTCTTTTGGTTTCTAATGAGGTATGGCTCATAAAAATCGGTTTACCAGCAACAAAATTAGAAATCTTGACCTTCTTTGCGGAAATGGTGCCCTTTGAGCCACTGTGCGACGCTTCGGCCACCATGGTGGCCATTTTCACATACGTATGACAATTTTATTGTAATCTGTACCTGAAAAATGCCAATTCTATTGTAATTTATACTTGAAAAAGGTCACCGTAGTTGCTGAAATGTGTCGGTAGACTGTGATTTTAACATACGTAGTTCAACTTATCTGCCATACAAGCATCGATCATTATCTACAGAGCTTTTTCTTCCTTGGCATAGTGGTAGCTTGGTTTTAAGATTTCATCGACATCCAAGAGGTACTATTCAAGTTATAGAGAGGGCAAGGATTAGCAGACAGGCACACAGATATTTATTCGTGACGGACATGTCATGTGAAATCCAAAAACATAACATCTCATGTTTTAATTCTTTTCGTGATTGCAATGCGCCCTCGCTAATTGGCGTGGGAAGTAAAAAGCTTTACACGTCTGGCGATAGCCGATTGCTGCTGAGTAGCAGCGCCCGTCTGTGGATGCGCTTCAACAGGAAACTATAATATTGCTAAGTGCTATCGTTGGCAACTGCCCAGCCAGATCGTACGCCGCAAATCATAAAGCCGCCATAAAACAAAATGCTGTTAAAGGAGAGAAAAGAGTGGAGCAAAATGCCAGAACGTCGTAGTATTAAGCCTGGTTTATGTTGATGAATTTTTATACGGATGTCAGTGGTCTGGAAAACACAATATCCACGATCTAGCAGATCCAAAAAGAATAATGGCACACTGAAATTAGATGTGGCACAAGCTAGTGAAGCATGTGCAGGAACAGATTATTTTGCAAGCAAGTTTTATTTTATTAAGACATGTTCTCTACCTGACCAGCATGGGTCTTGAAAACTTATTCTTGAATGTTACAAGTACTTAAAAACAATTCTGGACAATCTAGATGTTGGAGATTTTTGTAAAAGTGAATCCAAGTTCCCAGTCTAGACTGGAATTAAAGAGTGGCGCGAAATAAAAAAACAGACGGTCAACCATGGATAGCTGATTTGTGCTATTTGGCAAATCCTCAGCAAGGTCCAAGCATGGTCTCAGGTAAAATAATGAATGGAGCCTATATCCAGAGCATAAGTTCTGTCGAAATGAAACAGCACAAAGAGCCATCTATAAAAAAAATATAAAAGTACCACGCTTAAGAAGCACTGCATTTTCATTCTTAATAAAATGAAGAATATATATTCTACTAAAGGTTACCGGATCAGCGAGTCTAACAACAACTTTATGAGAATATTTCATCATTTTATTATTTCTCGAATGTTTAGAATTTCGTGATATAACAGCAAGTATTTCATCGTTAGGATTTGCAAATTTAACATTTTCTCAGATCTCCCACAAGAAGGTCCCCCCCTACATATTTTTCGAACAGGAATGTCACAAGGCTGAAATTGGAAGTGATGAAAATGACGCAGAAATACCATATCTTAAATCTCAGTTGAAAATTTCTTGATTGTAGCTGAGGGATGCCTTGCAACATTCTTGGAATTGGGGTCAGAAGACACCTTATTTTAAAGCATCAAATTTGTGTCATGCAAATTTGGCATATGAAGTCACCTCTTTCAAAATGGAGGATTGGCAGGCTAAAAAATATAAGCATTTATTACATCGGATCATTTCAACAATCAATCATCAAAATGCTAGATCAATGCTCTTCTTGTCTCTACTTCTCTCTATCCGAATATGTAATAAAATATGGAATATTTAATTCAAAAAAAACGTTATTTGCTATTTTTCTTAAAATCATAATTTATTGCACATTCCTTCCACAGCAAAAAGATTGATGTACCATAATTATAACGCTTATGATTGGTTGTTGGGTTAGAAATTTAATGCTCAAAGCCTCTCAACTCTGGCAGCCCGAACGTCTGCCAGTTTCGAAGATAGTGGATTTATACTCTACACTCTACAGTTACCAACGCTTCAAAACAAGTAACTGACTAACTCCCAAGATGTCCAACCGCAAACTTGAAACTTTCGACTGCTACTTTTGTAGCATTAATTCCATCACCACAAAGGGGGGCCTTTTGAAAAGCACTGTAGATACATACTCTGCTGCGATAATTAGGTATTGACGCTGATGACCAACCATTGACGTGAATGCGCTCCGGGCACGAGCAATCTTGTTAATATTCTCATTTAAACGTATTTGGCCCAGTATTGATACTAATGACCATGGCCGACTATTGATATTAATGACCAAGGATCGCAGGGCAATGTTAATATAATGAGAAACGGATGAAAAATATATCGTAGTAATGAAAAAACTTAAAGGCAGCAGCCAGCGTATGATAAACTAAATATTATTAAAAAGTGGAATCTGGAGACCATTCCAAAGTCTTTGCTTCTTTAAACTTAGCAATACACTTGCTGAATAACTCAGCATTAGTAAACAATTTATTGTTATCGAGTTTAGTCCTTCTTTTATTGAAGCAGCCGCGTATGCAGAAACCTAAATCGGGCACCGCGACTGCCATAAGGAACTTGTAGACGCCTTGTTTACCCAATTTTTAATCTGTTTAGGATTGGTAGAGCTCGGAAAAACGTACTCAGACAGATTGCTTTGCAATGACCAGTCGTACCGATCAGTACCCAATGTACGAAGTTCGATAGAGTTGGGATGAAAGGCGGCTCTGGCAGGTACAACGCAGCGCGGCATTATGGTGGAGAGTTCTGAGGAGCAAAGCTCGTTGACGTTGCGGTAGAAGAAAGCAGGCTCGCCGACTGCCCGTCGGTGAGGAAGGATTCCGGTTGCAGAGGTGCCACCGATCAGCCGGACATCCATCTTATGAAGAGTATCGAGAATGGACAATGCAGTTAGGGCGGTAGTGTCCCAACTATGTGAGCAGTACTTGAGGCTATGTGTTATATTGTCCTTGTACAGAGTGAGGAGGTTTTGCGAAGAAAAGTACTTCGTGAATAAATAACCTAGCTTTTTCTCAGCAGCTGTTTCTAGGTCAAGTTCTAGGTGATATGGACTCCGATCAGCCGAAACGATTGGCTTTTGGCGGAAGTCGGCCATCCATCGATGACTCATACGACGCTAGGGCGTCACGGTTCAATACTCTGTTTTGAAGTCATTAAGCTATACCAGATTGCTGCAACCTCAATGGATGTAATGTTCCAGATTTCTCGTGAGAGAAGTTTTCTTCTGTCCAGCTCAATAACATACAGGGAGGGTGTCCTTGATATATAATGTGAACACTGTTGGGGCCAAAACCAATCTCTGTGGATTGCCCGCGAAGATATTATGGGACGAAGAGTAGAAATCGCCAATTACCAAGGATATCTTATAGCAGGAGATGAAGTCGGTTTACCCATCGACAAAGCTTCTTTGGGAGGATGGAAGTTTGCGCATAGCTAAATATAAATTAATATTAGTGCTCCTCGGAAATTGATGGCACATTGAATTCCATACCAGTTTGAGTAGTGTAATACGCTGAAAACCAACTCAACTACTAGTGTATCTGTATCTGATGCAAAAGACATAACCGTTGCCTGAAATATAACCTGTCGTACCACGGGTCGCTGCTTGTGCGCTTGTATTATGTTTCTATCGGCATTGCCCAACTCGTCTGGGCCTTCACGTCATTGCCCTGTCACTGATCATTGCATATGACATAAATTATGGAGGAAACTTTTTTTCAGTGTAATACGCACACTGCTCTAAGTAGCTTGCAATAAAGTATTCTAGGGTATATACCGTCTCTCAGAAATATGAGTACAAAGTACACATAATATAAAAGGCTCTTAATCGCTCTTGGTCACGTAGAGGACGAATACAGAACATGAAACGCAGTAAGAAAATAGAATAACGAGAAATTGCAAGCACAAATCGTCACTCAATGCAAAGCACACAAATATAGATATGTGAGCTGGACTTTATAAACATAAAGCCGGAGAGCGGCGGTATTTTGAAAGATACACGTTTTATGGAGCAAACACGCAAACAGGATTTATGGACTGAAGACGTTTTATTGCTTTATCGAAACCGGTAATAAAAATTTAAGCTCTGCTGACCAGTACTTCCAATATCCCGCAGAAGTTTGAAATCCGATAACATCACGCATGGAATTTGCGCGGCGGATATTGGTGGAGTTTATAGTTGAACAAAGGATTTTAGAGTTTTTTTGAGCTTGGATACTTAGGCGAAAATTGAAAGGCAGTTGTCCGCTCTCTTTGTTTCTTCCAGAAGTTGATGATTGTCGATACGTTACCGGGAAAGATAATAATTGGGCATCGACGCTAATGTCTGGGTATTGTTGTGAGTTCCCATTGCATGTGGGGAATATTGTTAATATTCTCATTTTAGCGTTTTTGTATACCGATTGACGATAATAACGGAGAAGTGCGAGACAATTTTGATATAAAAGAGACGGGTGCACTATAACAGGTATGACTGACTGTCAATTCTTACAAATTCAGCTCAAAATTGTGGTGTGAGAGAAATAAATTGTATATGAAGGCTGTAAAATGTAAAGTTAGCTCCTACAAGTTAAATGGCTTGCGAGTAACTTGTGATTAGGTAATTAACGACACAATTATTCAGCGGGAAACAACAGTAAAATATTTAGGTGTATTATTCGATCATACTCTGTCATTGGCTAGCCACATTAAAGAAGCATTCAACGCATGATCATAATTATTTCGTTTTGTGATAAGGAATAGGAGATTATTTAACAACACTGGCATAATTAAAACTTTATATCTCACTATTGTGAGGCCAAAGCTTGAATACTGCTCATTAATCTGGTATCCTTATCACAACCTATATATGTATATTCAGAAATGAGAGAAGATACAACTGCGTTTTCCAAAATAATTGTCACTTAGAACTGACGGGAGCTAACTTATCCCTTTAAAATATTACATAACAGCATCGATTGAACTTCGCTTGTAGATTAGGTTCCACAAGCTAATACACTTCGAAGTATTGTGTTTTATAATATTACTATTAGAGTTAATGTATCTGCCAATTCACCTGTAAACGTAATGTGTGTGTCAACCTTTAATAGTATTGTGACATTAATCATATCACATTGAAACAACTGATAAGTGCGATTGACTATCAGTTTAATCAACATTAGTTACATTATGTTATCTTTATTTGAGATGTGATACCATAAGAGTTGACATTTTCCGTTTGGTACTTTGTTGTACTTACAAAAAATGTTTTAAATTTTCTTTGTATTTAATTCGGAATCATATAGTTATATTGTCCAATAATTTTATATATTTTTATAACTTTGGCGAACCGGAAGAGCATAGTGAGGAGCAGCGCCGTCTTGCTGGAAAAATATTTCAGCCTCATAGTAAAGGGTTTCCATCCTCTTTGATTTAGTTTTGAATGGTTTCAGTCATAAGCGAATTGATTATATTTTCCAACATATGAAAATAGATGTCTTCATTCAAATTTCCATTAATAAACAATGGCCCAATCACTTTGTTTCTTAAAATGCCTGTCAATACATTAATTTTTTGGAGGTACTGGGTATGCCTTTCTATAAAAGCATGAGGATTTTCATTGCAGTTATGCTCATAAACAAATCCATTTAAATAAGATGTGCATCTATTACCGAAACAGATATTCTTTACATCAAAGGTACTATCATTAACCGCTGCAGTCATTTGTCCACAAAACTCAACCCGCCTATCGAAATCATCTTCGGTTAACTCTTGCAATATTTTCATTTTGAATGGATGAAATTTATGCAGTTCAGTATTTGTGTGTACAGAGCCTAATGAAATACCAGTCGCAGCAACAATTTTGCTTAATGAAGTATTATGATTTATTCCAAAATGGCCCAAAATTTCGACTTGAGCGGATTCATCCAAAACTCTCTGATGACCACGTTTTCCATTTGCAACAGAACCAGTTTGAGTAAATTCAGTAACAAGGTCCAAAACATACCTATGCGAAGTTATCTTCCCAAGATGTCTGGCGTTGAACGCGACCGCAGTTTGCCGAGCACATCGTGATTTTGGGCTCCATAAATTAGAGTCATTTCCCCTCTTTCGGCCAGTGTGTAAACCATCTTCGAAGTAAAATCTGAATCAATGAATTAATTTTCTCTATCCCAAGATTGTCACAAAGGTAACTGACAGCAACAAGTAACTAAAAAGTTATAAAAATAAATACAGTTCGCCCAGGATATCTGTCTTGATGAAAAGAATGCGGAAAGAAAATCGGGTTGTTATTTGGTTATTGCCACGGATTGCTCTTATGTTGGTAGTTTCAGTTTTAAATTGTAAACGGATTGTAGCTTTTGGTTAAAAAGTTGTCCCCCTTGACAAACCTTTTGACGGCGTTTTTTTATTTTAATCAGTAGTTTTGGATTGTGCAATTAGCGTTTAAGTTTTACGTCTTTCGTTACAAAGATTTTGTTGATGTTGTACGATTACATATGTAGTTATGGCTGAGACTAACAGGAAACAAAAACCTGCTATAGAAAAATGCTAAGCTAGTTGGGGTGCTCAACGGGTTTGTGACACGATATAATAAAATACGTTGGTTATAGTATAACGAACATAGGTATTTCATCACCAATTTTGGTGTCTTTTGGACATCATCGAAGTTCTAACTCTGCCCTCAATTAGAATTCACAATTTGTTAGTCAAGCAAGAGCCGCTGAACAAAATGGAGCATTTGAAGTTTTTGTTTCGGAAACATTTTTATCTTGGGCCGTAAATTCACTGTTGGTATTGGACAATTAATTCAAGAACATGTCTACACCGCCGTATCACAGTTTGGATGTCGGAGTTGCCTATCTATCATAGTATGGTCCATTATCATCCATTACCTGTGAAAACCAATACCATACATCGCCAACCCTCATCACATTCGGCCATTGCTCATTAGTCTACATGTTTTGAGCAGCTATAAGAATACTAGTCCATGGCTCGATTATACTCATCCACGTGGCCCACTACATGCAGGTAAATGTTTAACAACACCTCACATGTCCCCCATTCAACTTATCCCTCACGCTGTGTCTCTTGTAATTACAAAGCCATTAGCAAGCGTATAATCCAAACACACGGGGTTTCCTCCCCTCCTGCTACCCCAAGGTACCAACAAAGCTCGTAAATTCCGAATTCGCTGTTTCGCGTATCCACAAAGTCATTAAACTCCTGCTAACATCCGCCAAAAATAAATACAGCACTGCATCGAGATACGGTTTCAGATCCCGGACTGATGGGTTAGGTTCCCTTGCAATAGAATGGGCATGGTGTAGCCGCTGATAACAGATGACGTTACGAGACTCAGAGTTAGGGAGCCATGATGGAAATTAGTTTTCAGGTCTAGTGGGCAATTCCTTAGCTAGTGGCCCAAAAACTACCCGCATCGAGTCTTAACAGATTATCATATGCAATAAATGTGGACAAAGTTGTGCGTTAAAGTAAAATAAGATATTTGATTAGTAATGTACCTTAAGTTCGTTCGACCGCACACGGTCAATCGTCGACAGCTGTTTCGTACTAAAGGGTGGGCCATCAGTTGGCTTATTTTTAAGTTGGTATTATTTTGACAGTTGGTAACACTTCCATGCTCAACATATTGACAGATATATTGTGTCAAACTTCCGCTGTTAGCAATTGGTCATGTTAATCTTGAACAAAGGTGAGAAATATTGAAAAACTATTTTCAAAGTGATGTGTTGCAGAAGCTTTGCGAAAATTGAGAAGACTATCTGGTCAGAATGAAGCTCCGTGCACGACTGGTATACGAAAATTCGTGAAGAAGCTTCGTGAAACTGGCCCGCTTGTGGATAACAGAGGGTATGACCTCTACGTACAGCCTAAAACGTTGCTGCTGTTGCCCAGATTGTGCGTGAAAGCGCATAAAAGTCAACTCGTCTCAGAGCACAACAAGTGGGCATCAGTCGCACTTCTGTGCGGAGAATATTGCATAACGACCTGAGATTACTTCGTTACAAGGTGCAACTTGTGCAAGAGTTGAAACAAAATGATCATCCGCTTCGTTATCGTCTCTCTATGTGAGCTCTAAATCAATTGGAAACGGACGTCAATTTTGGTCGCCAAATCATCTTTTCGGATGAAGCCCATTTGCATCTGGGAGGCTATGTTAATAAGCAGAACTGTAGGATTTGAAGTTCTGAAAATCCACATGTCGTCATAGAAAAACAATGCATCCGAATAGAGTAGCTGTTAGATTACATGCACTTGCACATTCTCTGGTTCCAGCAACATGCCACAGCAGAAGTGAAACAATCAATATTTTACATACTAAGGGCCAATTTCACCAACAACAGTCCGTTATTCTCCACCTATAGGGTAACAGACCGTCAAATACAACGAATGGGCTTCAAGTTCCAATCAACAAATTTTAGCAACCAATAGCTATGAAATGTTGAAAACAAAATACTGTCAAAGTATGAGATGACAGCTTGTCATTGAAACATCACCAGCTTATTGAATATTAAGAAATTACATATAATTCAGTCAAAATTTAAAGAAATGTTGGATTTTTGTATAAAATTCATGTTTTAATTACTATTGTTTTTTTTTTCATGTTTATATTATTTCCTTCAATTGATATGCGATACTGGGTGTTTTTTCCTATAAACCTCTTGCAGATAGCCATTAAGCACCTACTTGATGACAGGCTCCACTAAAAGATATTGCTCGTTTCCAAACATTCATTCATATACTTGCCGTTCATCAGAACCATTATGGCACCGTAGATTGATAGTCCCACAAAACCATTCAGTTTTTTTGATATCCATACATCCATAAAGTTGAATATTTTTCGTTGTTCATGAACTGAACAAACATCCACACTATATTCACAGCGATTAAGAAATTCCCAAATATATGCCTTAAAGCTACCAGCAAACCTAAAACCTGCAAAAAAACTACAAATTTGCCATATTTTTCTTTTTTCACGAGTACACATTCTAGGTAATATTTATATTAGACATTATTTGAATACAGCTGATTATTGCATTTCAAGGAGTGACACATGTGTGGGATCTGTCAACTCTTGGTACCAGTCACAAAACATGTACTCTGAAGGTTTAATTCCATGCTATTCAGTGACAACACGGTGACTTGTGTGGTTGTCAGCGGCCATTTTGTGAGGGTGCGACAGGGTTGCCAGATTGTGCATTAATATCCCGTTTAACCCTCCTGTCCCCAGTGGAGTAAGTTCCGCCAACTGTTGAAATATACTCTACTATGCTTTATAAGACTATTCGTGACATTTTTCACAAAACCATTGCACAACACTTGAAAAAATGCAAATGAAAATTTAAAATTAATTCCATGACGCCGCAAAATAGCTCCGTCGGTACCTTGAGTTATACATCTTGACAGTAGGGATGTTCGATACAATCTTATATTTAGAAGTATCAATACATTTCACGAGTATCGTCTTCTTTCGATCCGGACTATGTCAGAAAGAGTGACTGCCATTTGGTTGCGACATTATCCAGCCAAATCAGACATATCTTTCACCATTTTCAAAGAAATTCTACAGAATCTTCAAGTTTGTGAAGTTAGCGAGTTTCTCTTCATACGTTGTTACCAGACATGCCCAGATCATCAGTAGCTGCCATAATATTCATCCCGACCACTGCATCCCCACGGCTAGACGACCTGTATATTAAATTTGTATTGATAGGGCAGCAGGTTATGCTATAAATCATATGTCACAGTTTTTGTGCACTGATTGCAACGGTTAGATGATACCAAAAATATTTTCATATCCCATTCCGGATCGAGCAATCCACCAAAGATGCTTATAATCATGATACCTAGTAAATTTACACGAAAAATCCTCTGTATGTAGGTATATAAGAGCTTTCTTATATTTGTTCATCAATTTGATGATACAACACATCTGCTAAAAATGATCATAATCAGGATAGTAAACTATGACGAAGGTCCACTGTATGTAAGAATTTTCAGATACTTCATTTGCAATTTGACAACAGACCCTGACGGGGTTCACATTTTTCAAATATTCTTCAAGAAGTCTTATCAGCCTATCTCCAACTATCATAAGTACTATGTTTGTATCCCTACTTTAAATTCAAAAGCAGCAAATGTCAAAGATTCATGTCGCACCCTTCATCACGGGACGTGATCGTCGTTAGACGTGGCAACCCTGCGAGTGACAGATAGTGAATTAACATTAATAGTTTTTATGATTTTTGGACTTAGAAGACATTATTTGTGAGACATTTTTCATAATTTATTGTCTATGTCCATAGTAATTGCATTATGCATCACGGAGATGTAGGGATTCACACGTCTTACACGTATTATCTGTGTTTTAGGATGGAGAGGACAATGTTTTTATTGCTTTGAAGAAATTCATTAACCCGTAAATTAATAAATGATTACTATTAAGATGTAAAGGAAGATGAATCAATATCGAGTGTTGCATATTATTGAAAAGTGTAGTTTTAATACCAATTTAAAAAAGAAACCAACGGATGGCCCACCCTTTATTTAGGAACTCATCAACTGTTCGGGTTTGTACTTTTACTGTTTCTCAGAAGAAAAGGTACTGCATTTCCTCAGTGAACTTAGTTCCATAAAAAATAACAACTCTCCTTATCAACAATTGTCAATCTTACAAACCTTTCAGACACCCGAATACTCGAAGTTATTACATCGAGTACACTACGACTAAACATAGTAATTTCTTATTTTGTAATCATTCACGACACCTTCTCCTAATTACAAGACAAAATTATTAAACAGTTTTAAAAAACTTTTTTTTACATTTCACACGCCAAGACATCTCTGATTTTTTCAAATTTGTTTACACAGAGTGGTTTTGTTAAAACATCTGCCACTTGATATCCTTAAGGAATATAAACCAAATTAATCAATCTCTCTTCCACCTGTTCATTTATAAAGTGAAATCTCACATCTACTATACATGCTTTGATCTTCTATTAAACTGATTATTTTTAACTAATCTGGTTGCATTCTGATTGTCCACATTCAATGACACTTCAACATTTTTACAAATCAGTTGTTTGATTGAACACTTTATATACAATAGTTGTTTAACACATTCTGAAGCTATATTCAGATTGAGTACTTGACAACGACACTATTGGTTGCTTCCTTGAGCACCATACAATAGGACCACAAGGAAATCTTCTGTTTACGGGCTGATCTTCTCCTTTATTAGTTTCCATAGGTGTTCTTACTGTTTTTGAATTCTCCATATGGAAGGTTTCTAAAATATGCCTGATATATTTAGATTGTTTGAGAAAAATTCCATCAGATACTTTTAATATTTCCATTGCTAAAAAAGTAGTTGGATTGTTCATCGAAATTATTTCAAACTGTGTTTTCAAGGTTTTTAGTTAAGCTTCCATTTCTTCTTCATCTGATCCAATCAATAATCCATCATTAACGTAATAGCCAGCCTAGGTGATCCAGTTTGATTTTATTAAACACAATTTACTCTTTTAGCTACTGTCAAACCTTTTGATCTTAGAAAATTTGTGAATTCTATATTCCATTGTAACTTCCATGTAGAACTTTTCAACTAAGTCGCCATACAGAAATGCTGTTTTTACATTAAATTTCTTGATATGATAGTTATTTCTATATATACCAAACATTATTCTTAAGGAAGTAATATTCACTACTGGAGTGAATGTTTCTTTATAGTCTGTTCCATAAGTTTGTTCACAACCTCGTATCACTAGTCCTGCTTTGTATTTTCCATCATTCTTTATTGTGATTTTCTCATCTTCTACATCATTTTTATAAACGTATTTCCAGGTATTATTTTTCTGTAATGCTTCTTTTTCATCGGTGATTGCCTCCTCCCATTTTTCTTTGTCTTCAGTGCTCACAGCTTCTGTATATGCTAGCATCACATATTGTTCAAATCTTGTTGGTAACCTGATTTCTCTTCTAGTTCTTCGTTGTTCTATTTTTTCTCCTGAGCCTCCAATATTTTCAATTAGCTCATCTGATTCTTAACTATTTTCTATTATCTCGTCTGCATATTCGTCTAATGAGCTTTCTGGTGTTGCGTTTTTTTTCATCTTCACTAAATTCTTCAAGTTTCACGTGAGAATCATCTTTTTCTGTTATTTTTCTTCCATTAAACACAACATCTCTTCTTATTAAAATTTTTCTTTGTGCATCATCCCAAAGTCGATATCCATTCAGTGCATAACCAATGAAAATGTATTGCCTACTTCTAACATCCAATTTTTTTAGTTTTTCAAGCACTTTTGCATGGGCTTCACTCCCAAAAATATGTAAATTGGACATGTTTGGTCTTTCACCCATCCAGCTTTCAGATGGTGTTACTTCCAAAGCTTCACTTGGACTTCTATTTAATATATAAGCAGAAAATCTTACAGCTTCTCCCCAAAATGTTTTATTCAATGATGACTCAAATAGCTCTACGGAGACTCTCCGCTTTACTATTAAGTTTATTTATTTATTTATTTTATTTTTATTCATTACAACACCCTACAGTAAATACCAATTACAGGGTGAGGAAACACAGAACATAACACAGATATAAAAGACAATAATAAGTAATAAGTAATAGACTACAAAGTGTAAAAGATACATGCTGGTTACTTAATAGTATTTTTTATGTCTGCAATTCTGCAGTTAAATATATCAATCCTGTTACTTGCAGAATTGTAATTCCTACACATCACATGTAAAGGGGAATAGTGTAAATAATTTGTCCGTGCCGCAGGTAGATAAAACGTAACGTTTTGTCGGGATGTCAGCCTAGGTACGTTAAATGATAACTGACCCAATAAAGCTAAATCATCACTAGCATTATTGATCAACTTAAATAGAAAAATCACTGACTGGCAAGTGCGCCTTGCTTCAAGACTGCTGATTAGATGTTTTTCAAGTAAGGAATCATGAGGTATACCTATGGGCGGGTAAACGCCATCCACTTTCAGTGACAAATATTTTAAGAAACGTCTTTGAACACATTCAAGCCTACTTATATGAATAATATGATGCGGATTCCAAATTAGCAATGCATACTCAAGCTTCGACCTAACATATGCATAATACAGCAACTTCAAGGTGGTACTCTGAGTGAAGTCACGGCAGTTTCTTACAATAAAGCCGTACATGCGGTTTGCCTCGGAAATTTTGCTGTCAATGTGTTTGACGAATGTTAGTTGGGAGTCAAATGTCACGCCTAAGTCACATAAAGTTGAAGTCCTCTGAATAGAGCTACCTGACAGGGTATAGTCAAATAACAGAGGATTTTTCTTCAAAGTGTAAGACATTACGTAACATTTATTGATGTTTAATGACAGATTGTTTTGTGAGCACCAAGCATCCAACCTGACCAGATTTTCTAAAAGTTGATCACAGTCTGATTCATCAACTACACGACAAAACATCTTCAGATCATCAGCGTAAAGTAAACAATTCTCGCCAACAGCATTGACTATGTCATTCACAAATATGACGAACAATAAAGGCCCTAGGTTACTGCCTTGTGGCACTCCGGAATTGGCTACATACTTCGACGATCTGATGCCATTAAACATCACAAATTGATTTCTTCCAGTGAGGTAGGACTTAAATAGTTGTATTAAAGGATCAGATAATCCATGAGATTTCAGCTTATGCAATAGCATCCTGTGATCAACTCTGTCGAAAGCCTTGGAGAAGTCTGTGTAGACCACATCTGTTTGTAATCCTCTGTCAATGTTTTCTGCTATGGTCTGTGTGAAGTTCATCAGATTTGATACTGTTGAGCGCCCTTTCATGAAACCATGTTGTTGAACACATATTTTTCTGCTGACATGATGATATAGTCTGTTATATATTAATGTCTCTAGAGCTTTTGAAAAATTGCACAATATTGATATAGGTCTAAAATTTGATACATCATTCCTACTGCCGTTTTTGTGTATTGGACATACTTTAGACAACTTCCATAGTTCTGGAATTGTGCAGGTGGTAAGGCACAAGTTGAATAAAACGGTCAAAGGACACGCCAACACAGAGGCACAGTCACGCAAAATAAAAGCTGGTACATTATCCGGTCCGGTAGTCATCTTAGGTTTTATTTGCTTCAAGGCTAAGACAACTTCATCCTCCTCAAATCTAGTAATATTGAGTGGTTGTTCATTGCTCATTAAAAAGTTATCAGTTTCTTCGGTGGCTGACGAAGACGAGTAGTATTTGGAGAAGTTATCCGCAAAAGCATTTAAAATGTCGTTCGGTTCCAAAAGTTCATTACCATTGTAAATCATCCTACTTGATAAGTTTGTTGATTTTCGCTTAGAATTTAAGAAGCCCCAAAATTTATTCGAATCTCTTTGTATTTCGTTCTCAGCTTGTCTGACATATATTTTGTATGCTTCATCTGACTCTATCCTAATTTTTGATCTAAGTTCCCTGAATGTCTGATACGTTTTAGGATCATTGTTGCGTCTATAAGATCGGTGAATCTTCTCCTTGCGTTTGATAAGCTTAATTATTGCTGAATTGAACCAGGGTGGGTATTTACGTTTCGTTGCTCGGGCATATTTTGGAACACAGGTATCAAAAGCATTGTACAGTTTATTATAAAAGAACTCACACGCTTCATTCGCGTCATGAAAGCCATCTAAAGCAGCCCAATCCATGTCTGAAATTAAATTATATAATTGGGGGAAGTTGGCTTTGCGGAAATTATAAGAATTTATAAATGAAACAGGAAAGTTATGCTTAGTATTGAGACTGCTGTTGACATTACAACAAATATTCAGGGCAGGGTGATATGGGTCTTCATCTAGCAGCGGATCCCACGAATGTTCAACCTCACACAGACCACTACAGAAAACTAAATCAAGGGTATTGTCCATAGAATTTGAAATATTGTTAAACTGATTAATAGCAGGACCCTCAGCAAAGTTGTTCAACGATACCAATTTTGCGTTGCGTCCATGACTATTAGCATAAGAAGTGTAGTTAGCTATGTTGAAATCCCCTGTTATAACTAAATTCCTATCAAATAGGACGTGCGATGACAAGATAGCATCATAAAATTGCTCATATTCAGCATTGGGCTTATCAGGTGGTATGTAGACATTGCAAATGTAAACTGAAAAAGAGTTGGTACAAACCTTGACTGCTACTACATCAATCTTTAGGGCAGAAAGTACTGCCAACTCAGGTATCTCTATCAAAGATGCTGTAAAACGCTCATCAATCGCAATCAACACACCACCACCTCTTGAGCAACCAGTGGTTACATAATCTCGATCTGTCCGGAACACATTATATGTAGTTGGAATAAATTCACTACTCATACATGAGAAATCTAACCAGGTTTCAGTTATTGCAATGATAGGATATTCACACCTACAAATAGCATTATAAAAAACAGCAGCTTTCGTTCGGAGTCCACGAACATTTTGGTAGTATATTAGAGGTTGCAGCCTATCACTACAATTAGAATCTACTCCCTTGTGAGTTACGACGAAGGGATGCATTGGTTGCTACTGACTGAGTAGGTCGTGTCTTAATCTATCAAGGGCTTCATTGTATGCCTTGCATTTCTGCTTATCCCAAACAGCATGATCCGTTTGCACACTACCATCTTTCTGTTTAAGTTTTATACAGTTTGAGCATTTACGAGTCTGTGATTTGCAATGTTTGACCTCATGATTCTCGCTACAGAGTGGGCAAACAACTGCGCTTTTACATTTGCTAGAAGAATGATGGAATTCATTACATTTAAAGCAACGATACACATCAATAGCATCGTAAACAGCGCAATTGTCATACCCCACAAACAAGTAACCAGCTTTAACAATTTTGTCATAACTACTCCTATCCACCTGAACAATAGCTTGATATACAGAAGGGTCTTTTTTAGTAGGAAAGTGCTTAACAATTTTACATTCAAAATCATCTTCGAAGATATCAGTATTTCCTTTTAATAACAAGTGCCGTAATTTATCATCTGAATATTTATCTGACATGCCCACTAGCCGAAACCGCGGGTTAATACCGGTAATTTCACGTATCACATAACTATCTGACAACTTTTCCTGAACAATAGCTTTCAACTTCTGATTTTCTTCCTTTGACTTACAACCAATAAGAATACCACCATCCCTAACATCCTTCACTTTCGCTAACTGAACTTCTGCAGTACAAGGATTCACATGCTGTATTAGATCAGCTTTGGTTTGCTTGCTTTGATGATTCCCATTTTTTGGCTGAATAATTAATGCTGGCTGGGTCTTATTTCTAACGACCTCGCCATAGGATACTACAGGCTTGTTGACAGAAGGTACTGCATGAGATGATTTCATAGATCTTGATATATCAGCAGATAATTTCGTGACTTGATTCTTGAAAGAAGCCATGGCCTCGTCAATTTTGCCACTCAGTAGATTCTTAACATCATCCTGGTTTATTACAATGCAGTTAGGAATGCAGTTCTTACATCTCCAAAACAACCCAGGAACAGTACTTATGACGCCCAGTATATCTGTGTTTGAGATACACAAAGAATGAAACTGCTTTTTACATGCGTCGCAAGAAATAGGTGGCCTTGATCGAGTTACCAATGTTTGGCAAATTTCACAGTTGACCATGATGCAAATTAATAGAAACTGATAGACTTACATATGCTATCTGGTCACCTCAATCAAATGTTATCTATGAACACCTCTTGCATCACTTACGAAAAAAACTGATAATTAATGTCCAGTATTTATCACACAAACTAAGAAATTCGAGAGATAGTATACAACACCAACCGGCCGAGCTCCAAGTCAGAGGCGTTGTGGGGTATAAGGTATTGGGCCGTCAAGAAGTATCTCCTTGTTTTTCCACCAAGTTTTAAGTTCATGATTCATGTACCTCACCTCCATTACCGCAGCCTATTTTTGACACTTTAAGATTGTGACTAGCCTCCACTCCTTTCACATATGATTTTAAAAATTCTGGAACCTCTGATTGATGTTCTAACAGATAAATCATGCAGAAGTGGGTGTATCGTCTAAGAATGTGAAGATACATCTTTTATTATCCCATGTAACTGGATCTACAGGACCACATAAATCCGTCTGAATAACTTGAAGGGGCGAGTTGAACGTGACCGAACAGTTTTACATGGTTGTCTGGATTGTTTTGCCTCTAAACAAACTTTACATGTCTTCTCAAGTTTATCACATTCACTTTTACTAATTTCTATACCATCCCATAAGTCTAACAACTTTATGAGACTCTTTATGCTTAAATGTCCTAGTCTCTTATTGCCACAAAACAGCGGAAAAATCAACTGTCTCCGTTGATAGAGTTGTTTCATGCTCACTAGTGTTGACTACATATAGCCCATCTTCTTGTTTTCTTCCTTCAAATACTTTTTCTGTACTATTCCTAATTATTACCTTTCCTTTTGTGAATGTTACACCTTTTTCTGTTACAGCATTGACAGAAAGCAGATTCTTACTTATTCCTAGGCTTTTCGTCTTTTTCTTGCTTCTTTGCCACATTGATATTTGTTATATACTGAAAAAGTTCTATATCTAAGATTCACCTGAATTTACGGCCAATACATTTTTCCTTACTTAATTCTCATTTTCCTGATTCAACCTTTTATTTTCCTTTTTGTGAAAAAAAAAATAGTCTCATGATTTGTTTTCTTACAAATGTTGCATCGTCTTGATCTTCCTTTTGTCAACTTATTTTTACGTGCTTTTGCAAAATGTCCAGCGTCACCACAAGAGTAGCATTTGTACTGCTTGTTTTTACTCGATCAGGAACAGGAAACTGTTTTTTTGAATGCTACTGCATCCTCAGTTTCTTGTGTAGCGTTACGTTGCTCTTCAGCAAGGAGTCTTGCTATAAGCTTTGTTAATGTTTTTTTTTACTTGCAGCGGTTGATTCCCAAGCAGTTGTAAAGTAATTGTAGTACCTTGGTAACATAGACAATATCTTGTACATAATCATTTCATCTTCGACTGATTGATGCAAATTTCGTAGTCTTTATGCAAGATTTTCAATTTTAGAGATGTGAAGAGACAAAAAACTTCCTTTCTGATATGTCAGATCGAAAAATTCAGCAACAATGCACATTTTATATCTTCAGTGTCTTTCTACTGATGTTTTACAACTCACCACATGTAGCAGGATCTTTTTATTAACTATAGTAATTATGTACTTCTGAGCTTTTACATCTTTCTTTTCCCAACTATTAACCCTCTGCAGGAGCCGGTGTATCAATTATTTTTATATCATTCACGATCTTCCATAGTCTTTGAGATTTGAAAACGATATTTATTTGAAACCTACACATTTCAAAGCTTTCACTGTCTACCAGTTTTTCAATATTTGGAGTTTCTTCGTTGCTTGTTTTTCCGGTTTTAATTTTCAGCTGTCAAAGTCCCTAGTTTGCTTTCACTGATTTTACGGATTTTACTGCTTCTTCTGAGTTTTTTTCTTCTCATGCACTTAAGTGAACTGGGCGCATAACCTGTTCGGGTTTTTACTTTTACTTTTACTGTTTTCCAGAAGAAAAACTACTGCACTTACTCAGTGAACTTTTCTTAGTTCTAAAAACAATAACAACTCTCCTAAGCAACAATTGTCAGTCTTACAAACCTTTCGGACACCCCAATACTCGAAGTCGTTACATCGAGTACAGTACGACGAAACATCGTAATTTCTTGTTTTGTAATATTATTCTCAACATCAATATGGTCTAGGCTTGGTCTCACGAAGAACACCGATAAAAAGATGAGCAATTATCCTCTATCCAAGATATAAGCTCGATCGAAATAAATTATCACAAAGAGACATCTGTTAGCAGAATCAACCACTGCGAGAGTGAAAACAGCAAGCTGCCTGTGTCTTTCATGGTCAGTAGACCGTATCTGCTATAGCACCAGAATCGGTAGTATCTAGCGGCCACAGTGGTGACCGGCACGGGTATCATTTAAAAAACCTATAAAACTTCAAAAAAAACCTCTAAGATGTCATCTTGCCAACTAGGTAGTTTTTAGGGCGCAAACAGTCATTCCACGTTTGTTCACTAGGATCGTTGTGAACGTTCATCTATGGGGGAATCACACAACTAAACTACACGCATTATTGGTTGCATAGCTTTGTGAGGCTGAGTGATCCGTGTCTGCATTTTTTATATCTGAGAAGAAAGTTGGATGAAAAGCAAGATAGCATCAGGATGATTATTTGTATTGGTCCGTATGTGTATAAAATCAGTGATAGTTGCAGCGTGAGAAAGTCATTACTGAATATGACGAATTTATTTATATGTTGTGCTTTCTGCAGGGAGGTTACGTTCAAAGTTATAAATTACGGAAAACTGAGTAGAATTACGGGAAACCATCACCGCGCCCGCGTTGTGTGTAATTACTGTTAGCATGTATATGGCTTGTAATTCGACAGTGAATATAATTATTTCTCATCTCTCTCATTTTTGAAATTCAGCAAATTTGTATATATAATTTCCAGAATGGATAAGAAAACTTACAGCTTAGACCTCCAGTAATGCCATCTCAGGAGCAGATTTTACATCACATCAGAGTCAAAGATTGATAACAAGCCTCATGACGTTTAGGCAACACATACAACTAAGTGCTAAGTTAACATCTTCTGGAAAAACCTACATAATGTAAAAAACAGCATAATGTCAAAAAAAAATCGGCCTAATGTCACTTTTCAAGATACGTGATACACGTGCCAGTCGTGAAACCGAACTGGGACACAAGGTTCTTACGAATTTTTGCTATGAAGCTCATAGTTTTCGAGATATGAGCGGTTCAATGTTAAAGCGAATTATATTATATATTTTATTCTGTAAAACAATATAAAAAAAAGACGAATAATTTTATGACAAAGTTACTAATACTCTTCAAACTGCAAACAAACATTTTGACTGCGGCTGATGACCCCCCTATGCTTCATCTGTTGATCTGCTCTGTTAATCAACAAAAACACAGTTTTTTGTTTGCTCTTGACCAGAACGATCACTACCACATTTGCTATGGAGCCCATAACTGGAGCTTTTCCGGTTTTCAGCTTTGCGTCAGCCATCACTTCTTTCATGTCCTCAAATGGCCGTCTTTGTATTTACTAGCAGCTACAAAATAATTTTTCTGCTTCCTGGTAGTTAACCTACGGTACTCAATTCAGCTTAAATTCAAGTAGTGGTAATATTCTTTATGCCTACAACACAACCTGAATAAACAGGTAGTACAGCAAATATTTACTTTACTTCGTAGTTGACGTGAAATCCAGTTTAAAGCAGATAGCATTTCCTGTTTTTTATTCGTATAAATAATTTAACAGTTGTAGCTAGATGTAACCGCAATGGTCCTGGAATTTAGTGGTGAATGTCGACTATTTAATATGTCATGTGATAGGTCAGTGGCATGAGGTAAATGGTGCTGTTTACTGATTAAACAATTCCAATTTCGCTGCGAACATCTTTTACGATGATTTTACTCCTGCGATATGTCATCACTGTCATCGAGTGCTTGATATTTCTTCATGTTGGCAATGTTTGATTCATTGGGGACCACAACCTTAAACATTTTATACATTTAATAATAGTAATAGTAATAATAATGTTTTTATTGCCAAATAACGTACTGCAACATAAATAAATAAAAGATGCAATAAGCAGGTAGTCCCATAGAAGTTTAACAACTTGTGGTTGGGTTGGAAGCCCTACATCTATTACCTAAATTAGAGTGACATCTGAACGTCGTTGCCTATATCGAGGGCTCAAAATTTAGGGGAAACAGGTACATGGACAAGCTTAGGTGAGTAGTCAAGATGGAGAAAAAACGTTTAATTAATTTATATTATCATACTTATAAATCAATGGTTACATTTTTTTGATCACCCTTCAAAATAGTAAGTATTTCTCATATCTTATAAGTCTGGTTTGGTTTAAAATCCATCTCCTTGATACTTTTTTCATTTAGCCTATATGAAGGAATTCTTTTATCTGTTTAGACACCATAGGGTATATAGTTGGACCAGCGAAAGATTGCAAGCCGAAAGAATGCGGACAAAAAATTGCGAAGTTGTCAGATGTTCTACATAAAATGCGGTCCATACATATTAACATATTTAAGATATAGAATTGTTCCGCTGAATTTGGCAATGTAGCTGGAAAACCCAGGCCGCAGGTAAACATCCGGTCGCTGATTGGTCCAAAACTCTTATCTTATCTGAAACTAGAATAACGTGCCGATGGCACGGTCATTTATAAACCTACTCCCATAGGCGTAGGCAGTTGGCAAATACTTTGAAAATATAATTTACTGTTTAGTGGTGATAATGGAATTCAAGCATGGGAAAGTTATTCACAGCCAGGCAAGGGAAATAATAGCAAACGTGATACGTGCTTGCGATGCAGAAGCGGCTAACAATACTTTCGTTTATCCACTGGTAGCTAGAAATGCAAGGGCGGCATATTATACGGGTGTTAGTGAACGAACTATAAGTAAAATTAGAAAAGAAGATAAAGACAGGCAAAATGCAACCTCCACACAGCCTTTAGCTTCTCCCGGAAAAAAGAGATCACGCCCTTCTGTGATCCAAAAAATTGATGGAGTCGATTTTTCCATTATTCGGAGAATGATAGAAAAATTTTACTGTGATTTTAAAGTGGTACCTACTTGTAGTAAACTTCTAATCAAACTGAAGGAAGAAATGGAATTTCCATTTGGTAAAGAATCGTTGAGGCTGCTTTTAAAAGCAAAAGGATTTTACTGGCGTAAATGCCACAACAAAAGGAAATTACTAATGGAAAGACCCAGTATTTTACATTGGCGATACAAGTATCTTAGGTCTATTAAAAAGTTCCGGGAAGAAGGAAGGCATATTATTTATTTGGACGAAACTTGGGTTGATAATGACCTCACTTTCAAGAAATGCTGGCAAAGCGAAGAAATTATGGGTGTCCTGAGCAATATAAGTTCTACAGGTAATAAAGTTTCTTTCACCTCGATTTTGCTTATTATACATTTTTCTCAATTTTGGAATATTCTTAATAAGTGCTCATTTAATTTGTCTAATTGAATACATAATCCCTTGCAAGTATTTTTTTCTCAAAAATATGTTTTTTATACATAGTGATTCAAAAAGGTGTTGGCAAACTTAAAATAACACTAAAATGAGGCTATTTATTCATTTCCAGGACGACTTATAATTGTTCATGCGGGTTCGCAAGATGGTTTTGTTCCTGGAGCCTGTCTCATTTTCAAGGCTGGCTGTGCCACTGGTGATTATCACGGTCAAATGAACCAAGAAAATTTCACGAAGTGGCTTACTGAAAAACTATTTCCTAACATTCCTCCTAATAGTATTATAATAATGGATAATGCACCTTACCATTCAGCTTTGGAAGACAAGCCTCCAACTAGATCTTCTCTAAAAAGAGACATCATCACGTGGTTGAGCAAAAAAGGTATAGAGCATGATCCTAATGCTAAAAAAATGGAGCTTTATGAAATAGCTTGTCTACATAGGCCACCATCTGATGAGAAAAATTATAAGATAGATAATTTAATAAGAAGTTTCGGACACACCCCACTTCGAACGCCACCCTATATGTGTCAGTTTAATCCCATAGAGATGATTTGGGCACAAGTAAAATTTTTCATTAGAAGCCATAATACAAGCGGCGAATTTACTATAAAAAAACTAGATGAAATTTCTAATAAGGCCATCGCTTCAGTAAGTGCCAGTGACTGGCAAAAGGTTATTGGACATGTTATAAAAATTGAAGATGAATATTGGGAAAAAGACAGTCTCATTCAAGAAATACAGGAAGAAATAATAATCAACATAGGAGGTGAAAGTGATAGCAATGACAGTTCCTCAGACAGTGATCATGACTCTAATCAGGATTGAAACTATACTAGATTGGCTACCTTTTAGAATTTTTAGATATTCATTTATTATACTATTGGTTTGTGGCTTTTAGTATCTCAGTAGAAAGTCTAATTCTATGTGTTGTTTATGGGTTATTTCATCAAGAAATTACTTTTTGTTTTCCTATATTTTTCTATTCAGTCAGATATTTTTGACTTGTTGTATTCTATTTTAGAAGAATGCATAATTTGTTTTGCTGTTCAATCATAATGCGTACATAGGAATATTACTTGTTGCCTAAAAAATATATTTATTTTGTTCTCAATATTCAGTGTTTGTGTATATTTATTTCTTATAATGTATGTTTGGTATCACGTCATTATGAATCGCAAAAAAATATTAATACTACCAGTTGTAATAAAATATAAATTCAATTAATAATTCAAGTCTCTCCGATCTCCGCCTATGACTCCATATAAAATCGTCTAATGGTAAGGTTTTTTCATCGCATTTCCCCCTTTCGTCCCTAGCAATCTTTGGCTGGTCGATCAATATAATATTGGTCACAAGAAGGAGAATCTTCGCTGTCCAATATTTTTAATAACTTTAGGTACTTGTGCACAATGCTCTTTACTCCTTGTATGGTGATCATGTTTCCCTGGGATCGAAAGTACATATTCTTCATAAAATACGATTGATAAATTCTTACGATAAAGTTGTTTACAGTCAAGTAATTTTGACTCTTCATACAGATCATTGCTAGGACATAACAGGCTTATTGAATAACAGTTTAATGATGCGTTTGTGAATTATCTCAGTTTTCTTATAGCATAAGCTCGAAACGGATCCACACGCTGATAATTCGTATGATAAAAGTGGTTGTACTAACGCGTTGTATAGAGTATTTTCTTTAAAATATCTGTGAAAAACTCAAATTTTGAGACAAGATTTCAATATGTTCTTCCCATTTCAGATGTTTGTTAGGTATTTGTTTTTGTCAGCTGATTTTATTTCAACTGTTGAAGTATCTGATGTTTTCATAACAGCTTTTGTAAAATGTGAGGAAGATCTTCCATTGCAAGAAAAACCAAAAAATAATGTCTTGTTCAAATCAGTTATTATAATAATTTATCACTAAGATAATTCAGAATAGTGCCAAGATCTTCTTGTTAGCGATGTTTAGTTTTTGTCAATATACGAGTACAATACAGGTGCATTAGCATTGAGGTTAAACAGAGTCGGCCCTGGAACTGTTCCTTGTGGTGTGCCATATGTCACAATCATGTTGAAGGCTACTCGATGTATTATTTGCTTTCACACATTGATAGCATTCACTCAAATATCTTTGAATTATATCATATGTATTGGCATGAGAGTCCAAGCTTTCAAATGCGGCCAGAAGTTCTGTATTGCCTATAGTAACAAATTCTTCAGAAGGCTGGGCTGGGCGTTAGGTCTACAAATTTGAATTAATCAACGGATATGTCATTTATAGAGAACAACAACATATGCATTGAAAAATACCTAGACATTAATCGAAGCACATAAAAGTCAGAACACGGTAAAACAAATTAAAATCAAAATGGCCCTAACAGATATTCATCTATTGACTAAAACTGATGTTCAACTAGTAATTCCCATACCTTGCGTTTGGATGTTGATGGATTTTATGGATACGGATAAGTGGTTGCACAATCTTATAGGCATGGCGAAGCATCCTAGGTCACCAAAGAGATCTTATGACTGAGCATAACAATATTAATACTCGTGCGAAGATCATAGCGACATATCCTAATTATAGCTTTTATAATTGAATCGGTGATAGAAAGAACAATACCATCTCCAGTTACTCAGCTTAATAATGTATTGTGAACTTATAGAACTCCTGGTGACCGATCATAATACCTATATAAATATAAATTTAAAAAAAGATTACTCTAAAAAAAATATTTAAAAAAGAAGTGTTCTTTTACTCAATTGAAGAAAAAACGGCTTGAAAATAAACTTTCTAACTTTATTGATTTATATTTATCAAACTTATATAATCATTTTAATTCAGAATCCTCAGTTTTTACTTTCCAAGAAATAATATTGTAGTAAAACTCAAGGGATTAATCAGAAAAGTAACGTAAACGTTTCTTCGAGTCAGTTATCTTCTTAGAACTAACGGGAACAGTTTCTGAGTGTCCATTTCCTCATACGTAAATGTGTGTGTGTATTAGGTTTGATTAACTTGAAAGCCACGTATGAGGTTACTTGTCGTCTCATATCATGGAGTTTCACTAGTGTATGTAAACTGACTGTACTGTGAAATAGGGAAATCAACTTTTCGACCATCAGCTGACTTGGACGTTTTCTTATAAAATTGCTGCCACCAGTTTTTGAAATCAATTATATCGTTATATCTAATGGTAGTAGGTTAAAATATCAACACCTTTCTGGAACTTGGTATCATTTGGTCATATTTTTAAGGAATATGGTATCTATATAGGGTATAAACGTTATAATAATAGTCATTATTTAAATGAGTTGTAGAGGGGTTTAAAAGAAGCACAAAGTTTCATATAACATGGGGGTCAAAACGGCATTTCTTTAGAGAACAGTGACATTAAAGTAAAATAAAATCTGACAGCGCCGCAATGCCAGACGCAAATTATGACGGAACGCTGTGTAAATAAATATGGAGTTTGTTATTTTCGGCTCTTAGGTATTATTTCATTATTTGATAACGTACTCGCAAAATGCAAACAATTAAAAAAAACGGACTTAACACTAACTGTCTCAGCGCTTCACCTGGTGTATGAAAGTTTATTGAACGTATTAAAAAAATCCACTTATAAATAGGGAACACAATTTTGATACATACACCGTTTTTCTTTTTAAAACCCACACTGCACTTTTTTGTATTTAAAGAAGATGTTCAAAATGTCGTCCTCCACTTTCCACACAAGCTTCATTACGACGAATCCAGTTTGTTCTTACTCTGGGTCCATTTATTATTTCAGCCGCATTAAAATTTTTTTCGCGAAGTTGTGCTTCAGTTGTTATTGGAGCAGCCCCATAAACCATCCCTTTAAGTTCTCCCCAATACCAGAAATCCATCGGATTGAGGTCAGGAGATCTTGCTGGTCATTTTCGAGGATCAGGAGCATTTCGACCGATCCAGCGATTTCGATCATGTTCATTCAAATACTGGATGACGCCTCTAAAGATTTGCGGTGATGCTCCGTCATGAAGAAACCACAAATTCTGCCTCCTCTGTAATGTAATGTTGTCTAAGGTCTGTTCCAATAGTTCTGGTAGGTTATAGGCTAGACAGCTAAGGTATCCTTCTCCTGACAACTTTGGGGGTAACTCGATAGGGCCAATTACCTGATCGTCAAGAATACCCGCCCAAATATTTATTTTCAAACGTTGTTGGAAATGATCTTCTCGAATGGTATGAGGATTTTCTTGGGCCCACGTGTGAGTATTATAAATTTGAGCTGCAAGATTTGAATTCTGACGAGCTTCACCGTAAACTAACAACATGTCGGCGAACTCTTGATTCGGGGAAATTGTAAACAACACGCCCGATGCCCGATAATTAACCACTGTTACCATTTGCGATCGATTGCCGGTTCGATAAAAGTGGTGATGACCGACGCGCTGAAACGCAAGAAATGTGCATGAATTTTTAAATAGACAATTTAGTAATCGTTGGATCGGCCGTGGCGGTTTTGTACCTTGGCCGCCAAGGTCTCCGGACTTAAATCCTGTAGACTTTTGTTTGCGGGGTTGGCTAAAATCTCTAGAGTATAAAACACCGGTTAATACCGCGAAGGATCACGTGCTCGAATTGAGGAAATGAGTATAGTGATCAGAAATCAACCAGTGATTTTATTGCGTGCTTGTAAAAAGACATGGCTAAAACGGACCATTGTGTGAAGTAAGTGAAGTTCGGGTATCTCGGTTATTCACTTGACAGGGTCTACGGCACTATATGGTGATTGAGTGGGAGAACGGTACATGCGAAACACAGGTACTGTTCTATCACTAAGCATTAAATTAAGCAGACTGTCTCCGAGCGGACGAGGATCGTGATTGTACCATTCTTTTACTAGACTTCGAAGTTGAGTCATTTATTTTAGCAGTGAGTAGATCTGATCAAAAGAAATGTTTTTTTCCTATAACATTTTTCTGGTAAAATTAGAGTTACAAAGTTATAGCCCTTTAGAGGTTTGAGTACCGCCCTGTCTCAATAATAATATTATGTGCTCGTGTTTGGCAACAACGGATATAATCCGCCTTATCGGTTCATCGCATCGGAAACAAAAAAGCGAAAGAATTTGAAACGCGTATTACGATGTTTCTACTACAATTTTATTCAACTGTATTCAGTCAATGTGTCAGTCGGTAACGCGTGAGTGAACAGTGGTGTTTGTTGCGTGGCTCAAATGAAATAAAAAATGGCACATGTTTACGAAAATGCTGAACTTGTGGACATGATCCTTATTTACAAAATGCTGCCGCGGCATCACGGATTTATGCGGATCGGTGCAACCAACCCCTCGTGCTTTTGTTAATGTAGTGCAAAGGGCTCGTGAATCAGGTGACTTGAGACCTCACAGGGGAGAGAATGCCGGTGCTCCAAGACCGCACGATCAAATAGAACTAGAGGAACAAATTTTAGAATTAGTAAATGATTTATTATTATTCACGCAATTCTCACGTTTGGGCTATTGAAAATCCCCATGAAATAAGGGAAACTAATTTTCAACAGCGATTTGAACCAATCAACCTGTGGGCCGGAATTGTTAATGGAATTTTAGTGGGGCCTTATGAATTACCAAATCGCTTAACTGGTGAAAATTATCTTGATTTCTTGCAACACAATTTGCCCGGTTTACTGGAAGATGTGCCTTTAAATATTAGGCAAAACATGTGGTTTTTACAAGATGGGGCACCCCCCCATTATGCAAGAAATGTGCATGAATTTTTAAATAGACAATTTAGTAATCGTTGGATCGGCCGTGGCGGTTTTGTACCTTGGCCGCCAAGGTCTCCGGACTTAAATCCTGTAGACTTTTGTTTGCGGGGTTGGCTAAAATCTCTAGAGTATAAAACGTGCTTGTAAAAAGACATGGCTAAGACGCGCCCAACTCTGCGTCGAGCAAAACGGAAATCATTTCGAACAGTTTTTGTGACATGCTTTTGGGCGCACAGGTCCGCACTGAAATACTTGTCGGGAGGATGCTTTATAAAACAAGGTAATTTTTTTTTATTTTTACACACATATTTTGGTTTATCTTCCTTCTACAATTATTATCTGAAAATTAATGACTCAACTTCTAAGTATAATGAGTCTTCGAGTTTCTCTCAATTTGGCTGACTCGGGTAACATTGCCATATTTCGCACTTGTATTGTTATTTCACTCACCTATTCAATCATCTCTGGCCTAGATTACACATTTGTAAATAACTAGAGTGTACCGTCATTTCGCCCATTTTTTGAATGGCTCTCTGCAAACATGCTTCAAATTTTTGTAGATCATAGAACTAATAATTCTCATTTGGATCATAAATAGTTGACGCATTCTATGGAATCCGCCCCAGATCGCCAAGCGGTAACTTAAATTAGAATGAACACGTGCAAAGCAATATAATTTTAATAGTTGGATACTGACATGCTGCTGGTGATAAACTTATCGCGAAGAGAGCTGGCTCTGTGTAGCCCGGTGTTGGCGGCATCGATCGCTCAAAGGCTCGCCAATTTTAATATCCCGACTTCAAGCATAGACACCCGCAGGAACTTTTCTCAGAGGGATCGATTAGTAATCGGTAGGAGGCAAGCTTTTGTATGATTATGTATCAGCCCTCAGAAACGGAGAAAATCAAATTTTCTCAGGTGATCCAAGCCATGAAAATCATAAATGCAATATATAGTACTTATTGTCTGTGAAACAAAAACATGTGTATGAATAGAACGCATTACACATCAAAAGTTGATAAATAAATATACAAAAACAAAGAAATATATTAAATATACGTACAACAAAAACGTACCTGAAATACACTCGCCTAGACGCAATAGTAAAATGCAGCCATGACTCTCCATGCAATAATAAAAATTTTGGTCAAAACGTTGCCGCACATTTTGCAATATTTGAGGAGTAATTTGAAGGCACTCATTTACAATTCGAATGACGCCGCAAGAGAGCAACTCCCGCCGGCGGTTTTTAATAGCGTGCCTAAGCTTCAATAATGTTTCATATCACCGAACTACAGTATAGTAACCATAAACATTTAAACTGTTGTCAGATCCTTGCACCAGGTTCAGTAACCCGCCGTCAAAGAACCCTGCTGCCTGACCGTTGAGACAGGTAGTAACTGTTTCTTTCAAAATGTCATCATTTTCTAAGAGCTTTCCACCATGAAATTCCTTAAATTTTGAAAAAAAATGAAAGTGCGATCATGTCAAGACTATATGGTGGATGATCCATTTGTGTCGATGATCTTGCTGCAACGTAAGGCCGAGCTTTGTCGTGAGGCATATCAGCGCCGCTAAAGAGCAGGCGGTTTTGAGGGGCGCACCTAATTCAAGCGATCAAAAACCGAATTACTGAGCGCACTTCACAAGGCAGTAGAACCACACATATAACCTCGACAGAGACGTAAAACGTAATGATCGCGTAGTACGAGAGTATCTGAGGTTGAACATCGGTTCTTACTTAAACAAATCTCAGTCACTGTCGTCTTCTTGTATATCGTATCATTATATATCTACATTTTAATTATTGTTTTTCACTGTTGCTATCATGCAAAAAAAACTGATATTCAAAGGCTCCAGCTACTACAACATAAGGCTAATTTAATATTAAAAACCATCGGATGGCTTTCAATACAGCAAAAGATTGAAATGTAAAATATCTTATTTATTTATAAAACCAAAAATCAATTATGGCCTGAATACTTGCAGGAATATCTAGTACCGAGGTCCGAGAGGCATGCATATAATATCAGATCACGTAACACTTTTGACATAGAATTCGCTAGAACATCCCATATGCAAAAATGTCTTTTTAGTGACAGCTTGAGACTTTTTAATGCATTACTTACAGAAATTAGAGAAGCGACGTCTGCAAATATATTTATTCGTAAAGTTAAGCAATTGTATCTAGATAAAATGCCATAATATATGTACTTTCTGTGTTAAGACATCTCGCATTTGCTATGGTTGCATTAACTTTGGTTGCATTTACAATGACTTTAGAGGAATCTGGAATTACGGTTTTTTGTTTTTCACTTGAGTAAGGCACTATAGGAAGTAGCTTTTGGGCTAAGAATAATAATAAACATTTCACTAACAAATTCCTTAAGCTTTCGAATAAGGTGGAATTTTGATGGTGTCAGAAATGTACGGCGAACCAGTAATTCCTAACGAAACTTGTTGAGTTGCGTCTGTGTTCGTGTCGCAACGTGAGACTGCGCATTGCCATGGAGCAAGAGAGCAACTCCCGCCAGCGGTTTTTAATAGCGTGCCTAACCTTCAATAACGTTTCTTATCACCTAACTACAGTATAGTAACTATAAACATTTAAGCAGTTGTCAGATCGTTGCACCAGATACCTGACAGTTGGGTTAGTAACTGTTTCTTTTAACATGTCATCATTTTCCAAGCGTTTTCCACCAAAGAATTCCTTAAATTTTGAAAAAAGATGAAAGTGCGATCGTGTCAAGGCTATATGGTGGATGATTCATTTGTGTCTATGATCTTGCTGCAACGTGAGGCCGAGCTTTGTCGTGAGGCATATCAGATCAAACATTCAAAAACCGAGTTACTAGGCGCACTTCACAAGGCAGTAGAACCACAATATAACATCGACAGAGACGTAAAACGTAATGATGCGTAGTACGAGAGTATCTGAGCTTGAACATCGATTCTTACTTGAAAACTGGCCATCGTACACGATTGCCTCAAATAAAAGCAAATCTTGGACGGTGAGGCACGTACACAGGGAGTATGAAGCCCGTCACGGAGGTAATCTCCTTCATGAAGTATACATTGACCACCCCAATGCACGTATCAAATATTGGAAGCCGTAGTGCGGGCCGTCCAAAAGCGAATAAAATATCGCCGGAGTTTGAAAACAAATCCCCGACATTTTTCAAACATAGCACGCTCGCCGCTGGAGTTCGACGTAATAGAAAAATAAATAGTGCAGGTTTGTCGAAGCAATGCGATCGCCGAGGCGCGCGAAAAATCGGGAACTGTAATTGAGTTTTTCGAGTATGATGCAATCGATTTCGCACACTGCTCAACACAACCCTCGATACTACCCAGCGGGACCGACATTCTGGAATCGAGGGTGGAACGCATCCGGTCGGACCAAACGTTACATCCAAAAGTTTGTTGGTTCAGCGAAAACATTGCCTTAGACAGGTTAGGAGGAGTAGGAAGTAATTATTTTCCTACTAATTGTTTATTTTTGCTATTTTTCAAAAATTGTTTATTGGCTCAGAATGATGATGGGATAGACCATCGAAAGCTCGAGTTCAAGTTATAAGAATGTTCTTATGCAAAACTTTGCCTTCAATATACATATAGCAGTAGTCATTGCCATTTTCAACAACCAGTTGGGCAAGAAATATAATCAATTGTTAATTGGGAAACTATCAATTTTTTTTTAGGCTTTAGTAAACTCTTTTAACAGTAATTAGGCTTCTGTTTGGAGCCATCTTCAGGGGCTGAAATGCGGGAAGGGTTTAAATTATCAGACAACTTACTCGTCGCTGAGGTTGCAGCAAAATGGTGTTTCAAAACGAAAGCGTGGATGAGAGCACTTGTTATAAATATGAAACCCTAAGAACGAACACATTGGGTTTATTGATAACGACGGATATGGTGATACACGGTAATACACGCTTGAAAAGATAGACTGTATGAAAATATATAAAAATTTATTATTACCCTGAGGGCAGTGTTTCAATTAACAGGATAAATAATTGGAATTGTGTTTTAATTTTGGGAGGACGTTAGATCAACCGAAATATGTAGACGTTCTAACTTTTCGAAAGTCAACAAGTAAGAATAAATGACACTAAGCTGCTTAACATTAGCTTTTTTATTCATGCAACGATCTGTCATGAAAATATGGAACATTTCTAAAAATAGACGTTGTTCCTTGTCAAGAACCTTAATACTGCCATAACTCATAGAATGACCTGTGGTGTTAACATGTGATGCCAAAGCATATCTTTCTAGATGTAATCTGGCGTCACTTTTGTGTGAGGTTATCCTGCCTTTCAGTCATATCGATGTTTGGCCTATGTAAACTAAATTTCAGTTGTTACAATTAATGCGATAGGCAGTGTTGGTTGACTCAAGCAGCTAAACCCTATATACACATATCTGATCTAAGTGCTGCTGTTAAACACTGCGGTGTTCAATCTTTCGCCGATGATTCATAGATTTATAATCATTTCCAAAGTTTCAATATCCAAACTGCAGTATCTGATCAATGACGATCTAAAATTTAGCAGTACATATGCAAAGCATCATAATTTTCTGTTGAACCCGGAAAAGTATGATCATATCGGGACTTATTTTAGAGACATGAAGTGGCTGACAGTGAAAGGATTATACAAGTTACACTTATCTACTCATACGCATAAGCTTTTACTCACAACCATTCCTCCATTTTTAAAAGATAAACCGTTACCCAGGAGTAATGTTCACACAAGAGATATTCGAATTTCGGAGACACTCACAATGCCTCTCCACAAGACGGCCTTCTTTCGTAAATGCTTTACATACAACGCATCTATTCTCCATAACGAACTTCCACAAGCCATAAAAATGGTAAGTTATGAAAAATTTAGAAAAGATATTACAATAAATATTTTGGATAGATACATACAGGGTGGCGCATCGAAAACAAAACAGACGCATTTACTGGCAGCTCAGTTTGTTTTTGAAAAACGCTCAGACCCGTCGATTTTGTTTTCGATGGGGACACAAGTTTGGCAAAAAATTACGTTAGCACGTGCAGCCCCCTAAGCGGGGGTGACACCACCCCCAAAATCTTAAATGGAAAGCGGGGTCAAGTGATACCTTATTTTCAAGGTCTTTCAATTCCATTTATAATGATATAAAATTAATGTACTTCAGTTCAGTAGTTTTGAAGATTTATTGATTTAAAGCTTAAATAAAACTAATACGTCATCATTAGTGGGGATCAATACATTTTGCAGCAAAGTAATTTAAATATGAAGAATGAACTGATACGTTAGGCAAGTAAATGTTGAAAATGGCCATGCAATAATAAAGATTTTGCTCAAAACGTTGCCGCACATTTTGCAATATTTGAGGAGTAATTTGAAGGCACTCATTCACAATTCTTTATCGCAGGTCTAATGATGTTGGCTGAGTACCATAGATTTTGCTTTTTAAATGACCCCACATAAGGAAATCCAAAGGTGATAAATCTGGCGATCTTGGGGGCCAATTAATGCCACCTCTTCTACCAATCCATCGATCTGGAAACGTCTGATCTAAATATTGTCGAACACGTAATGCGTAATGTGGTGGGGCACCTTCCTGTTGGAACATCAACCTATTCGCAATGTACCGCCGATCATTCTGATTTTCAATTATGGCTGTTAATGTAGGATCTATGGCGTCTTGCAGTATTTCCAAGTACATTTAACCGGTCAAATTTCCAGGTAAGAAAAAAGGACCAACTAAATGATCGCCAAAAATGTCAGCCCAAACATTCAATTTTTGTGGTTGCTGTGTATGAACCTCATGTTAAATTCTGGGATTAGAATGGGACCAATATCGGCAGTTATGACGATTTACTGCGCCATTTAAGAAAAAGGAACATTCGTCGGAAAAGCAAGTGTTGAATAGAAAATGTTCATCACTTATAATTCGTTCACTCATATCTTCACAAAATTGTAATCGCCGATCAAAATCGTCTTTATTACGTTCTTGTACCAGGTGAATTTTATACGGATGAAAACTATGGGCCCTTAGAATCCGTTGGACAGTACGTCGACTAACACCACACTCAGGCTCCAATTTGCGGGTATTTTAGGTAGGATCTACATGAACCTGCCCTAAAACTACCACCTCTATTGCTTCGTTCCTTATGGGATTTTCAATGTTGCATTTTTTATTGGCGACTGACCCAGTTTCTCAAAATTTAGCTACAAGTTCTAGAACATATTTTCGATGCACGTTACTGTTCTCATGTCGCTCAATAAATATTTCTGCTGTTCTATTAGCGCACTGATTATTTCCGAAAAATATTTCGATAATTTCAACTCTTTCTGCTATGGAATATACCATTGTTAATTTATGTAATAAAGCGTTAGAAGTTATTTTAGCAACAAAGTTTTGTCAAATCAATCGCAAACTATGTACTAAATTCCTATTTAAAATAAGTACGAGATATTTCCTTACCTTTCTTCAAGAAATAACATGTAAATTGACTCGCCTTGTATTTTTTGTACGAACCTATTTATTCAAGGTAAATTTAATTTAATTCTGACATACATATACCAAGAATTTATATATAAGTGAGCCCCAGCAAATATGGTGCAGAAAAACATGCTAAATATGCAGATTTTAGGGGACAGTCAGATTCTCAGGGGGCAGGACCTGGCGACTGAAAAAAGGGCTTTTATTACTCTAGCATGTTTTTAATATAGAAGGGATTGGAGAAACTGTTTTTCTGATAGAATCGTATCAATCAGCTAATGATTCGCTCTGTCGGTCCTATCCAAAGAAAGGTCAACGTCTTATAGGCCAACATCGGACGTACCGCAAACTTGTACTCTACATTGTATCCGACGCGTGATGTCAGATCTAGTTTGAAGCAGGAAGTGAGTGTATATTCCGTTTTTATGTGTGGATTCCAAATGATATAAATAAATGAAGAGCATAGAAACGTAGGTTACGGTCCTGCACGAAGATCCCACTCCGGTGTTGTATGTCGACCATTTAATATGCAGCTGGTCGCCAGCAAGCGGCAATTGCTGCTGGCGGAAACACTTTTTCCCCTGGATTGTCGCGAGTTTGGACAAAGTTGCCAGCGACACACGTGTCGGCAAGTGTTATAACGCGAAGTTATGGTCATGCATCGAGCTCCCGGCCATGAGGGAGGCGGAAGCTCTCACTCGAGGTGCTATTTCGCATTTAATATGGAACAGTGGGCTAGCAAACTAACTTGCTTAAAGTGGACGCTGCGTTGTTTTTTTGTTAAGGACAGAGTAAAGCTTTTATCGCCACTCCAAGGCACAGAAGCTCGAAGGTATTGCAATGTCGGCCCTTCCTGCCCGAAGTGTGAGATTCTCCAGAAGCGGCAAAACCCTCAGTCGTTTGCCAGACGCGGTAATGGTTGCACCATCCTTCCACCACCCCTGTCAGCTAACAGAATGCTCATCTTTTTAGCCGCTTCTAGCTTCTGCTCCCTCTGTGAGAGCGCATATCTCTCGTTAGATGGCAAATCTATTGGCTGGTTACCAGCCACCACCAGCAGTGCATCGGTCAACATGCTTCTGTAAGCGTACATCACGCAGATCACTACTCTTCGCTGGCTTGTGAGCATTAGCTGTCTATATTTCTTTTGCCTCAAAGCCATGTTATAGATAGGATCTCCGTACAACATAATTGACTTTGCTACCAAAGCTAAATTACTGCGCCTTTCACCACTGAAACCTCCATCAGATGGCATTAGTCATGTAAGAGATGCGACTACTTTACTTACCTTGCCAGTGGTGCGCCTTTTATGTTCAATTATTTTCAGACCTTTGTCGAGCCGCACAGGCAGATACTATTTTAGATCCGACTATTCGCGCTGGTACAAGATATATACAGGGTGTTCATTTGAAAACTTCCCACCACGGATTTATCGAAAGCCACTGATTAAAAGAAAAAACGCCGAGAGACGTCAAAAGACTTGTCAAGGGAGACCAAAAACTACTTCACACACTTTAACCCTCGGCTCACCAGGGTCATTCTCTTGAAAATTTTAAATGACAAGGGGTATCAAGTAACAGCTTGTTGAAAGGTCTTTCGAGGTTCTTTATTGTGAGGTTTGATCTTTTTAAATCAGTCGATTCGTTTTCGAGGAAATCAGAAAAATCTTGATTTATCTTGATTTGTTCATATAGAAAATAAAAACAATATATATATACAGGGTTTGTCCGGAAAGTAATAGGACTCATTTTCTTCCGCCACGAATGTACTTCGGAGCGTGCGCAGACAGGATTCGGTAGAGGGCGTTCCTAGCTAACGAATGAGCGGCTGGTCAGTTGTCTCCGAGCACTTGGAGAGTCAGGGCAGGCATTCTCGCGCGACGTGTGTCTGTGACTGGTGCAAGCCGAAAATGCAGCGTTCGTTAGAGCAGAGGTACGCGATTAAATTCTGTGTGAAACTCGGTAAATCTGTGACAGAGACGTTTGATATGATCAAACTGGCTTACGCAGGTGTTGCTTTAGCAAGAAGTGGTGTGTTTCGGTGGCACCAGGCCTTTTTGGAGGGCCGGGAAGAGGTCGCTGATGAAGCACGTACTGGAAGATCTTCGACTTCGGCAAACACCGATAATGTGACTCGTGTGCGCAAAGTTTTGAACTCAGACCATCGACTAAGTATTCGTTTAATTGTCCAGATGTTAAATTTACCAAAATCTGTGGTCCATAACATTGTGACACAGCATTTGAACATGCGCAAGCTGTGCGCGAAGATGGTCCCAAAAGTGTTCACTGACGACCAGAAATTGCGGCGAGTGGAAGTGTGCCAAGAAAATTTGAACATGTGTGAAAGTGACCCCGAATTTTTGAATAACGTAATCACAGGTGACGAGTCGTGGATCTTTGAGTATGATCCCGAGACAGAGAGGCAATCTTCCGAGTGGCACACGATGGCGCCTCCTCGCCCAAAAAAGGGAAGAATGAGCAAATCCAAAATGAAAATGATGCTCATTGTCTTTTTTGACATCACACAATGAATTTGTTCCTCCTGGACAAAACGTCAACGCCAAGTTTTACGTGGAAGTGCTCAGGAGACTCAAACGAAGGATCAGTCGGGTCCGACAAGACATTGCAGCCGACTGGAAGTTGCACCACGACAACGCCCCGGCTCACACCGCCTTTCTTGTGAGCAGCTACCTGACGAAGGCCAGCATCCCAACGCTTCCGCAGCCGCCCTACAGCCCCGATGTGGCCCCCCGAATTTTTTTTGTTTCCTCGCCTGAAAAGACCGATGAAAGGCAAGCATTTTGAGACGACAGAGGGGATCCAAGCAGCATGCACCGCGGCTCTCAAGGCTATTCCGGAGAATGCCTTCCGTGACGCCTTCAATGCTTGGAAATCGCGCTGACAGCATCGCATCGACGCAGAAGGGGCCTATTTTTTAAGTTTTTAAAGAATTTTAACGATTGGCTCAATAAATTTTTTTAAATCGACTCAGTCCTATTACTTTCCGGACAAACCCTGTATATATATGTATATATATACGAGTATATAGAGTCAATTATCATGCGGAGAAAGGTATATAACAAAAATAGGAAAATAATGGGCAAAATCCGCAAAAAGTGGATTTGAGCAGAATAGGATAGGTAACCCGAGCGATACGTATTTCTGCTGGTTGGCTTCATCAGGCCCGAAACGAATGCACATATGCAACTACAAAAGTAGAGACACATGCCCATACAGCCGGATACGGGTGTAACCTGAGGAAACAAAGATGGAGAGGAAAAAAAAGACACACGAAGTCCACAACAAGAGCCAACCTACACATTGTAGAATCAAATGGCTAGAAGACCTAGAATTTTCAAGGCGACAAATAACCACAACCACGCGGCCGGTTATAGCCACTTGCTGTGGTACTTCAAGCCCAAAGGATCTACAAAGACTAAATTATCATGCGGAGAAAAGTATATAACAAAAACAGGAAAATAATGGGCAAAATCCGCAAAATGTGGATTTGAGCAGAATAGGATAGGTAACCCGAGCGATAAGTATTTCTGCAAGTGGCTATAATCGGCCGCGTGGTTGTGGTTATTTGTCGCCTTGAAAATTCTAGGTCTTCTAGCCATTTGATACTACAATGTGTAGGCTGGCTCTTGTTGTGGACTTCGTGTGTCTTTTTTTTCCTCTCCATCTGGGTATGTGTCTCTACTTTTGTAGTTGCATATGTGCATTCATTTCTGGCCTGATGAAGCCAACCAGCAGAAATACGTATCGCTCGGGTTACCTATCCTATTCTGCTCAAATCCACTTTTTGCGGATTTTGCCCATTATTTTCCAATTTTTCTTATATATATATATATACAGGGTGACTTCGAAGTTGAGTCATTTATTTTAACAGTGAATAGATCTGATCAAAAGAAATGTTTTTTTCCTTTACCATTTTTCTGGTAAAATTAAATTAACAAAGTTATAGCCCTTTGGAAGTTTGAGTACCGCCCTGTCTCAATATCATGTGCTCGTGTTTGGCAACAACGGATATAATCCGCCTTACCGGTTCATCGCATCGGAAACAAAAAAGCGAAAGAATTTGGAACGACGTTTGTGTACAGTTTATTATTTTATTCAGTTCAGTTATACATACAGTCAGTGTCAGTGTCGCGTGTGAATAGTGTCTGTTGCGTGGCTCAAACGAAATAAAAAATGGCACATGTTTATGCGGATCGGTTTCCCAATCGAGTGCAACCAACCCCTCGTACCTTTGTTAATGTAGTACAACGGGCTCGTGAATCAGGTGACTTAAGACCTCACAGGGGACCTCACGATCAAATACAGGTCCGCACTGAAATACTTGTCGGGAGGATACTTTATAAAACAAGGTAAAAATTTTTTTTTTATTTTTTTTTATTTTTACACACATATTTTGGTTTATCTTCCTTCTACAATCATTATCTTTAAATTAATGACTCAACTTCAAAGTCACCCTGTATATATATATCGAAAATGTTTGAATTAAGGGTTGCGTTGTCTTGATAGAAGAATATAAGAGTAATATAAACGAGGATGTGAGCTTTCCGCAGTGAGAGGTAAACTGAATAGCAAGAGAAAATGTGGAAAAATAAAAAGCGATCATAATTGATATGTGTACATTATGATTGTTCAACTACATTATGATTGTTCAACTGAAAGTATTCCACATACATTCCAGTATGCATACTGAGAGTATTTATGTTATCGAATCTAACTGGATTTTACTGAATAAAAGATTGGGATATTCTTTTCTTCCCACGCTTACTAACGAGAAAGTATTGTAATCGCTAGAAATTCCGAAAAGGATATATTATGCTTGCTGGATGTTATATCGAATGTACATCGCAAAAACCTTCCATCAGTCTATCGGTACCGCTAGTTTCCGGACTGCCAATAACTTGGAAGGTATAGTTTGGCAAACGGATCTGCAACAGCGAAAGGAATGCGACCGAAAATATTCGATATTGCCAAATTTAACTACAAAAAAGCAATAATAATAATAAAAGTAATTTCAATGATTTGAAAATCGATTTTTCACAATTCCAAAAAATATTAATTCAAAATACTGAGAATTTTAATGGGTTGTTAGCTCTATTTGTATATCTATAAGTAAACATTTTTCCAAAGATCTTATCTACATCGGTTGAGCTGGCAACAACCACCCGAAAGGTATATTGGACACCGCCTAAACGAATCTGATTGGCGGATATCCTCACATGTTTTGTCGCCATGAGAAAATTCGACTCCCTATTGGGTAGCGTCCCAGACAATTTTTTGCTCCTTTCTTAGAATATCCATACTATTGAAAAGTCCAGTGGCGTAGGTTTTATCTCCGTTGATTGTCGTGTATGAGTTTTACAACTATTATTGTTAACTATTTATTGTTCTATTAAGTTTGTATGTTTAGTGCTGTGTGTTTTTGAATAGTTTAGTGTTTTGTTATTTGATATTGTTATTCGTTTTAGTATTATTTTTTTAAAATGAACCAATTTGATCGCGGAAAGACGCTTCATAGCCAAACAAGAGAAGTGATTGCGAATGTTTATAGGTTAGTAATAATAATATGCAATAATTGTAGTTTTTGACGACTGAGTCTGAATATAAATAAAAAACAAGGAAATGCTAAGCTAACATTCTGAGGATTATTTATAGGGTTTGCGATGAGGAAGCGGCAAACAATTCCCTCAAGTTGCCGCTTAAACGTAAGCTTGATAGGGTGTCCCTTTATACCGGAGTCGGAGTATCTTCTGTTAGGAAAATTCATAACGAAGATAAAGAAAGACTAGAAAATAACCCGAATAAAATGTTATCCAGTCCCGGAAAAAAAAGACCGCGTCAGTCTCTTGTTGAGAAAGATGAAGATTTTGATTTTCAGATTATTAGACATTTGATAAACAGATTTTATCTTGAATATAAAGTTGTCCCGACAACTAGGAAGTTATTACAAAAGTTGCGAGAAGACTCAAATTTCCCCTATTCTAGGGAAACTCTCAGGAGTTTATTAAAATCAAATGGTTTTTTTTGGCGCAAATGTCAAAATAAAAGAAAAGTTTTGATGGAGAGGCCCAATATATTGCAATGGAGGTACAAATACATCCGTGAAATACGTAGATATCGTGAAGAAGGGCGCAATATAGTTTATTTGGACGAAACCTGGGTGGACAATGACTTGACTTTCAAAAAATGCTGGCAGAGCGAAACTGTTTCTGGTGTAATAAGCAGTATAGGTTCTACAGGTAAGCAAAAATGCTATATATATATATATGTTAAATTTAACTCTGATTTGTAACATATTATATAATCGTCTTGTATATTTTAGGTCGACTCATTATAGTGCATGCAGGTTCAGAAAATGGATTTGTTGACAATGCCTGTTTGATATTTAAGGCGGGATTAGCTACAGGCGATTACCACGGTCAGATGAATCGGGAAAATTTCACACGCTGGCTCACAGAAAAGCTCCTCCCGAATATACCTGCCAATTCGGTTATAGTATTTGACAATGCTCCATATCATTCCGTCCAGGAAGATAAAACCCCGACAAAATCATCTTCGAAAAAAGATATAATGGCCTGGTTGACAAAGAAAGGTACTTATGACTCAAAACATGCATGTACATATCAAACTATACAATAAAATATTTTATAGGCATAAATCATGAGGCAACTGCCAGAAAATTTGACTTGTTCGATCTGGTCTTACTTCATAAGCCCCCTGACAACCAAAAAAATTATGTAGTTGATCGGATCATAAGATCACATGGACATACTCCTCTAAGAACACCTCCTTATTTATGCGAGCTAAACCCAATAGAATTAGCTTGGGCAAAGCTTAAATTTCATATAAGAAGCCGCAATACCACTGGAAACTTCAGTTTAACCGCACTGAAAGAAGTTACTCAGGAAGCGATGTCCTTAATATCCATTAATGATTGGCAGAAATTTTGTCAACATGCTAGGGACATTGAAGATAAATTTTGGGAAAATGATCAATTTATGGAGGAAATGGAACCAGTTATAATAACTATAGGGCAAGATGACGACAGCGAAACTGATGACGACAGTGACGATGATGATAATGATGAAGTTGACGAACACCAATGCTAATTCAATAGGTGAAATGTAATTTTGAAATGCTGTATAATGTAAGTATTATTTATTATAGAGGTTATAAGTTAAACGGATATGAAATGTGTTTAAAGTTCTTTGTTTCTACTTAAGCGACACCGATGCTCTAGAAATATCCACATCAACAGTCCAAAATTGCAACAATAGGAATCCAGAAAGATGCGGATTATAAAATAAAAATTAATTCTGGTCATGTTTCGGCTTGTGGCACTTTTTAAAGTAAATGAGCATATTATAAGATCACGAATGTATAATATATATATATACATATATATATTCTCAAGGTAAAAAACCACGTTAAGTATCTATTTGTATTTGAAAAATATATTTTATTTACGGCTTTGACAAAAACGCTAGCTTGATTTAGGTTTTAAATCGCGCAGTTATCATGATTTTTTGAATTGTGGCAATTTGGGAAGTGAGTAGACATTTTTCCGTTTGTTGAAGTGTAGAAACAAACTCAAGTGTTTTTTTACATGGTGTAGATTGTAGAGATACAGCTATTTTTGAGTTTACGCGAGACTTTATTTATTATTATGGACAATGCTCCATATCATTGTGGGCTTATTGAGATACTCCCCAAATTTAAAGTGAAACATAAACGTATAGTTTACTAAATTTAAACCAATTATGAAATAATCCCAAACTTTTATAAAATACCGCACGCCGCTGGCATTTTATGAATGAAACCAGCCATGTTTTGCTTTCCCCTCACCGATACCCCGATGTTGCAGATCCGTTTGCCAAACTTTACCTTTTTCGTTTTTTTTTATACTCCAACTACGACGAACGCCTAAGGCCTAAACACCCATAGGGTACCGTGGGGTTATTCTCGGATTTGTATGAAATTTCCACACATGTTTACTAGTAGGTAAGTCAATGACAAAAAGCTTTATAGGTTTGGAAAGTCGGTCCAGTGGCCACGGAACTAGAGGCAAAAGCCCAGAAAAAATTGTTCAAGCTTCCCCTTTTACGTTTCAGAGACTCCTGATCATTTTCAGAAAATAATTTGCATTTGCTAAAAATATCTGGAAAATTTTGTTGGCGGCACTATATTTATGCACTTCTATTCAAACCCCAGTAATTTGACGCAGCTATCAGTACATATTTTACACATCAAAGGTTTCTCCGTACATTGGCTCTCATAAGTTAAAGAAATATTTATAGACCAGACACGCGGTCTGTCGCGACGTTGCGAGGCAACGGCGGTTTTTACATAGCAACCGTGCCTTGCGTCTGACAGCATCGCCGGCAGGCATGTTATAGTATAGTGGATGGCGCTTATATCTTGTTTGACTGGAGTGGTCTAGCAGCGTTGACAGATGGTTGACACTTAGGGCAGCGAAGAAACTAGCTTCAGTGTTATCAAATGGATGGGAACTATAGAGTATACTAATTGTATACGGACCCATTTGGTTGACAGATTTATTTTTTTTATTTGTAGCTAGCTTAAAAGGACTAACTTGGGCAGATCATAACCCTTTATGAATTGATGACAGCCCAGAATCAACCTACTTGACACCATTTTATTCACGGATTTTGAATGTCCAATGAAGCTCACTCACGCCTTTTAATTAAGAGATGCTTTGTAACCAAGAAACAATGGAGGTCAATCCAATAAAGCACCCTCGTTTCCTATTTATTTCTGGTATTGATTTTACTATTCCATTCTTTATTTTGTCATCTCCCCAGAGGTCGTTCTCCTTTCCTGAGTGGTATATATTTTTAACGACTATGACACAAAAACTTAAGCTCTATTCTGCCAGAACTTTACGATCTGCTCGACATGAAAGCACAGTTTGAATTTAGCAGAAGAGGTATTTGAAGCTTCTGCCGTCCAAATTATGCCATTAGCAATTAAGATATCAAACCTAGCACACTGCGTAACCTGTAGATCAAAATCGAGTATGACCGAAACGTTGCTCTTCGGGCTTCCATTGTATGTAAGACGTTGGATTAAGTCATCATCAGATGACCAGTTCATGTGATTACCTATCACTCGAAATGTCGTGAATCAAAAAAACCTTACAAACAATGGCAGTCTCAGGAACAACTTTCCAATCAGAAACATTGTCTCCAAATTTCCAATAATAGGCAGACTTAGGATCCATCCTCCTCAGATTTTGAGGATCTTAAGTTCTGGATCCCATTAACGTCTGCCTGTTGTGTGTCAGAGAGTTAGCGTCTTCCACCAGAAGTCATTCAAACCAATTGGAAACCGTGTTTGCACGAACAAGAGGATTCATACTACTTATTCCTACAACTGTACAGTGTGGCCCATCCATGTGTGGACGGAATATTACTCATTAACAAATTCATTTTGCGAACATATATTAATGGCATATTATACATGACATATAAGGGCACATTTCTAAAATATTGGCAATTATATAGGGTGTCCCAATTTCGACATACCTATCAAAGTTGTGATTTCTTAAATAGAATGCCCCAAATTTTATTGCCTATTTGGATAAACCAATTCAAAACAAAAAGATTGGTACTATGAGGTTTCGGTAATTAGCTACTGAGATGTAAGGTGTTTTGTCCAAGAAAACCGTCCACTTCGGTAACCCCTCAATTCGCCATTTTGAAATTTGGAGCGCTGAATTTTGTCTCAAAAAAAACTTACACACTCCAGCTTTTATCTTATTTGTTACTTTTTTTAATCTTCATTTTTGCTCATACAGGGTGGTCAAAAACGCAAATTGCACTTTTTCTCGAAAATTTCAAATTCATCATCCTGTATATTTGTACAGGTTTGGATTCAATTTTTTATAAGCCTTTTCTTGGTATGAGGTTTGATTCAGATAAAATCACTAGATTTTGAGTTATTAAGCTTTCAATAGAACAACACACCAAAATTAAAGAAAAAAATCACAGCATCCATGGAAACATAAGATAAACAGTGGGCTAGTTCCATATTGCCACTAAGAGTACAGATTTGGCGTAAAAACTAATAACAATCAAAACAGCATGAATCAGCTTCAAGCGTAATAGAGAAAAGCAACTATAACAATATAAACAAACAACTATGGGGACTTTAATGCAACTTTAACCCCCAACTGATTCGCCTCATTGATGACACTTGGATTATTTATACTTTTTTTACTATATTCCACTGCTCCACTTGATTCAAAACGTTCTCATAGTGTGGAAAATGTGTCCGGTCTTGGATGTCGCATATTAGGGTACCGTTGTTTATAAATGCGATATGCTAGGAAACTATTTCTTTATGTTTCGCCCAAAACGAACACCATATTTACCATTTCTTCTTCAGAAAAAGTCATTTTCAAACAAGTTTTTATTATAATGCTCACAAAGCTCATTTTGACAGTTTGTAACTAATTAACAATTTATTTGCTTCCAAGGATGATGCGATATTTCAGGGAATTAAGCCGTTCCATAAAAGACGTGCTAATAACCGAAAAAATAGCCGTAAAAACCCTTATGTCTAGTATAACAAAAGAGCTTATATAAAATTTAATCTAAACTTGCACAAATATAGAGAGTGATTCATTTGGAATTTTTGAGAAAAACTACTATTTGCGTGTTTGACCGCCCTGTATGAGCAAAATTCGTAAAAGTAACAAACAAGATAAATGCTGAAGTGTGTAAGTTTTTTTTGATACAGATTCCAAAATAGCGGACTGAGGGGTTGCCGAAGTGGGAGGTTTTTCTAGACAAAACACCTTATATATCGGTAGCTAATTAACAAAACTCGATAGTATGTTATATCAATTTTCTCTTTTTCAATTGGTTCATCTAAATATGAAATAAAATTTGAGGTATTCCATTTAAAAAATCACAACTTTGATATGTAAGTTGAAATTGGGACACCCTGTATATTGGCCAATATTTTATGAATGTGCTCTCAAATGTCGTGTATATGATTCCGTAAATAGATTTTCCCAAAATGTATTTGTTTATGAGTAATATTCTGTCCACACATGGATCGGCCACCCTGTATACCTGTTGATCGTCGCTTTTAGGTGTCAGCATTGCAACCTCTCGGACTGCTTTTGTAGGTTATAGAATCGCCATTTCCATTGTTGAGAAACTGAAATCTTAAGAATAATTACAAGGAAACTAAGGGACATTGGCCTCATGTTTAATGATGAACAAATTTTTAAAAGAAAAATGGAGGTCATTTTGTCACTTCTGAGAGAATTCCCTGTATGTGAGGCTGAGCCAATCTCCAGTTTCACCGGCAGCTCTAGGTTGCTTCTATATAGAGATAGGCAAAAAAAGTTTGTCGCAAGGCTCTCCGATGAGTCATTGCCATGAACCCCAGCGTGTCCCGGAACTCAATGCCCAGACATCAAGAGCACATTTAAAAAGCATGGCCAACGTTACAATATATTTTCAAAACCTCCTTGTTTACTTGGCTGCTAAATGAAAAAAACCAAAATGATGGGAAAGACAAGCCCTCCAATGTACCATTGCTATAAATTCCAGCGTGTCCCCCAACTCAATGTCAAAATATCAACAGCATTCTTAAAAGCATGGTATATGTTATAATTTTAATGTATTTGAAAAAGCCTTTTGATTTTTGGCTGCTAAATGAAGCCACATATAAATAAATGACCCTTTCCTGACATTTCGGCCATATGGGTGACCATTTTTAACCACAAACTAAAAATAACATTGACAATGGTGTCAGCAAGTCCACCTTCCTCAAAGTGACAAGAGATAATGAGGTTATCGGTTGTTTTTGATGTACCAGAGACGTGATCCCTCGCGCGTCGCTCTAAATTTACCAAACGACTCCGGGAGTTCGAAAACTTACAAAAAACTGTTGTGGAAACACACGGATTGGCTATTTCACAATCTCCGACTACTATTAATTTTTGGGATCTACAGTGTTACTGGAGTAGAAATGCAGGAACTACGACTTTGACTTCTCCAGGTATCATGTTGTTTGGCTTGCGAGGCTTATGTGGGTTTTTGCGTTCTCGACTATGCTGGATATGTGCGACATCGTCTTAAGATTGTAATGACCGCTTTGCGTTCTTGGGGCAGTAGAAATAAACTGTCATCTAGCAGACGTGAATATGTATAAAGTATATTGCCAATGCTATTTTTACTTTCTATTTGAAATGGAATTACAGCGGCTTCTATAGATGTTACATTGACAATTATGGTACTAACCTCTTTTTTGATAAATGAAAAAGCACACGATCAAGTCTAGCTTACGAATTTTTGTCTTAAATACAATAGTGAACCATTGAAAGACCGATCGAAATCTTTTATATTCGCATTTAAAAATAGGCGTACATTGAAAGGGTGATCTAAGTCCTCCCAATTTACGAATAACCGATCCAAGTACGATAGCCGAGCAAAGAAGGGAGTCGTGTTTAACGTTTATTTCTATTTTGGACGTGTTCAAGTATGCAGCGCATTTTTTGTCTGGACTTATCAAGGTCAGAATAATCTTATTATCATGTCCAATAGTGATAGCGGCTCTGTCCCTTTAACAGACGTCTTGAATAAAACACGAAAGGGAAAGTCTTGTGGTTGTGAAAGAGGTGTTAAGAAACATATCCGAAACCATACATTTGAGAGTGGGATCCTTGTAGCAGTTAAAAGCGTTGTTTTCAAAAATTGAGCAATGGCGAAAAAATAAAATTGTAAGAGCATTCAATTTACTAGAAAACAGAAATTGACAGAATAGACAATTGGGTAAATTTCTATGCTGACAATATGAAGACGTCGGTCACGGAAGAGTGAAGATAATGCAAATTTGAGATCCAATACCTTTAGTTACAAAATAAGAGTTCAAAATGAGTTGAATGATGGATTTCATGAAAGGTTAGTGTGTCAGCGGGCATTTATCAGTCTACATGGTATAACAAACAGGAGACTATTAACAATAAAGAGTGGTATATAAGAGGTAAGTTGTTTATACTAGAGAAGCTGAAATATTGAATTTGTGTAACTTTCAAATCGTAGGTAGGCATCCAAATCGGCCAAATAAGAAGAGTCCAGAAATGGTGCAACTTGCTGAGCAACATATCACATCATCTGATATTATTATTAATATCTTATTGTAGTTTGAAAAAGTCAAGAAAACTATATCTTCCAGAGACTTTAAATATTAAAAAGATGTATCTCTTCTTTTGTGAAAAATACCCAGTTAAAAAAATAAGTTAGGAACCGTGCAGCCTAATTTTCACGACAAGATTCAACATTGGCTTTGGGTATCTTAGATCAGATACTTGCAGTTACTGTGACGAAGTTAAAGTCAAAAAATCTGCCTTGGAGATTCAACTAAGAAACATAGGTGCTGAAAGCCAAGAAAAATATCAGATATAGAAAAATGGCTGCGAGCTATTGAAACTGAACACAAATTACACAATCTTAAGGCGGAAACTTTTTACACAAGAAAACGTAATGCTAAAAAAGTTCCCGAAAACAATTAGGCCATGAAGTTATAACAATGGATTATTCAAAGAATTTACCAACGCCGAATATTACAACTAATGATGTTTATTATAAACGGCATCTGACGTTCGTTGGCATTGATATTCATATCATTTATCCATCATTGAACCATTTTTGTTTTAATATTATTGACGCAGGAGTACGACATATAGAGATCTTCTGTGATTGCTGCCAAAACAAAAATTATACCTTTATAAGATTTTTGCATCTCTTGGTCCATCAAAAAAGTGCTTTGAGTGTGTGATAGCCACATTTCATATAAGAGGTCATTCATACCTTGTATGTGATGACGACTTTGGCCTAAGTAACCAAAAGATGATATCCCAGACCAATGGGTGGGAGTTTTTAAAAATGCCAGATGCAAACCACGACCATTTGATATCGTAGAATATAAGCAAGACATGTTTTTTGCCTGGACATACTTTCTAGCACCATCCTAGAAGAAGAAGTGCCCGTTTTCCACAAGACCACAACACAAAATTATAACGGACCGAGACAGAGCTTCATTATTGCGGGCCGAAGTTTACTATTCATTTTGTTTTAACCAAACTAAAACATTTTCTTCTTTGCATAAAGAAACCATACACTTCGTTATCTTTTTCATTTTATTTTGTGTAAAGTGGGGGATTATGGCAACATAAATTTCAAAAGCTCACATTCTAACAAGCAGCCATCCCAACCACAAGGAGAAAGCGACATCTTAGAGCGTGTATATTTGAGTGTGTGACGTGAAATGCTCGTTGACATCTCGGACTGAAGAATGGTTAGAAGCAAAAATATGGGAGCATGCTAGAAAAAATATTTAATCCTTACAACCTAACAAGTATTGTTAAGTAATACAACGAGGCCAACAAATCTCATATCTCCAGAGCTATGGAAGTACTTGCTTGTTGATTTAGTGGGCACAATTGCTACAATATATGTCTGAATAAGTGCATCTTGTGAACATAATCATGGAATTTTAGACATTACAACCAATCACATTTGGGACCTTTTTAATCAAAATTGGACACAAAATTCTGATTCATATGTTCCAATTCTAAGTCCCTACTCTCAACTGTAGGCATATTAACCCATATTGTACCTTAATACCAATTATTGTTATCAAAAAGTTGTAACACCTACTTTAGATACATTTAACGGATTGTTCCGTCCAAAAAAGTTTATGTTAGGAATCCTATGTTGGGATACTCTTATTAAAATTGGATTAAAAACACTTACAACTTATTCTATCACTGAGTATAACTTGACTTGAGGATATTTTTTAAATGGTCCTTATCTTTATACTGACGATATTGACTAAACAACTAATTAATTTGATTTCTGAGGTATTCACAGAAGATTGCTACATTAGAAGAACGTGTTAAAATTAACTCTGTTGCCAAATATAGGCTTGAAAGGAAGATAACAAGCTGCGGCATTACCCAGCGCGACATATTCCCCACTTTACTCTAGTTACATTTTTCATGACTTCTTTTTTCAAGAAAAAAAAACATTTGTTGGTAATACCTGCATTAATTAAAAAAATAAAAAAGTTTTTCAATAGGTATAACGTGTTACATAAAAATCAATTTGGATTTAAAGAAGGCATATCAACGCAAGATGCAATAGCTACACTATCCAAAAAACTGTACAGACTAGTTAACGATAAGATCCCTGCCATTTGCATATTTATAGACTTAACCAAAGCTTTCGACACCATTAGTCATGACAAGCTGTTGGAAATACTCGAGCTTAGCGGTATAAGGGGAACTACTTTAGACTTAATGTCGAGCTACCTAAATAACAGAAAGCAGTGTGTCAAAATAGATAACGTGACCAGTCATTATAAAGACGTATGCTATGGGATCCCACAAGGAACTGTTCTTGGGCCAATATTATTTAATATATATATTAATGATTTGTTCTCAATGGATTCGGGAGGTACAGTGTTAGGATTCGCGGACGATACTGTCATAATTTATGAAGACTCAAGTTGGCCCGCACTTAAAAATAAAATCGAAAATAAGCTCACCAACGTACTAGCATATTTCAACACTAAGCTACTCACAGTTAACTCTGAGAAAACAAGTTTTGTACCTTTCGCATCCTATAGAAACCATATGCCACAATATAACGAAATAAATGTCAGAATAGGAAACTATACGACAACCATTAAACGTCAAAGCAGCACTAAATATCTGGGAATATATATTGATCAAAATCTCAGATGGGATGTTCAAATCGAATATGTGACAAAGAAAATAAGATGCCTCATTCCAAAATTCAAATGTCTTAGAAACATCCTTAATACAGATTGCATGAGAATCTTATACTTCGCACTTGTGCAGTCACATCTTTGCTATGGAATACTTGGCTGGGGAGGAGCTGGCTTCACTTACATAAAGAACTTGGAGATTGCCCAAAAATATTTATTAAAAATTCTTTATAGCAAGAGCAAAACTCATCCATCTGATGAGCTATACCATGAGTCTGGAATTATGGACATTAGGCAAACCTTTATTTATAATTGCATGGTATACTACTTTAAAAATAAATCATTTCATGAGGAAATCGCTCACAAATATGACACTCGCCAGAAAGTTGCTAGGCACATAATTGTACCTAGGCCGGAAAAGTCATTATTGCAACGCTCCTGGATTTATCTCTGCCCCAAATTGTACAACGAAATGTCTGCTGATTATAAGTTAATACGAAACATTGCTTTATTCAAGAAAAAAATCTCAGTCTGGGTGAAAGGTATATCCAGGAGCATAATACATGATTATATAGAAGGCAAAACACTATATATGTCACTCTCACAACCCAAATGAAGTCACCGTTTTTAGAATAATTGCTCCATTCTATTAATTTATTATTTTATCATATTTTATTGTACGTTATTATATTTTATTAGATTTTATTATGTTTTATTGTAGTCATTTATATGCTTATACCGTATCTCATGTATGATGGGCATTTAATTTTATTCTATTCTATGCTTGATATATCCTTGTCTTTATTGCTCACAACACAAATGCAACTACCAGTTTTGTAATGTCATTTTAGTTTTTATTGTCCTTTATCTTAGATGTACTCTTTTTTAGATTAGCCTTTTGATTTATGTTACTTATTATTGAATTTAGTTAAAGTGCCACAATGTCAGTTCAAGGTTTTCGCATTTCTGCCAGTGATCGTGTAACACCAAATTATGTCAGTGCGTGCGTAAGAAGTGCATAGTGCATTAGCAAGTACTTGATAGACTTTATTTATATCTGCGGATAGACAACTGACAATAATGGGATGGCCACACACAAGATTTTTCTTTCGTGGCATTACTTTTATTTGTCATTTGTCAATTACTGTTGAAACGATAATAAATCATCTATTTATGATACATAGATATTTTATTAGGTTCAGTATGTAGTCACAGGATACTTTCAAATTTTAAGAGTGATTTATCTCAAAATTTGACAAATTGACTTTTTTCCCATGAGCTCTTCAAAGATTACTCGTATTAGAGTTTCTCCATCCCAAGGCCAGACAATTATTCTTTGTGTGGAAATACTATTTGCACACCTAAGCAAAACCCAGGAGAAACCCTGCTATTGTGTTACTCGAGAGGCCATCCTCAGATCTTCTCCAGCGGTCGTCTGGTGAGTATTCGATTTAAAATGCGGTGGGATGTAAATATTGCACCGACACTTCGGCTAGAGTTGGGGTGCTTTTGAAAGAGTCGTTCTAATTCACGGTAGCGCGATAGGAATCTAACTGAGAATTACGCTACCTATGCTGATTGTTTGGATACCAGCGCACAGTGGCAAAATACCGTGAAAACGTGGTAAAGAAGAAGCTATTGTTTGACGTGAACTCAATTGGGTCAGATGACGCCCGTTCGACCCGCGTGCGCGTGGCGCGGGTTTGTAGGGTTGGTATTCTGATGGAACGCGTATGAGTCATAGTAGATAATCCAATGTCAGATTATTCCGATGAACCTCATACCCCCAATTGAGTAGAGTAGGCTCAGCTTTTGTTCGCTGTCCACCGAGACCAAGCCTACGCCATGCTGGGGAGTTGCGAAATAGCACGAAACAGCTGTCCACGGTTGGTCTTCTCAACTCGGACGTACAAAATCTAGCTGAGTTTAGTTTGGTCAACGAGAGTGTGCTTGGTGCACATACGGAAGAATTAAACGATGTGGAAGAGAAAGTCATACTGAGTTCACTCGATATTTTAGGAATATACTTCCCAGCCTTCAAAAATATGAACAGAATTTTTTCAACTGCTTCAGAATATCAATAAAGTCTTATTGTCTTGTAATCACTAAGCATAATTGTAGTATATAGACTGTAAGACAAGGTTACCTAATACTTTATTTTTTTGTATTCGGTTTCATCGAATTTGCAAATAATTATGACGTTTTCGTGCTGTCTTATTTGAATGTAACTTAGAATGCATGTACCTGTGAAACATTTTTCATAATTTTTTGTCTATGTCCATAGTAATTGCATTATGCAACAGGGAGATGTAGGGATTGACACGTCTTACACATATTATCTGTGTTTTATAATGGAGAGGACATAATGTTTTTATTGCTTTGAAGAGATTTATTAACCGATAAATTGATATTTATTTTATATTCTATTTTCTTGCAAAATACAGACAAATCCACACTATTCAACAGGTGTTTAATGATAACTTTCAGTATATTGAAGTTGGTAAATTCGAGAGTGCCACGCATTATCAAATGTCCAAATCCGCTGCCAAATTTAACAGCTAGAAAATCGACCTATTATTGGCCGCATTCCCATTCGCTGAGGGGGATAACGGATTGTGAAATGTAAACCTATGACATATATCAAAATACATGAAAGTTGTCCTGTTTTTTCTGTACAAAAGCATCATGTTGGAATCAAAAAGTGGTCTTGTTTATAATACAGTCGAATTTTCACGATTTTATTCAACATTTCAATAGAAATCACTGATACTCAGAGACCTTTGACAGCTTCCGTCAAATTACAATTTCGATAAGGTATTTTGCCATTGGTCCATAATATTAATGTTGGTGAAATCGGCCCAAAAAAGTAAAAAACACGCTTTATAGCTAACCGAACTACAAAGTACACAATAATGTTTTATTACAAACGGTTTGTATTACAGTAGTAGATGGTCGAACAATCAATCATAATCAATGACCTCAAAATGAAATTGAAATTTAAGTTATTAACAGAACAATTCAATTCAGATTAAAAAGCGTGGGGTGCATTTTACTACATTTTTTATACCTCTCAGCTCATAGAGAGTTGCCAATAGAATGCTTGAAACATTTAATATATCAAGCACTCTACGCTTTTTACTATAAATTGAATTATTCTGTTGATAACTTGAATTTTACTATATATATATATATTATAGAACAAATGGTGAAAGATTTGTACTTTTGTTTTTTCGCAGTTGTTGTTTGTAGATCTAGTGTCAAATTCAAATTAAATCTTTTTGTAAAAAGGTATCTTGAAATTACCATGCTTACAATATTCAGATATAATAAAAACTTTGAATTGGATAATACGTCTGATTCGATTTCAAACACATTTACTGTTTTGTAACATAACTAAACCGTACAAAAGTCTCTAGACTGCGACATCTTCCACGGAATCTGCAAAGGCACATCCTCAATTGTGTACCGAATGGTTTAAACAAGGCTAGTTCAATAAATTCTACCCAACTTGTGAGTTCAGGAATCCCGGAGACTTCGCGGACAATTATTTGATAGATGTTTTCCAACCTGCCAGGTGACTATTTGATGGTGTGACTGCTTCACGATGCAACTAAATGCGCTGCAACTTGAACAAAATCAGCTGGGAGCAGCTATCTCCTTTATGATAAGATGTTTCATACACTTCATACTTGGGCCTGATCGGGGCGGTGTGTCTCACAGTGACTTTGAGATACGTGGTACATGAAGATGCAGGATCTGGTGATATGCTGAGAATGACCGTTAAAGCTGCAACCAAGCATCCAAAAACTTGTAAAAATTAAAATTTTCCGTTAAGCTGGATTTAACGGTTTGCTGAACACCGAAGAACTCACTAGTGGCTTCTAAAGCATGCCGATCTTGATGATTTAACTCTTAACCCGAGTTCTGCAGTATTCTGGTAGAGTTTCAAGTTCTCGGAAAAGTCAGCTGTGATCAAGAAAACGCGGCATATTTACCACTGTGAAGCGCTCGCAGAGGCAATCCGAGTTAGTGTTGTTTGCTTGGATTCGGGTAAAGTTGAAACTGCAATAACCGTCACATCAACAATTCTGATTCCAGAAGCCACAAACTAGAAACGATCCATGATTTGTGGGTATATTTTGTCGCGAGATTGTCACCGTAAATGGTAGCATGAAACGTGGTGGCGGCAATGACGAAGGATGTTACCCTTCCGCAAAAGAGGTTCAGGTTTCTTTTGTACTCATTTTCCAATGGACTATTGAAAATTGTGTATAAGTTGGACTGTCTCAGTGAAGTCGTCCTGCAGCATCAATAATATGATTTGGTACTGCAAAAACCGGTATTTTAAAAGTAATCACGAACTAACTGAAGGAATATGTTCCAATAAAGGGATATGTACCATGGAACTAAGTCAGCAAAACGAACTACTTGGTCCAGCTCTAGCGCCGCAACGTCAGCTTCTGCTGTCTCTTTCGTCCTTTCGGAAGCGCCTTGATTTATTTTGTGCCGCTTGCATTACAGATTGCACTTGCACTCCCTTGCGATGACGGGTATATGTGCCAGGCCGCATTGTTCAATGGAATGCTTCGAATCGGCAAGGGATTTTTCGGATTTGATTTCCACTACGGTTCTCTGAGTTATTAAAACGGCTATATTCACGTTTTACAGGAAGCCGTCCTAGAGTTGTTCATTTTATGCTTTCAGCCAATCAAAAATGACTTTGAAATCATGAGAACCAATTGCTCAGGATCAGAACGGTTCCAGAGCAGTTCTCTGTATTACCCGAATAAAGCTAACGTTCAGCTGGCTGTTTTTTTACTTCCACGAAAAAGAATGTTTCAGACAGGTAAAACACTAATTTGCAACTTACTTCTGAAAGTACTTATGCAATATAAAATCTACCACTCTAACCCTTAAAGATACCCAGTTAGAAATGACAAAATAGGTCTCTCCAACTGAACCCTGCTTACATCTCCACTGAACTATACCAGAGCAATCGCATTCTAAGGGTCGTACCAGCAGAAGGTCGTACCCCGCACGTGATCTAACTCTATAAAATGGTGTGAACGAAGGCGTTGCTAGTGATAGCTGGAATCCCGCCAATTGATTTCCTAGCTGAGAAATTATGCGCCCTCTATAGGGGGGTACAACAGCTAAAACTGAAAAAAGGACGCTGCTAAACATTGAGTCGCCGCGAATATGGAAGACAACTGGCCACAAGGCATGGACTAGGAAACTGATTGCAGACATTAAGGTCTGGACTGACAGGGAAGCTGTGCAGATATATTTCTATAATGCACAGTTTCTCAAGGGACATGGATGCTTTCTGAACTAAACAAGGTGGATACGAAATATAGAATACGCAAACTGCACGTATTGTTATGATGATGAGGATACTCCTCAGCATCTACTCGAATGCAGAAGATGAGTTGAGTACCAGAGGCAGCTGGTAGTGTCGCTCGGCGAGAGGCTCACTGCTGACAACTTTGCCAAGCATGTAAGCGAGGGCAAATCGGTTGAAATTTAACCAATAGCGAGGCGAATGGTGCTGAGCAAGGTAAGTAACGAGAAACACAGAGAGCGAAATCAACATATTTCCTTGCTGCTGTTCATGCATATATACATGTCGTCGCTTGAATGCAGAAGTAGTTTAAGTCACAAAATGCAAATCTTACAGGAGAACTATTTTTCGTGTTTGTGTTTTGCCTAACATTTCTGAGAAGTTTTGGACATAGAATGTTTTATCGAGAAAAAAGTATGACAAGTCCGTGAAAGTAGACTTATATTTTTTGCTGACACTGGACTTACAGTAGTTCTGTAAGTGATCATCTGCTCTAATCATAGTTCTGCAGCGAAATGAAGCGCCAAATATCGTTCAAGACCAGTGATGGGGGAACCCTGGCCCAGGCACTTACAATACCTCTGCGTGCCATGTAGGTGACCATGACCTACAATGTCGTGCTAAAATCTGAAAAATGAAGAATTTGGACATACAATAGTTCTGCATTCAGGCGACATGTGTATGTGCAAGCGACCTAATTAAACCAATATTTGCTATTGTATACAATGTATACATTACCAAGACATATACAATAATAATATTGTATATGCGTATAGGATTGTGTATTTTACGCCCATCACTGAGTAAATGTCAGCAGGACCGCAGAGGTGAAGGACCTCTGTCAGAAAACGCCTATTTCAACACATTTAATTTTAAGACTTGATTCAACATCGACTTCATAGTTAGTTGCAGTGGTAAATTCTAAGTTAACGACAAGGCCCAGTACATTTCTTGCAACAATAGGCAAGACGAAACTGCGAGCTTGAGAAAGGAGTAAATTATAGGAAATTCAATATTAGTGCATAGCCTAATTGAAAAATGAGTAGTAAAAGTTTTTAATGAGGGCAGTCGGGCTGACTCTCACTTAGTCCAACTATGGTAAATTATAACTGTACAAAGCTTTCATTGTAGGACTTTCTAGAGCTATATGAAACCTTGAGAATATTCATTTCTGCGATGGTGCGGTCGCACTAACTGAAAACGACAGAGAGGTGCAAGTTATGCATAGTGCTTCATTAGAATAGAGGCTAGACTCTGCCTTTTGCTTCATTGTACTTCGTTGGAATGAAGACATACCATAGCTACAGGAAGTTTTATAGATTTCGGCCACTTCTTTAAGGCCTCGCAACTGTTTAACGACACATGCATGTTTCTGGAACTACATTGAAATTTTTGAATTTTGCTTACATATTTAGAAAGAGCATAGAAACTTCTTTTTATTGAGCCACCTTTTCTTTCTTCATTATGGAGTAGAAGCTGGATACTTATTGGTTTATTAATTTTATAACTAACTGTTTAAGGCTGCATGAGCCTACTTGATCTATATCAATCAGAACATAATTTGAAGCATCGTGCGTACATCCAGATGGCTGACATCTCAATGATGTTATTTTTAAAAATTAAAATTTTCATTTGTCTACTTTATTAAAAATACAGTATGAAACCAGTATCTCCATCTTACACAATCTTCTGACCAAATAACAAAAGTGGATCATCGTCAATGAAGTTTTTGTACTCTTTTCAAATACGTAAATGAAATTCAAAAATTGCTGTATACAGGGTTGTTTCTGTGTAAGACGGTTTTGTCAAATTTTAACTAATCCAGTATTTATTTTCCGATTCATATCACAGTCAATTAGATAGCCCAAGCTGATTAGGCGTACCAAATTTTAGAAAAATATGTGAGTTGTAAGGCAACAAACAAATGGTCGAAATCTGTACAAGTCTCTGTAGCCTCTATCTACAAGCAATAAGATACCTCCATCCCCCAATGCAACATCCTGTATAAAAAATAGTGTGTAGTTTTAGTGCATACTTCTGATTAATTTGACCACCATTGCCTACCAAATTAACGAACCAATACACCGGTGTACATGTTTCCTGTGGAAAGGATATACGTGCAGCTATAGGTACTGGGTGTACTCAGGTAGAGTAATTCAGAAATACTGTCTGTGTTGCGATGTGAATCGCTCAGTTATTATTGATAAACAGCGACAATTGGGTGAGGCAGGGGAACAAAAGTAAGTCAGTATTTACCAACGTGTCTGCTTAATCCGCGATTTGAATTGGGTACTGTACGAAGCATCAATAATGGCAGAGTACAAGCTGTTGGAAATAGTACTTGCTTTTTCTAAATAGTTCAGCTGATCCGCGCGGGTAATATGTATCTTTAAAAGTGACATTTTACGCTGTTTTTGACATTTTATAGGTTTTATTGTGACATGACGTAGGTTTCTCCACAAGATGTTAACTTAGCTCTAGCTGCTTTACACTTGTGTGAACTCGTTTTACCCCTGTACGGGTTGCCTAAACGTCGTGATGCTTCAGTTAGCAATGCTCTGATGTGATGCAACATCTGCTTCGGCGATGACATTATGGAGGTCTGATCTGTGAGTTGTATACTATAGCTGGAATGAAACGGCCGTGAATAGGACATAGTCAGGATTTGTGTGCTTATAATCTGTGTTGATGATAATTCCATTAGTTTCTTGACTCAAATACACTTACTTGAGACGCATTCAACACCAGAAATTAGCTGCGCTTCCACTTTTTCTTATTAATTCTGGAAATTACTTACGCACATTTTCTGAATTTCAAAAATGACAGAGATAAGAAAAGAAAATTCCTGCTCTGTCTGCAAGATGACAATTTGTCGGTTTTTTTTTTGACGTTTTTCAGGTTCTTTACACAGTACCCCTTACACACAGATTCTTGGCTGAACGCAAATTCTTAGGTGATCATATTATAGAAGTTCCTGCCATTATATCATTATCACTACGTTCAATTAACTTGGCGTTCGTATTTTTTTTGGACGTGCTGAGCTTGCCCAATAGAATCTTAGCACTACAGATAGAACGTAAAATTACTACTTATATCACGAAAGTTCCTTTCCTTAACTTTTAGATCTGGAATTAAAGTAAATGAAGTCAAATTTCAGCTTAGTTTAGTTGAACTTTTAATTTGCAGTACTTTTAGTAGGTATACACTTCTGCTGACAAACAGATTGATACGAAGTGCTCAATGAAACAGGAAGTGAAACCAAATATATCTGTTAAGACTGCTATTTTCAACCCATGGAAACCGCCATTATTGGCAACTGTCTGTAGCAGAAGGATTAAGTGAAACCCGCCATTTTATATGTTTTCACAGAAAAGTACGAATTTAGTGTGAAATACCAACAACAGTCAAACTGGCAGGTTAAGCTTGAACAACTTGCTTGAAATTGCATCCTGACTATCGACTACATAATTCTGGCGACAAACAAGTACACTTGCTCCTTGCTGTACCTAGTCCGAATTCGTTTGATGTGATAGAAGTAAATTAGAAAAGGCTTTTTCCAACGTTTTTGTTGTAGGAATTTCCTCAGCTATATAACATCTAGACAGCATTCATTTTTGTTATAGTATAGTGAAAGCTTAGTAGAAATCGTAGTGAAATTAGAGCCGATAGAAGGCAGATATTCTTAAGTGTGACAAGTGTTCTGGGGAACAGGTAAATCAATCACTTGAAGACCAGTAGCGATCAGTGCTTCCTTCGAAAGTAACGATACTTGGAGAATAGTTTATAAAGGATAGTGAAGCACAGACAAAGTGCTCTGGCGAAGTAAGCCCCTGTGTTGTAGCTCAACAGCAGGAAACGAAATTGATGCTTGTTAGGATGCTATAGAGAGACAATTTTCTCAGCTACATAAACGAGAGCAAGTGAAAAGGAACCAATTTAGTTTTTGAAAATATATCACTAAGGAGAAATATAAGAGCTAGAGGAGGGGACTTTGACAAAATACCTAGAGGTTATCTTATCTAAGACATTATATAAGAACAATAACAACATAGACTGGGTAAATAAATGTTTCAATCCATAGAAGCACAATGCCAGCACATGGATCAGTCGTATGTTGGGATGTGTTCCAAAATCAAAACAAAAAAGTTAAAAGAAACTTAAACAAAAACTTATATCAAAGAGGTGTATGTGTAGATAATGATAATTTTTAAGGAATATTTGATACGAGTTCAATAATGTGCGTATCCATTCTGATAAGTCTTTGGGTATGTGTTCATATAATTTTTGAGCCAAATAGAGATCGCTTCTTTATGGTTTTATGACGTGTAGCGACAGTTTCTGCTCGTGATTCACATCGTGTATCATCACAATGTGTGATTTTATCGCGCTAGTATGAAAAAAATAAAGTTGCTTGAAATCAAATAATTCTGTTTCGCTATATAAATCATTTGTTGAATATAATTTTGGTTTTCCGAACATACTATTTAAAACAGTTCTCTGTAAAAATTCTATGTCGTTTAAGTACACTGGACATGCTGTACCCCATGCTAATATACCACACCTTAGGTGCGGTTCAATTAAAGCATGATAATTAGTGCGCATATAAAATTTTCTGTCAATGTGCCTATGAGGAATTTAATTTTTTATGTCACAAATCTGGATGCATGAATGTCCCACCTTAAATGTTGGTCTAAAGAAATTCCTAAATATATTGATATTGTCCACTCTATCAATTTTTAAATCTATGTTCTTTATTTTGGAAGAAAGACTTGAATTATAGGGTAGATAGATGTCTTTAGTATGATGTGAAAGGTAGAAAATGCGTTTTTCCAAAGTTCACTGTTGATTCTCTAGTGTTGAAAAAATGAATGATTTCATAAAAGGCATTCTTATTTATTCTCTTTACATCATACCAGTCTTGCCCTTTATATAGTATTGCCGTAACATCAGCAAAACTAGCAATTTTACTTACACAGTTAATACAGAATATATCATTCAAATAGATATTAAGTAAAAGGGGGCGTATCACTGTACCCCGAGGTACACCACACTAACTTGACAAATATTTCCTTACTGTATGATTTTGATAGTTTTACTACTTGGGGCCTTTTTGATAGATAGCTTTGCATCAAAGAATATATTATCCCACGATAATCTAACTTGTCTAAAATATTTAACAGCAAACTGTGATTAACTGTATCTAATGCCTTTTTAGATCGACAAATACACAAACAGGTGGAATTTTTCTATCAAGGTTTTGGGTGATTTGATTCACTAGACTTGGTATACCACATAAGTACTCAAACGTATAACCGCATGGATGACCGAGCTTTGCTTTGAATACAATTTATTATAGTGTCGTCACTTAGAATAAAGTGAGACTCCAATCTCGATCATCCATAGACGGTTGATGTAGTGGTACAAAGATTCTAACGAAAAAAGTTTCTTCAATATAAAAAATACAACAACGTGAAAGCTGGACCTTATAGCTTGAGATATTGTGTATAACGTGGCAATTAGAGAAAGATAAAAGACCAAGAGTCTGAAAACCGAAATCCTTGTACCTTGTTTCTCCTCGGAGAACATGTTTCCTCCTTATTATCGAAAGTCAAGGTGAACCAGTATTGTTATTCAGGATCAGTTAAATTAACTCGACTATAATCACAGAATAATGCTTTCTCTTCAAGCTGTACGAAGTTGTATTGCAAGAATGCAATTAGTATCAGAAAAGCCTGTTGTAATTCAATTCATAGAGATTGCGTTTGTCTGCTACAATGCGAATATCTTTGGCACACAATATCCTTTACGCTTTCACGTTTTGCAAGCTTTACATAAAATAATTTTAATTTGAAGTTTAATTAGAACAACTACTGCCCAGAAAATATCTGCTACAACAGAAAAGTACAATATTAGTTTTTTAATAACCGGTAAATGCAGGATGTGCAGAAGGCGAAGAAAATAAGAAAATATTCAGCTTTATAGCAGACGATTTAGACATCGTATAGCGCTTTACAGCTGAGAGGCACCTCACAATTGCATGTTTTAAAAGACTACATATATGCAGAGTATTACTATCTAAAAATGCAACCATAAGGGTAGCACTGGATTACAGAGAAGATCTAGTCTCTTAGGCACCTGTCGGCGTTCTTGTAACCAACCAAGTAATGTCACAGACTCCTGCACCGATTTAAATCAAATTTGGACAGCAGTATGCTAAAGGTTGATTCTCCTTCATTGGTAGAGCAGAAAACACATCGACACCAAACCGATTATACAGGTGTTTCACAACTTATCCCACAAATTTTAACCATATATGCACTGTTACGAAAGAAGTTGATTTCACGAAAAAAAAAATGTAAGAAAAGTCCTACAGAAATCGATATAATAAAATAATACAGTCTAACAGTTCTCTTACTTATAAAAGTTGTTCAAAATTGTTTCCATTGACTTCAATGCAGGCTTGGGCGCGTCTAATCCAATTTCGGCGCACTAATTCGAATACACCTCCTTCCTGCTGTGCCCGAAGGCTCAAATTATCGGCAATTATCGGCCACTGTGATTCGGTCACGCAATTCTTCAGTATTCTGAACTGGAGTACGGTATATGTCGTTTTCCAAGTCCACCCCTTTCGACCCAGAGTATATGGTTTACCTTATTCAAATAATCACGAACTTCTAAACAAAAATGCACATCTTCAAGAAGGACCGGCAAATGATTCCGAAGAAATTCCAAATACTGGTGACCATCCATCTGATCTGGCACTATGTACGGTCCAATCAGACATTCATCGATAATACCTGCCCACACGTTTAAAGAAAATCAATGTTGGAAGTGTGTCTGGACCACTGCGCGAGGATTCTCGAAGGACCAAACGTTGGTTATCCCATACGAGTGAAAATAACTTCATGGCTGGCCAAAATGTCAGCTGTAAAACGGGCATTTCGAGCATTTTGTGCAACAATCACTCAGAAAACCTTTCCCTTAGGGGGTAGTCTGTACGTAGCAATGCCTGGACTCTCTGGACGTAATGAGGGTACAGTTGGGCCTCATGTAAGATGCACCACGCTGTGACACTTCTGGGACCTGTTGGGCTAACTGCCTTGTGCCTATTCCCGGATTCTCTTCCACAATATCTGAAATTTTGTCTTCGTCATTTAAAATGTGTTGTGGGCGAACCCAACCCCCATCCACTCCACGTCTGGGGCTCAGATCTCCACTAGCACGTGCACGTAAAACAGTTGAACACATGCGCCATTTTTATTAATAAATAAATAGAAACATAGTTTTACAAAATAGTTTCATATTTAAATTCACAAAAAACAACCGTTCTTCATTCAGATCACCCACGATACAGATTAAACCCTATTTTCACGTTCTTATCATTATGAAAAAACAAAAAATTCCTAGTATTTTGGTTTTGTCAGCTGTTTCGTACAACATTTGCTACAATTAATTACTAATGCGTGTTCTAATATCACGACGATGAACGCCAAATACTCATATTTATTTTTCAATTTATTATTTGATGAGAAATTAACTCATTTCGTAACAATGCATATGTAGTTAAAATTTATTGGATAAGTTGTGAAAACTAGTCCTAGTCCTGGATAAGTGAAAAGTAGCACTATATCGTGACGCTAATCTAGTAATAGGATAGAAAAGTTGTTTTAAGGTGACACTGAAGCCTATAATGTTATGGATAAGCTTGTGAAGAAACTGAATTCCTTTTGTCTCTGCTCCCTAAACTACAGATTCTACGTCTCACCATCAACTCATCAACTCAGTATGGGGAAAGCCAATTATTGCAGAGTATATCTCATACTCTTTTATGAAAGGTATTTTAAAAATTTCCTTTGACGGACTCTAAACGGTCAATATAAATTTGATGGTGAGTTTACCAGACCAGGGATGCATACTCAAGCTTAGATCTTATATAAGCATATTACAGTACTTCCAGTGTAAAGACTTATGGAAATTACCAGTCTTTCTTGCAATAAAGTCATTCGCCTTTGATACTGTCACAACAACATTTTCAATGTAATAGAATGAAAGTTTTCTATCAAATGTATAGTCAACGCCAAACAAAGTGGCGTGCACGTCATCACGATAAAAATTCCCCGACCTAATGCCTAGGTTTCTATCACAAACAATTGCTCTATTGCAGTTTCATATTAATGTGATATATAAATTGTAAAATGGTCATTACTCTCTTATTATGGTTAATAGTCATATAAACATTGTTATTAAAATATCACATAAGTTGCTTTCTGATAAATTTAGAGGCATTATGCGAAATAAAATGTTTTGCAAACGCTCCAATCACTTATCGACATGTAAACGCACTGAACCGATTTCGCAGCGTTGACACATTGTCACCTTGAAACTTATTTAAACTGGGAACTGACATTTGTATTAATTTTGACACTGAATCAATTTGTGGCATTTCAAATCTTTATAAATCCTTTGCCCCCGCATACTGTAAATCAACAACTGTTTGTTTCAAAACAAAATTATTCATTTTACGAGTAGATAAAGGCAATTTTGGTATATAAAGATGCCCAAACAGTTAAATAGTCGGTGTAAGGAACTCGTGGCCTCGTTAATGCACTACTTTGAGCAAGAAAGGGACAACAACGGGCCTTTGTTGCCTTTAAATACTGTTCAAGAGGTAGGTTACTAATAATTATATGTAATGTATATTAATAATAGTGAAATTTTATTTCATTTTTTGTAGCGTGTTGCTGCTGCTTTAAAAATTAGTTTAAGGACAGTTAGTCGTATTTCCGAGGGTGTGAAAAGTGATGCAAATTTAGAATCGCCCAAGAAAAAGCGGAGTTATTTTAAACGTGTAACCAACACAGCGACATTGGATACAAGTGCCATTCGAGAAGTGATCTATAATATGTATCACAAAAGTAAGATCTTATTATAATAACTTATCAGAAATTTGCATTAATTTGTTAACTAAATTATAATGTCATATTACACATGGTTTCAGAGGAACAAGTTACGATACAAACTTTATGGTCTCGATTAAGAGATAGGGCATTATTTGATGGTAGTGCCAAGTCTTTAAGGCGGTTGCTTAGAGATCTTGGATTTAAGTGGCTTAAGGACAATCCGCGACGAGGGCTCATGGAACTACCAAGTATAGCTTTGAAAAGGGTGGAATTTCTAAGGCAATACAATCAAGCCAAGGTTGAGGCCTTATACCAGTTTGTCTTCCTCGATGAAACTTGGATATTTCAAAATGGGACCATAGGTCGCTCTTGGCAAAATGGAAACCAATAAAGCGTGAAAGCTATTAAAACAGATATTAAAAGGTATGTACTTTTACACAATTTGCACTATAAAATTTAAAACTAATATATTTTAGATACATTATATTACATGCTGGAAATGAAATTGGGTTTATTGAGGGCAGTGAAGCGATATTTTCTTCGAAAACAAAATTGAGCGATTACCATGGAGAGATGAACCAGGACAATTTTTTGAAATGGTTTCAACATCAGTTATTATAAAAATTGGAGAGTCCATCTATGATTATACTGGATAACGCCCCTTATCACAGCATGATATTGAACAAAGTGCCCAACAATGCATGGACAAAAAAAATATCCAAGACTGGTTGACAAATCAAAACATACCATTTTTAAACACAATGTTTAAAACAGAGCTATTGAGTATTGTTGCTCGGTACATAATGCTTCTTAATTATATATATTTTGGTCGACAGTTTATATTTCTTTTGTTTATTCCTATTCTTAAAATAACTGCTTTTTTAGAAACCAACCACCTAAAATATACGTGATTGATGAATTGGCGGAACAACATGGGCACAAAGTTCTTCGTCTGCCTCCTTACCATTGTATATTTAACCCTATTGAGTTAATTTGGGGCATAGCAAAAGGTTACTATAACAGACATATTGGTAGAGATGGTAACAGTGAAAAAGACTGTTTGGATATGTGGAACGAGGCTCTACAAACGGTTACCCCAGACATGTGGAAAAATAGTGTTCGACATACTGAGCAAGAAATTTTTAAATGGTATGAAAGAGAACGAATTTTTGATCGACCAGACATCGAACCTTTAATAATTAACTTTGAGAGTGATGAAGATTCAGATTCAGACAGCGCTGAAGAAAGAAACTCCGACTAACTTTATTGTACAGAAAAAGCTTACACCAGTAGCTTACCTAATTTTAGAATGCATTTTTCTGTATGAATTCTGTAAAATAAATACCATGCATAAAATTTGGAGGACCCCATTTGGATTTTTATTCAGTACCTTTAAGCTATCAATTAAATATGGTAGTTTCATAGTGTCATCTGATCAATAATTGTCATGCTTAATGATTATGCAAGTACAGATCTATAATTTTATTATACTATTATTTTTGTTCTCATTTGAGGTTAATATTGCTTATAAACCTAGATATGTAAATAATAAATTTTATTATTTTACAAAAAGTTTGGCAACAATGTAAATTTTTCAACACACCCACCTTGATGACGTGCACGCCACTTTGTTTGGTGTTGACTATATCTCGCAAGTCATTAATTGTGTTAGGTCTGTCAAGTTTCCCGCTACCGCTATATGCATACATCATTACCTCTGTTCTTAATGCAAACGACACTTAGCAGCATTCAAAACCAAACTGTTTTCACGGCACCAGATGTCAACTATTGCAATATTGCATTGTAAGCGATGATAACCTTCAATGTCAAAGATTTTACATAAAAGTTTCATATCGTCAGCGTACATAGGAAGATCAATATCGATAACTAACTTCAAAAAAATCATTTAAATACGTAAAGAACAGAGGTCCTAACTTTGATCCTTGATGAGCACCAGACATAACAGGGTATTCGCTTCACTTATCTCCTTTACACATAACACACTGTTTATAGTGAAAATCTAGATAACTTATTGGGAAGGATGTTATGGCCTGAGCTACCTGAGCTTTCGAGAAATCAGTTTATTCTCTGACAGTATTTTCTTGTTACTACGAGAGTCACTTGATGTTCACAAGAGAGAGGTTATTCGTATACTGTCATTACCAATACTTATCCAGAGATATAAATAAGTAAAACATTTTACAAAGGTATGTAGCGCATGTCGACTGTAGATTACACCTAAAATTGTAAAGTTTCTCCTATTGTCACTGGTGCCGCACGCCCTACAAGTAGTGTTGTGTGCATAACTACAAATTGTAGTCTTTATGTTATCTGGGAGTATCCAAAAATCCTAGCTGGAACGAAAAGCATCATGGCACACGTAGGAAGATCTCTCTAGATAACTAGATGACGAATTGTCACAACGTGCTAATTGGCACCTCCGTGTATCATTCCCCAACACCTGTAACATGTCAACGTATCATAAGAGAAGTGCCAGAGTACACGTGTTGAATAAACCCTAACCGCGTATATGAAAACACACCCTATTGCGATGATGTACACAAGATATCTCTCAGCAATTTACTTGAAAGCAAACAGCACGTCAGTCTCTGTGTACACGAGTATAATTTTGCTAAAGCTTACGTGCCAACCTTCAGGAGAGGGCTTTTATAATCCGGTACTTAGAGAGAAAATCGGACAGACAGTTGGAAAGTAATTTGAATGTAGTTTTAATGCCTAGTCGAGTTTTGCGTAAGAAAAGTCATTGTGGCAGTTCACACAACTGATCATTTGTTAATTCGGAAGAACCTATGGAGAAGTTAGGATATTTGTTCAGGTCTAGAGAATATTTTCCTACCCCACAGTGGGTAAGATACTCAGGTAATATCCTGCCTAAAACACTGTTTACATCTCTTTCCAAGCCCCTTTCATATTGGCGGGAGGTTAATAATCTGTTGATCTCCTATCGGCATGTCTGTAGACTTTTCTTATCGCTAGATTTCCGCATATTTGATAAAATTTTAAAGTTCAAGTTATAAGTTCTTGGGTCAACTTAAAACATTTGTTAAAAATACGACGTTTCGGCAACTTCAACCGTCATTCTTAGGTACATGTGAGTTCCTAGAATAGAATACATTTCTGCCAGATAGATGTTGGTAGCATGTATCATGCAATTACAGGTCTAAGCAGACCTAAGCTAAGAGGCATGATAGTCGTGTTTGTCAAGACATGAATAAGCACAAGTTCGAAACACCGTTCGGCCTTTTTTTTATTTATTTTTTATTACTACAAAAGAATTTACTACAAAAGAATAGACACCTAAGCTATAAGCTTGTGTTTGTCACACAATATACAATTTCAATGCATGGCTAATGGTCATAAAGTATATTATGAGCAAGTGTATAAAAAAAAAACATTAGATAGAAACGAAATTACTGAGTTGAGTCAAGCTACAATCGATGCAAGCAAGTCAAACTTGTTTAAGATGAACTTCTTAATTCTTTTTTTGAAACCATACTTCGAGAGGATTTTATAGTCTAGGGGTAATCTATTATACAACCTAATACCATCAAAATTTATGTCTTTTTGGCAAACAGATTTATTCACTCTGGTATAAGTGTAACTTATATTTATTTTAGTTCTTGTTTCATAAGCGTGGCTTGTTGGAACATTGTTTCTGGAGTAAACAAATTTCAGTGCAGCAAAAATATATAAACCTCTAACATTCAATAGATCATTTTCACTGTAAACGAATCTGGAAATTGACAAACATGGGATACGATAAATAGTCCTTGCAATATAATTTTGCGTGGTATGTAATATTTTTAAAGTAATAGTGTATGCGGCTTCCCATATACTTATCCCGTAAGTTAGTAGAGATCCCACAAACGAGTTATATATTGAGAGAAGACTCTTTCTGCTTAAAATATTCCTAAGAATGAAAAACTGATGAATAATTCTACTTAATTTCGATGCCAAAAGCTCGGCATGACTCCGCCATCTTAAATTACTGTCAACAATAATTCCTAAGTATCTAATAACTTCAACCCTTTCGACAATGTCAGCACTATCATTTATAATTAGTGTTCGGTGGTGTAATGGCATGCCTGCTTTGGTTAGAGAAAATGTCACATACTTAGATTTAGAGATATTTAGTTTAAGTAAATTGTTATCCAACCAGCATTTGACTTTATTTAATGACAACTCGGCATTCCGTATTGCGTCATCCCATGAATGACCAGTGCAAACTAAAACAGTATCGTTTGCATATGATATCATTTTACAGTTGAAGTTGCATCGAAGTAGTTTATTTATGTATATGAGGAAGAGTGTTGGTCCAAAAACCGTCCCCTGAGGCACACCTATTTTGATCTTTTGAATGCTGCTTAAATCTGACCCTACCTTAACTTGTTGTAATCGATCAGCCAAGTAGTTTTCAAATAAGCTCAGAACTCCACTACGGATTCCAACACCATCTAGTTTCTTCAATAAAATTATATGAGATACTGAAGCGAAAGCCTTTTGAAGATCTAGGAAAACTGCAACAGTCTTATTTCCATCTTGAAAATTTTCAAGCACTTGTCCTGTAAGTTCTTGTAGAGATTGCTCTGTATTGCAATTTTTGCGGAACCCAAATTGACAGTTCGATATTGTGTCATATTTCTCAAGAAAAGAACAAAGTCTGTTATTCAAACACTGCTCAAAAATCTTCCCAAATACATTGATAACTGAAATAGGTCTCTAATTGAACATAGGTATTATCTTTACTTCCAGATTTAAATATTGGTGTCACTATGCTTTCTTTAAATTGGCGAGGAATTACTGAGGATTTGAAACAGAGGTTGATAATGTGAGTTATAGGGTGACTGATATACTTCATGATTATCTTGATAGTTTTAGTATGTAAGCCATCTTTTCCGGCTGCGTTATTATTTTTCAGATTACAAACTATTTGCTGTAACGACATGAAGATCTGATGTATCAAGAATTGAGTTTTGATCAATCTGACTTGTTATTTGCTCACCTATTTCAACAAAATATTTATAAAAAACACAGGCTATATCTGTGGGAGCGTCCAGCTGTTGATTATTGCGATTAATCGATTTTACGTCGTTTTTTTAAATTTTGTCAGCATTAATAACATCCCAGCTTTTCCTATAGTTATTACCAGCTAAAATGGATTTTTGTGTGCAATATTGATTTTTAGAGATCTTAATAAGATTAGTTACTCTGTTTCTGTAGGAGATATAGGACTTGATCGAAGTAAGAATACCGTCAGTCATCCACGGCTTGCGTTTTCTACTCTTACTATTTATTTTTAAATAATACGTTGAATGATCTATGCTTTTATATAATTCGTTATAGAAGTTATCAGTTGCTTTTTGGACATCACTCTCTGAAAAAACACTGTCCCAAGTCACCACTTGTAAATAACCTGTCAACCTTTTCTCATCAATTTTCTTAAATTTATAGCTGTTTTTATTAATGATACAATTACCTCCTTTCAAATACCCAACCTTGAACAAAACAGGATAATGGTCGGTCATACAGTTTTCCAAAAGTATTGGTTTACACTCAATTGCTGTTTTAGAGACCTTAAATCTGTTTGTTTTCAAAAATATGTGGTCGATAATCGTAGATGAGTTAGAATCTTTGATGTAGTGTTTACTTTTTTTATTGTTTTCCTTCCCTAAATGTCCAAAAAGTCGCTTTTCCGTCAAAGTGTGTACTTTACAACACCTTTCAGAGGTGAGCATCCTAATTACGACTCTCAAAAAATAACACTTATTCTAATTGTTTATAAGGCAAAAATAGATCTGTTTGTAGACGCTTCTTTACATGGTTGGTATAGGAAAAGTGGCATTTCTTTTAATACTATATTGAAGTTTCTCGGAAGAGAATGAGCCAAATATTTTAAATTCGATTAATTCAAGGACGGTGGACATCAAATGCCATTTTTCTGAAAAAAAAGCTAGTAACAATTAGAAAATTGCAGAACCGGTTGAACACTTTGAATGAAATTTTTGTTTGGGAGCACCACAAAGGCTTTTGGCTATTAGGGCAAATTGGCCGTGTAATCTTCCATTTTGAAGATATTTTCATCCAGTACATTGTTTTTGCAACATACACCAATACTTCATAACTATTTGAATATACGTGAAAAAGGGATTGTTTACAACTTTGATGTTTAATCAAATAGTTAGCCAACAAACTATGTTACCTCTCAATGGGGAGCGTTGCCTTGTACCCGCAAGGACAAAATTCCGCTGCAGAATCGCTTACTACAATTTTCTCGGAAAATGGGTCGGTCTAGTTTTGTCTAGTCAGCTTAGTCTAATATATACTCAGTGACATTAGAAGTGTTACTCCCAGAAAAAAATAATTTTTTTACTTGTTTTTTTGACAACATAATGACTCTATTTAAAGCATGCTGTGGCAATAATGTCAAGATGTTAGCTTTGTTTTTATTTACCTTTGTTAAAATGTTATCTCTGAGTTGTTATGATGAAGGTACTTTCGGAGAGATGAGGAGTACAGATATTTTTCGCCCAACAGATAATTAATCTTTTTCTTATTGCTTCTCAATAAAATTTAGCGAGGATATTATCGTTTCATTCTTGATGTAAGACTACCTCATTGCCAAAAAATCAAGCTGAAGGAATTATCTTTTTTGGGTGTAACACTACTAACGTCACTAAGTATATATCTGCCCTTGGCCGCCCTATTGCAGAATCTGTTGTTATCTGGCATAATTTTGCCAATATGTCAACTAGTTTTCGATATTATCAGTAGGTGAGTAGCGCATATCGTTTCGCTCTTATATACAGGGTGTTTCAGAACTTATTCGACAAATTTTAAACACATATGCACTGTTACGAAAGAAGTTGATTTCTCAAAAAAAAAATGTAATACAAGTCGTACAGAAATTAAGTTATAAACCTGTGTTTCATCGCGATAGTAAAACACGCATTGATAATTTATTGTAGCAAATGTTGTACCAAAAAACTAACGAAAACAAGATACTAGGAATTTTTTGTCCTTTCATACTAATAAGAATGTGTAAAAAAGGTTTAATCTGTATCGTGGGTAACCTGAATGCAGAACGGTCGATTTTTGTGAAGTTAAATAAGAAAGTATTTTGCGCGTTTATGTTTTTAGTTATTTATTAATAAAAATGGCACATGTGTAAACTAATGAGCAGTTAGTGGACATTGTTTTAGCGTGCGGAGAAGCAGGGCAAAATTCGCGAGCAGCTTGTATTTGTTGCAAGAAAATGCTGGAAATGACCGTTTTACAGCTGATATTTTGACCACCGATAAAGCTATTTTTACTTGTAATGGGATAACCAATCTTCATAATACACACGTTTAGTCCTTTGAGAATATTTACGCAGTGGTCCAGACACACTTCCAACATCGTTTTTCTTCAAACGTGTGGGCAGGTATTGTCGATGAACGTCTAATTGTACCATTCATATTTGCCAGATCGGATGTATGGTCACCAGTATTTGGAATTTCTCCGTAATCATTTGCCGGTCCTTCTTGAAGATGTGTCATTAACAGTCCGAGCACGGATGTGGTTTTTGCACGACGGGGCACCTGCGCATTTCCGTTTAGAAGTTCGTGATTATTTGAATCAGGTATACCAGATACGCTGGATTGGAGCTGGGTGGATCAATTGCATGGCCTCCACGGCCTCCCGATCTAAATCCTCTGGACTTCTTTTTATGGGGATATTTGAAAAACGGCATATATGGTACTCCAGTTCAGAATATTGAAGAATTGCGTGCCGAATTACAGTGGCTGCCGATAAATAATTTGAGCCTTCAGGCATAGCAGGAAGGAGGTGTATTTGAATTAGTTCACCGAAATTGGATTAGTTGCGCCCAACCTTGCATTGCAGTCAATGGAAACAATTTTTAACAGCTTTCATAAGTAAGTGAACTGTTGAACTGTATTATTCCATTATCTCAATTTCTGTAGGACCCTTATTGCATTTTTTCAAGAAATCAGCTTCTTTCGTAACAGTGTGGTTAAAATTTGTCGGATAAGTTGCGAAACACCATGTACATATATAGATATAATTTTTTAGTAATCTCTCAATTTTCAACATCATTCTATTTTACCTCGACATACTGCTCGTTTGAAAAATCACTAGACGTGAAAGTAAAAACATTTTCAGAAGCACTTCAGGGAGGAATAATCACCTCCAGGAAACTGATGAGACTTGACATGTGGTTGTCTTGAATTTCCACGCTGTTCTGAGCGTTAAATCAGAAAACATATGTAGTTTGTTTTCAGCTACCTCATTTCCAAAAAACTTCACTTTTATCTGGCGGCCAGAATAACCTGGAAATTAATTATTACCTAGTTGATAAAGTGCCAATAGCGCAATGGCTCACCAAGAAACCATCCTCATTAAAGCTTCTGTTAGGGCTCAAACTAGCCGTCCTCTAATCGATATCCAATACGGGCCATATCCATGCATGGCCGAATAACAGATACCGTTCATTCATTAGTAACGAGTTGGACAGGTCATTAATGATCCAGATGGTATCAGTTAAATGGGGGTTCAGAGTGAAGGTTTCACATGCTAATCAAATGTTTATTAAATCTTCAGCGAGATTATTTTTTGAGGCCTTATATGTTCTGTGATTTAAAAAAATTGTAGTCATTCGCGAAATAATACCAGATTTGCTTAACGGATTACATTTTTCTCCAGAATAAAATTTGGAGAAATGGCACAGCTCGACAAAATTTCGAATCTGGTTTTTAGCTGGTGATATTGATTATAAATAACTTACTATTCGTAACTGTCTGTCAGAGCGGTCCGTAGGACCTTTGCTCTTGGTTGAAGTCTTGTAAGTCAGTAGGTCTGTCAGGTCTGGTTGCCCAGATACCAAATAAAGGCAGGGAGAAGAAAGGGAAGAAGAAAGGAAGGAATGAAGGAGGGAGAGCAAAGAAAAAAGAAGTGCATCAATTTGAGGGGTGCCTTGGCATTGCTAGTTAGTATTCGGCAATTTTAAGTTGATCCTAAAATCAATTTTGGGATTGGTTGTTGAAGAAAAATTATAATTTTGGTTGGACCTAAAGTCGCACGATTTAATTTCGTTCACAGTGCGAGTCGCGGCCTTCTGTGCTTGCGAACTTGCTCGACTGTAGTCGACGTGTAGTCTACTGACTCGCGCAACATAGGGCTGCTTGACTGTAACGTAGCTGCGCTTGTTGTTTGATGTAGTCCCTTAGGAAAGGGATGTCAAGGTCTCTGTGAAGGGTCTCGTTGGAAACATACCATGGGGCGTTAGTGATTGTACGCAAGGTTCTGTTCTGCAAAACCTGCAGGCTACGCAAATGCGTTTTGGCGAGAAAACACCAAGCCGCACTTGCGTAAGTGATCGCTGGTCTAATAACCATCTTGTATAGTCGAACTTTGTTGATCAAACTTAATTTTGATGTTCTACGTAGCATAGGGTAGAGTTGCCGAAACGAGATTTGGAATTTAGTTTTTAACGCTTCAGTGTGCTTCTGCCAGGTTATCCCCTTGTCAGGAGTGATACCGAGATACTTAGCGGAGCTTTCCCATGGTACCCGAGCGCCATTCACTGAAACCTCAGACGGGGCGCCGCTACGTTTTTTAGTACAATAGATTGCCTGCGTTTTCGAATCATTAATTTTGATCAGCCACCGATTCGCCCATTCCAATACCTCGTCCACTGCACTTTGCAGCCTGTCGTGAACTAGATCCCCAGAGCACGACTGGGCCACCAGGGCAGTGTCATCAGCATAGAGATAGGTTTCACAGCTGCTGGGGCAAGGGACGTCATGAATAAAAAGTGAATAAAGGACTGGTCCAAGAACCGAACCCTGAGGGACACCGGCTTTCATGGGCCGTGTTGTCGACAGAACGTTATTAATTTTGATCCGAAATTTCCTAACCTCGAGAAAGGAATTCAAAAGTTTTAGGAGCCAGAAGGGGAAGCCCTTATGGATCAATTTGTAGAGAAGGCCCTTGTGCCACACCTTGTCAAATGCCTTTGAAACATCCAGTAGCAAGATGCCAGGAACTTTCATTACTGGTGAACCCGCTGGTTTCTCGTTCAACAAGCCTTATGGCCTATAGCTCCGTACTATGCTCAGACCGAAAGCCAAATTGCACGTCAGGAATCACATTGTGGTCTGCCGAGAAATTTTCAAGGTGACGTAGAATCACCTTTTCAGCAAGCTTAGAAGGAGCTGACAGTAGACTAATGGGGCGGTAATCCTGAGGGAATATCGAACCCACCTTCTTTGGGATCATTATGACATCATCGGTCATCCACGCCGTTGGGAAGTGCTGGGTCCTTAGCATGGCATTGATTATTGCCACGAGATAAGTTAAGGACTTCCGCGAAAGTAGCTTCAGCGCCTTATTAGTAATTCGATCCTCTCCAGGTGCTTTACGCACCTTGAGATCTTTAATGTGACCTTGGAGCTCTGCTGGTGTGCAATGCGGAGTCTCAGGAGATCTCGCTGATGTGCCGTGCAGCTCTTCAATTGAGAAATCATCTGAAGATTCCTCTGAGGAAAAATCACTAAGGGAGGAACTACTACCACTGTCGCCGTTGGCCCAAAAATATCTCCAGACGGATCTTACAATATGCTGCTCCTCGTCGAGGTCATTATCAAGGTCATAGTTGGGAGAGAACTGGCTTTCCATTGCATCAGCGAAAACCTCGACCTTTTCCTCTGTCCTACAGACTATGCCCCTAGGACCGTGGATGTGCGGGAGTTGTTCTCGCCTTCCGTTTCTAAGCGACTTTGCAACTTTCCAGAGAGGAATACTTGAGTCAAGCATCCCCGACAGAAAGTCGCTCCATTGCTCATTACGGAATTCATGAAGAGCGTTTCTCACTTCATGAACAAGATTAGTTGCTCTATGAATGTCATCTGGGTGACAAGACCTCTTCGCTTGCTTAATTGCAGCTCTTTTGTCAAAAATTTTCTGACGAATGTCTGCACGGAGAAACGGTCTGCCGTATCGTCGTACTGGTAGTACAGCTGCACGCTGCAGAGCTTGCTGAACGGAACTTGTCCACTCCGCTTTAGCAGCATCTATATCGTCCTCATCATATATGATCGGGATATTGGGGAACTCTCTAAGGAGCGACTTGTATAGCTCCCAATCAACCCTTTTTATAAATAACTTACCATTTATTGTCAAATCTGACAGCCTGCATTATTCATAGTCTTCTGAACCGAGGCCGTTAGATTACTAATATAATTCCGATCTGCAATGACAAAAATGGCGTCAAGTAGGTTTACACAGCACTGCCTACGCAATGCCGTCATCAAGAATTAAGTTCAGCGCCATTTTAAATCCACTCAGCAATACGAGTATTCAGTTACAAACACGTTCAACGGAAAAATTAAACGGCATGGTCAAACAGGCCTATACAATTAGTACATGGGCATTCTTTACCTGACCCACCGGTAGTTTCAATTCTTTATTTGAGTTAAGTACACCAGCGTGTTTACACCAGTCAAAAGAAAAAAAAATTAATACAAAAAAGCAGTCTGACCAAAGACTGACGTTCAAGTTAGACAGAAAAACATCAACTTATGACATTATGATTCAATGAAAACAGATACAGCCGGTCCATATAAGTTGTAAAAACAGGAGGACATATATACGTACATAGATACACGCATATTCATTTAACAACAATACGTGTGTTTACTTCTACACACACACACACACATATATACATATATACACATATACGTTAAAATTGTAAGACATATGAAATGTTGATATAAAAATTAACCAGATGACTTAGTAGAAAGTTCAAGGAGCCTAGTGGATCCCAGGTGTAGGAACACTGTTGTATTTGCTAACAATCCGACAAGTCTGCAAAATTGTTGCTCAAATACTCGTTGATCGAGTAAAATGCTTTAGTAGTCAGATAAGCATTAATTTTATTTTTAAAAACTTTCGCATCCAGTTTCTTTATACGGTCTGGTAACAGGTTATAAAAAACTATCCCATAATAGTTTGTGCCGTTCCTAATGGTTTGGAGACGGCTATGAGGGACTAAGATTTTATACATATTTCTGGTTCTATAACTGTGGACATCACTGTGGGTAGTATATTGGCTCAGGTTAGTCTTTATATAGATCAGACATGTGAAGATGTAAAGAGAAGGTACTGTCATGATTTTGCAATTCTATAAAAGCTTCCTTGCAAGGTTCCGTGTGTTTGAGGCCAGCAATGTACCGCAAGCAACGTCGTTGTAATCCAAAAACTTTTGACGAATGGGCCGAGTGACCCCAGTTTAACAATGCATATGAAATTGTTGATTGGAGGTAGGAATAATATGTTAGAAGAAGAACTGACTGAGAGACATTTTGTTTCAAGTTCCTTATCAAATATGTATATACATTTTGCTAGTGCATCGAGAACATGGATTACGTGAGTTTCCCACGACAAGTGTTCATCAAGGTAGACTCCTAGTAACTTCACGGACTTTAGTGTATTAGTGTCGTGCTGCCTCAAGCTAAGAAGAATCATTTGAGACTTGATTTCATTGATGGTCAACTTATTAGCGGTTAACCAGTTTGCTAGTTTTCTTTTATGAGCTTCAGAGTCGAATATCAATGAGGCTAAAGAGGCATTGCTATTCATCAAGGTAGTGTCATCAGCGAATAGGATTAAGTTATTATTCACATTATAGTTAGTTATATCATTGACGTAAATTAAAAATAAAATAGGTTCCAATACCGAGCCTTGCGGTACCCCGTGAGCAGCGACTAACTGTGAGGATGATGAACCTTTAAAGAATACAAATTGGCATTGATTACTCAAGTAAGATTTAATCATTGCAGCGAGCTATCGTTTCTTCCGAATATATGTTTTGAGCTTACATAGCAGAAGTACTCGGGTCGAAAAAATTCCACTCATTCTAAGATTTAAAGCCAAATGTACGAAGAAACCTATGATGTGAGAAATATGGTCACTAGGTGCACATACTTACTGGACTTGGGAGCATATAAATACACTAACACCATAGAATTTCATACATCCTACCCATCCTCCAACAGCCCCAACCTCCAAATTTCACCACTACAAAAATGTTTCTGAAAACGACCAGGAGCCTCTGAAGCGCCGAAGAACGAAGTTTTTTTTGTAAAAAATTTATCCAAACCCTAGCAGTGCTTTCCAAATTATAGTCAATCCAAGGATTAGCGAACAGTCAGACCAACAGACAGACCGACGGAAATTGAGTTACATCGATTCTGATTGACTTGTAGTCTAGAGTCTTATCTTCTCAGAAATATCAGGATTTTGAATTTATATCATGTAAACGAATACGGTTTGCGAGATAGCCAATCACCTTCAGTACGGTGGAATCCACCAAGGTAATCTACCTCTGCTACCTTTTATTAGTCTCTTCAGAAGATGGATTACGATGTTTTTGTAAGATTTGGCAAGTCAATATTTTCAAGTTTCCTCATTTGGAAGATGTTCTGTTGTTTTCACAAACTTCCTGTACTACTTACAGGAGTAGTTAATGAGCATTACTGAAAAGGTTGAATGTGTCAAGTGAACGAAAAGAAGAATCTTTTTGCCGGGCCTATTGTCTGTTGTTGGCAGCATCTCCAATATTTCACGGTGCTCAATTTATGAACGTGAACCAGCACAGTTGAAGTGAGAGCCTAAAGTCTTGTAACTTGAGATCTATGGAAACATTTCTTTTACGTGTGGAAATACATAATATACTAGGATTCCATGACCGCCTAACCGCTATTTTATCTTTGCCATAGAGGATCTGGGCCATTATTCTGAAACTCGTAAAAATGTACTAGATATTTATGATGTTTTGATCATATAAAAAGATGACGATTAAGGCTTTTTCTCTGAAGGTGCAGTGTAGCCCGATGTGTATCCATTCCAAGACTTGCGGGTCCGAATCCCGACCCTGGGTTTTCTATACTAAGTGACATATAAATCCGAACACACAGTTTAAATGGTTTTATTTTAATAAAATTTTGTATAAGTACTTAATGAAGCATAATAAGTAAATGATAAAAATTTCAAAATGATTGCACTGCTTTAAAGCCCTTTGACCTTTAGTAATGTGTGGATGCACCCTGATGTGCTACGCATTCTCCAACGCGCCTAGGCATGCTTCTGATCAGGTGGTCAATGTCCTCCTGTGGTATCTCATTCCAGGCAACCACCAACTCCTCTCGAAGTGCTTCTAGAGTCTGAGGAGGACGTTGCAAATTGAGCAATCTCCTACCCATCATACTCCACACGTGCTCAATTGGGGATAAGTCGGGAGATCTTGATGGCCATGGTAACAATGTGACATCATTATGTTGAAAGAAGTCTATTGTGACATGTGGTCGGGCATTATCTTGTTGGAAAGTTGGATCAGCCAGGGTGTCAAGATAGGGTAAAAGATGGGGTTCTAGAACTTCGTGGATATAACGCTGCGCGTTCATGTTACCTCTGATGAAGATTAAAGGTGATCTGGAACCATAAGCTAGAGCACCCCAAACCATAACTCCAACAGTGTGATGAACATGTCTTTCAACAAAAAACTGTGGATTCCTCCTTTCACCACGTCGCCTTCTAACCCTGGCACGACCATCGTGCATGCCTAAACAAAATCGAGACTCGTCACTAAAGACAATACTGTTCCACTCCTGATCCCAGAGTGACCGTTGTCTGCACCACTCAAGGCGATTACGTCAGTGGTCTCGAGTTAAAGGGAGGAAGGACCCAGTGTGGCCGGTATGAAAACAAGCCAAAACTTCTCATTCGTCGGTAAACACTTCGCATGCCAATAGGTCTTCCGTGTTCTGCAAACCATTCATTTGCAATGGACCTGGTAGTGGAGAAACGGTCCCTTAAGGCCAATAATCTTGGGCGGCGATCTTCACGGCCTGTTGTTCTACGGCGGCGTCCAGTGCCCCTTGCTCTTTGCGTACGGCCTTCTCGAAGCCATGCCTGACAACACCTAACCACAGTGTCTACACTTCTTTGCACTCTAACTGCAATTGCCCGAAAAGAAAGTCCAGCTTCCCGAAGTCCCACAATACGGTCCCTATCAAACTCACTAAGTTGACGAAATCGTACAGGTCTCCGTACTCTAGGCATCGTAACCGATCGTAAAGGATGTCAAGAACCAAAATCCGCCAACGTTGATACTTTACTGCGGCTGAAATATTCATTTTTAGAGCGTTAGTGAATTAAAAAAAGCAGTATAAAAACCGGAGTGTCCAACTGATAAGGCTGAACATTTTTTCACTTGTTATTTACAGTAAGATAAATACATTCACCAACTTTTATTAAAATAAAACCATTTAAACTGGTGTTCGGATTTATATGTCACTTAGTATATTTGTTTGTATTTTATGTGCGCACAAAATTCGTAGAAGATCATATGGGACATCGCTTTGTTCGAGATGATTTATTCGATAAGGTCTCCGTTAGAATCAGTAATATATGGAGTATAAGAATATGGTTAAAAAGAGTCATGAAGAACATAATTGCTGCAAAGTTTCGTTGGTTTGATTTGTGCATTCGAGAGATCGGATTTTGATGCAATTTTGATAGAAGACAAGGCAAGGACGCAAAAGGCTTTTAGATTTTGAAATACGTCCGGTAGCGGCAAAGCTATGGCAAAAACGAAAAAAGTTAAAATCGCTCAAACTTCGCCTTTTGATGTTATGGAGCCTCGAGATCCTTTTCGGGAAAATTATTGTTGGTATTGAAATTTGAAGGTGAGGAATTGTAACCGGAGTATAATGTTTATACGCTTCCAACACCGACAACACGACACACCTATTAGTATATTACTATATATTTCAGATATAATTGATTTCCCCTTAAAAAAAAACTTCCAACACCCGTCTATGGTTTCTTGGCATACCCGCGTCACTGTCTCACTGCTAAATGTCGTGCTGATACTGCTGTGCTGCTGAGTGACTGGTACGAACGGAGAGTTATAAGCGACGGAGGAGGTTAGTCATAGCAACATTGCTGTCAGTAGGGAAGGGATAACATTTCTATGGAATAATTATATGGGCCAGCTTTATGGACTTCATTCTTTGTTATACATGTTCGTAGCTGTTTTTTTTTTTCGGGGCGAATACAATTATTTATTATCATGTGGGAGCTGCAGAGTGAATCTACTTCAAGCATTTACTATGTTATATTTTGCAAGTGACAGAATCGTTGATACAATAAGAAGTTTCCGAATCAATTTTAATATTCATTCATCCAACCGGAAAGTTTGAGCTTTCCTTATCATAATCAAATACAATATTGCACTCACCCCCAAAGAGCATTCCATCACATGATTATAATTGCATCCCAGGCATTCGAACTAGCCTGCAGGAATAGTGAGCCAGACACCAAAATTTATATATATTCATTTAGCTGTTTCGCTTTTAATTTGTCGAGTTCCTGGCTCTACGTTTGGATCCGGAGCCGAGCAGGATGGAGCCACCGAAAAGGGTGAATGAGGATTGATTAACTTCGGCAACTGGGAAACTTGCTCTAATTCCAGTTAGGACGGTAACGCGATTTGTAATCCACGTCACCGGCTGATAAAACGCTGGATGATTGCTAATGATGCTAATCCATTTTCGTACTCTATATTTTTCCTTCTAGCATCAGCGGACTAATTGAGTGCTCCATTTATAGAGATTAAGGGTGAGTAGACAGATCAGGCATTCAGCAGGTTATCACTCAAGTGTAGTAACTTGATGCAGTGGAATGCTTCTCACTGGGTGTTGACTAATAAGAAGTACGTCTTCGAAGTATGGCCAAACCTTATTGGAATGCCGTGTATTTCAGCTTAACAATCCGGCACGTGTATTTTTTTGACACTGTATGGTTTTTTTATGACATTATGTAGTTTTTTTAGACAAGATGTTAACTAGCTGCTGGACACTCGTTGTTAACTGGTTCTGTAGTTGTACGTTTTTTTTTATACTCCAGCTACCACGAAGGCCTAAGGCCTAAGCACCCATTGGGTACAGTGGGGCTATAGGGGGATACATGGGAAAAGCGGGGACGCCACACGGACTCTGGCGAGGGAAGACGTGTGCATGCAACATGCACACATTCTGGCTCCGCCTACGAGAACCGCCGGGTGGTACCTCCGCGTTCGACAGTCAGAGACCATCTACCACCTACGGACAATCACAACATCCATAGCCAAGAGAAAGATTTCTCCTGGGACGGGACTCGAACCCGCACAGCGCACGGTGACTGATCAGGAGACCGAAGAGTCTACTACTGCGGCCACCGCTGCTGCCTAAAACAAACACACAACATCCATGGCGAAGGCGAGATTCGAACTCACAGCCCGGCCGGCCGGCTGATCAGTAGCACGACACTCTGACCCACGCGGCCAACCGAGGTCCCGTGTTGCCTAAACGTCATGATGTTCGAGTTATCAATACTTGGCACTGATGTGATGTAAAATCTGCTTCAGAGATGGCATTATTGGAGGTTTTATACTATAACTAGAAGGAAACGGCAGTGCACATGTGCATAGTGCGGATTTGTGTGCTGATAATATGTGTTGATGATAATTCCATTGGGTTCTTGCCTCAAATACACTTAGGGCCGTATCGTCAGTCGGTTTTGGCCTTTATGGCTCTCTTGACTTTCATAGTTATATAACCTGAAATTTCCTACAATTCAAGAAGAAAACATAGGCTGACAACATGAGAGCGCTGACGCTGTCACGGAACAGTAGAAATCTGTAAAAGTACCAGCCATTCTGAAGGAGAGGAAATACTATGGAAATCAAGTGGGCCATGAAGGCGACCTACAATTATTATAGAACCGACTGACGATACGGCCCTTATTATATTCACTGTACAATGTCGAATTACAAGACATTATATATATATATATATATATATATATATATATATATATATATGTATATACAGGGTGTCCCAGAAGTCGACGTCAAGCCGAAACCGGGTGATAGGCAAAGTCATAACAGCTATCAGAAAAATATTTAAAAAAAAAATTATATATGTGTTTTGAAAATTATAGGTCTTTGAAAAAAATATAGAAATTTCACACCCTACAGCAGTCTGTCAACTCCTGTTACTACAAATATTAACTTTTTTTGGATTTTATTTATACAATGTAATGATGAGTAATCCATCGTCAAACTGGTGTCTCAACCTTACTGCCAACTTTTCTCGTTCAGGAAAAATTGCCACTTATTTCCCAACCAAGTATTCCAAAGTAAAACTTTGCTCAACTTTAACTGGCTGTACTGGAAAAAATGTACTACGAGAGTTTGGCAAGTAACCTTAAAAGTTGGCGTATTTAATAAGGATTCCAAAATGGTATAACACTTAGAAGATTACTCGTTAAATTATGCACATTGCACATTATTTGAGGATAAACTGATGAAAATTTTTCAAAATTTCCTAATTAAACAGCGATTATGAAAACGCACAAGGACCCTTAAGGATAACTGTTTGCACAACAGTGGGCGTCAAAATGCTGCTTATGATGATTTACCTTTACAGCAAATGCTCAAACTGTTTTCCTTCAGCCGCAATACAAGCTCGACATCTTAAAAAACATCGGCCTATTAAACGAGCGAATCCACGGTTATTAACAAACTCAGCTGCTTCCAATAGTCTTTGCCGTAGCTCAGCTACATTTTGAATCGGCTTGAAATACACTTTTTCTTTTACAGTTCCCCAGTAAAAAAAATCTAACGGATTCAAATCTGGTGACCGGGCTGGCCAAGGTATTGTACCAAACCGCCCTATCCATCTGCCTGGAAAGTTTTGATCGAGATACTCTCTCACTGAGAGTGCATAGTGCGCTGGGCAGCCATCATGCTGAAACCACATGTCCCTGTAAATACTCAGTGGCACGTCCTCCAATAAATTTTCTAAATGATTTTGCAAAACATCTAAATAAACCTCAGCAGTCAAAGTCTCTGGGAACTCAAACGGACCGATTATTTTACCATTTAAAATTCCTGTCCAATGGTTTATCTTGAAGCGATATTGAGATTTATCTTCTCTCATCAAATGTGGGTTTGCTACGTGCCACTCGTGTAAGTTATGCAGGTTCATGTACCTATCTTTCTTAAATGTGGTCTCATCTGACCATACAATTTTTTCAAAGAACCGTAGATCTTCCCTGTGTCTTTCTAACATTGTGCGCAAAAAGCAACTCGGGGCTCATAATCCCGGGGCAGAAGAGCTTGAACACGCTGTACGTGGTAGTGGTATGGATGGAGCACGTTTTTTTGCAAGATTCTATGGGCTGTACTTTTGGGCACACCTGTTTTTAGTTCTATTGCACGCACTGAACTACTCGGGTCTTCTTCGACAGCTCCTAGCACCACGTCTTCGTAAGGAAGGAAAGATCTTCCGTCACCATGTGATTGGTTTGGTAGTTGGCCCTCTGAGAACAGGAAGCGGTGCACATTTGTGAACACTCGATGATCTGGATGACGAGCTGCATTCGGGTACCTCTCACAGTAAAGTCTCGCTGCAGCACTAGCGTTGCATCTGCATTCCCCATAAACGAGGTGCATGTTAGCATATTCTTGTACGGTGTACACGGACATAGCGGCACTGCACAATCACACTATCAAAGATAGTCTAAGGAAAGCAAATGTTGTTTTGAAGAGCAATTAAACCGTCCAAATCCAAATCACAAGCGATCAACAGTCCAGTTCACGAATCCAAAATTAGTAACAGTACGAAATCAACAAGCACGAACATGTAAAGATGCGCAGTAAACGAAGGAGTATTGATCGGTATCAAAGTGTGCAATAGCAAGTAAGTGATGTGCTTCATCCATACCACACACAGCGTGTTCAACCTCTCCTGCCCCGGGATTATGAGCCTCGAGTTGCATTTTGTCGCACAATATTAGAAAGACACAGGAAAGATCCACAGTTCTTTGAAAAAAATTCATGGTCGAATGAGACCACATTTAAGAAAGATGGGTACATGAACCTGCATAACTTACACGAGTGGCACGTAGCAAACCCACATTTGATGAGAGAAGATAAATCTCAATATCGCTTCAAGATAAACCATTGGACAGGAATTTTAAATCGTAAAATAATCGGTCCGTTTGAGTTCCCAGAGACTATGACTGCTGAAGTTTATTTGGATTGTTTGAAAAATCATGTACAAAATTTATTGGTGGACGTACCACTGAGTATTTACAGGGACATGTGGTTTCAGCATGATGGTTGCCCAGCGCACTATGCACTCTCAGTGAGAGAGTATCCCGATCAAAACTTTCCAGGCAGATGGATAAGGCGGTCTGGTACAATACCGTGGCCAGCCCGATCACCTGATTTGAATCCTTTAGATTTTTTTACTGGGGAACTGTAAAAGAAAAAGTGTTTTTCAAGCCGATTCAAAATGTAGCTGAGCTACGGCAAAGACTATTGGAAGCAGCTGAGTTTGTTAATAACCGTGGATTCACTCGTTTAATAACCCGATCTTTTTTAAGAAGATGCGTATATTGCGGCTGAAGGAAAACATTTTAAGCATTTGCTGTAAAGGTAAATCATCATCAGCAGCATTTTGACGCCCACTGTTGTGCAAACAGTTATCCTTAAGGGTCCTTGTGCGTTTTCATAATCGTTGTTTAATTAAGAAATTTTGAAAAATTTTCATCAGTTTTTTTTCAAATAAAAATTGTGCATAAGTTAACCAGTAATCTTCTAAGTGTTATACCATTTTGGAGTCGTTATTAAATGCGCCAGTTTTTAAGGTTACTTGCCAAACTCTCGTAGTACATTTTTTTCCAGTACAGCCAGTTAAAGTTGAGCAAAGTTTTACTTTGGAATACTTGGTTGGGAAATAAGTGGCAATTTTTCCTGAACGAGAAAAGTTGGCAGTAAGGTTGAGACACCAGTTTGAAGATGGATTATTCATCATTACATTGTAAAAATAAAATCCAAAAAAAGTTAATATTTGTAGTTACAGGAGTTGACAGACTGCCGTAGGGTGTGAAATTTCTATATCTTTTTCAGAGACCTATAATTTTTAAAACACATACATAAAATTTTTTTAAATATTTTTCTGATAGCTGTTATGACTTTGCCTATCACCCGGTTTCGGCTTGACGTCGACTTCTGGGACACCCTGTATATATCATATACACCTACATGTTAACAGTAATTTCATATAACGCGGGCGCGGTGGTGATTTCCCGTAATTCTCCTCAAACTTTCTGAAAACACAAAAAAACGTAAATAAATCGTAATTTATAATGTTGAATATAACCTGTCTTCAGGAAGAACAACATATAATTAACCCGTCGGGCACGGCTAATGGCAGCATATTCAGTAATGATTTTCTCACACAGCAAATATCACTGATTTTATACACATGCAGACCAATACACATAATCATCGAAATGCGATCTTGCTATTCAACCAACTTTCTTCTCAGAGATGAAAGCTTCAGACTACTCGGCTTCATAAGACATGTGCAACCAACAATACGTGTAGTTGAGTCATTTCTCCACAGATGGATGCTTACAGCGATCCTAGTGAGCAAACGTGGAGTGCGTGTTTGAACCCTAAAGACTACCTAGTCTTATAAGATTACATTGTTCAGTCCTTTTTTTCACGTTTTATAGGCTTTTTACATAATACCCGTGTGGATAACCGAAATCATGACTTCACTTGAAGGCAACTCGTCAACCGCTGCAGCTGCTGAAAGAAAACATTGATATTTGTTTAGAGCTAAAAAATACATTTTCGCTTACAGATACTATTTAGAACAATTTTCATCTAGCAAGGTCTTGGACTATGTCGTGGGATTTAAGCATTTTTCGTTGGCTGACTATCTAAACTGTAACTTAATGAATTAATGATGTAAATCTGCAGTTGTCTCATTCTATTGTCAATAAATATTGGAATATTGTTTTTAAACAGTGCAAGTCAGCTCATGTAGTGAAAATTAGTCGCTCTGGAAGTAATTCTTTGACTAGTATTGATCTGGCGTTTGAGAAGAGTGCACCGTACAATACCGTTGAAACTCATACTTCAATATGGAAACAGTTTACTGAATTCTGCAATGCAAAGAAATACGCGCTTTTGGAATATACAAGCTTAGAGCAAATAAGCCCAGTCCTGAAAGATTGGGTGTGCAATACGAAGAAAGAAAAGGGTGGAAATTACAAAGGACTAGCTGTGAAGGCAATGTGGATTACCGTTGCAAGAAAATGTATTTTATGAAGTGGAAAATAATTTTTGATACATTTAAAGATATTATCTTTAAGTCTAGTAGGGAAGCTCGTATGGCGAAACAATGGAATTTGCAAGTACTTCAAAAAAATACTTAAATAGGTAGTATGTTTTGCTGGCTATGTGTATGCAGAATAATCCGATACTCATGAAATAGTCTTGTCAGATACCTTTTGGGCATCTAATTTTTCCTGTGAAAAAATCGTAAAAACACAATACAAAGGAATATTTTTTTAACAAAAAACATTCGTGCAGCTGCAAAAATGCTGGTCATCAACTCGGATTTTTGTTGCCACCAGCACCCATGCTTCGTGTTAAAATATTACTAAGCAACATGTTTTTTTTCAATTTTTTTTTTCGGAATAATTAGATGCCCTTATGATGTTACTTATCAATAACCGCCACGGACCCAAAGGCTTCCGAACATCAAATTAAACGGAACAGCATTAGACTTTTGGATCATAGAAGAAACAAAAGTCAAAATGAATCAACGTTGAGGTTATGGACGAACGAAAAGAAAAACGTTTCACAGACGGTGAGGCTTGTACTACAACAAGGGAGATTGAACGGGAAACTCAGGAAGCCTTAGAACAAAACTTCAGGGAAATGAAGGCAGTTAAACCTCAGATATGTTAACCGCTGTCTAATATGTACAATCTTTGCAGATACTACAAGGTTTCTGTATGAAGCTCGGGACCGATTCCACGAACAGCGGTCGCACCTTGGACTAAGGATTATGAATCTAGCTTTGGTAACCGTTCTCAGTGTACAATTATCCAGTCAATGAGTCTTAAATGCTGAAGTGAGAGTCTGATTTACTTCAGGCCTGTGTAGCAATATTTCGAGTGCTGACAATTTGACTGCAATACTCGTATCTATAATTCACATTGTCAAGAAAAAACTGATCCGACTGATGGGGACAGGCATGACCAACAATCTTCTTCAAGAGATATATATGTTAATACTGATATCACAAGTTTCTGATAAAAGAAATTCCATAATAGTGCATAACCGGGGAGATCGATACACCAGGCTCAGTATTTTTCCAGGAAGATACTTTGAAAAAATCTTAAGGTCAGGCCTCTACCAAATTTAAACAAGATCAGTAGATAGATTTGACCTTGAGTATCTCCCACAGTTATTTCGAGGTCAACCTTTGATTAAGTGGTGATTTTGAACTTCACCTTCTAAGTAATTTCAAGGTCATTTTTTCAACTGGGAAATCCCCCTTGTTTACACCGACAATGGAAAACTTTACGTTATTATACATTCTCACGTACTCATACGACCTTCAAGATTATACTAGAGGTCACATCCAAGGTCAATTCTGAAATTTTTGTTGAAAGTCACTAAAGGTTTTGCCTTGATTCCCTTCATCGATATGAATGATCGACTTCAAAGAACGTTCTCTAGTCTCACTCATGTGATCTTTATTTGATCTTAAGGGGTACCTACCATAGATCTCTGATTGTAATACATATTCGGACGCAGAAGTTTCCCGTCCTCTAATGGCCTGTGTCAGAAAGGATAGAGAAAGCATAAGTTTACCCTATAGACTTGCGGCAAAAAGTGAAATACAGTTTCCTCCTCCTTGTTCAAGAATAGTAAAGGCCTTACCCTCACCTTTTCCAGAGGTATTGTATCTAAAAAAAACACAGCTGTTCTATTACTTTAGTCACAGCCAGTAGTAAATCGATCAATCAGGGTCCTACCGTTATTGTCAAGTTTCGGTTAGCCTAATACATGGCTGCCTTTCAGGTAACCGTCACCATATTTGTTTTAATGGTCGATTTCTGGAAATATTTGTAATTAAAATTTTTTATTATTAAATTATTACTGCCTGAACTAATACCTAGCTGAGAATTCTATACTGCTAGCTAAGCTTTTAGTTTTCTTATAGAAGACGCGGAATCTCTGAACCGTACATTTACTTGAATATGTAAAGAAGTATCGCTGTATGTCAGAGCGATTTCCAATAGTAACAGACGGCCGAACACTCAAGCTCGCTCAGCGACGCGCAGCATTCATCCTCTCGCCTTTGGCTCACCATAGCTGCACTGTCATCGGGAGAAACAGCTCACGGGCAAGGTTTTCAAGAGCATATAAACTTGGAGCCAGAGGTGAGCGGATTTACTTTGGCAGCATATAGCGGAGAGAGATTGCGTGAACCGTGTGGCGTAGACCGCATGTTATGCGTAGATATCGACATAGATGGAGAATTTTTAATCCGCAATCGGTTGATAGCAAGGTTGCTTTTAAAGATGCCAAGAAAAGCTACTTAAAAAAATTACAAGCAAACGGGTGTATCATACCTACGTGGCAACGCAGGCATACATTTTTTTAAAGTGGAATTAATTAAATAAAGGTAATAAAGACGATAACCCAAAACCGTAAAGGTATACAGGACACTCCAGCTGATCTTTTGGAGAAAAGGGTGGATTTTGAACTATGGAACGGGACTCCATTTTGACGGAAAGTTTCACTTCTCTTTCTGCAAAAGTGATTGACTTACAAGCTTTCAAAGTCGTACATTTTTTTGGACTAAATATTCCGTAGCTCCAAATTCAGTAATCCATTTCAACAATCTACTAAAATATATATTTAAAAAGTATAAGCTTGTATTGCCTCGTAGCTATGAATCAACCTCTAGATGGGAGAGTGTTTTGCACATACAGAATCATTTTTTTTTATTTAAGTTTGTATTTTCTCGTAACTAGGAGTCGCCCTGCACAGAAGAGAGTATTACCGTCATATCGTATATAAGTCAGGAGCGCAGGTATCTAAGCCTTCTGTAATTACTTTTTTGAAATGCCTAAAAATAATGGAGCTATCGATCGACCGCTCACTAAAAATTCACCCTGTGAAGAATTGAGCAAAAATGGCAGACAAAACTTATAAACACCTAGATTTCCGTGGAAACTTTCCATATTCCATTTTCCCATTTCCTGAATTCATTTCTCCCGCTGCATTACATCCGGAGCTTAAAGTTGCTTCCCAGCAACAGTATTTACATAAAATGACTTCATAATAACAGCAGCGCCCAGACATGCGTTGCTCTATTGTCTGAATTTAAATGTGTAATTAGGCGAATACGAATTCCCTCCCGCCCTCCTGCTACTCCTCGATATCCTTTGGGGATTCTCAGGCGTGCTCCGAGGATCTACTGTACACATATAATATTCATTAGATAGCGCAAGTGCATTTTAATGGCATTAGATAATGTGTCGTGCTAAATTTGCCATGAATTATGACAGCTTCTTGTCCGTTAGTCTTTGCATAGTATCCCAATGAATAAGCTAATGAGAGAAATAAGCTTCTGGTAAGTAGGAAATGTTCCCAGTAGCTCTAACCAGATGTTGAAGTTCAATATTAAAAAACTATTTTTTTGAATATCTTCAAAACCGTCATCTGGAATGAACTAAAATTTGGTATATGGATTTACCTACGTATTTTCGACATTCAAAACTATTTACTTAAAATAAACGTGAACCAGTGGCGGAGATACGGGGGATTAGTGGTATTATTTTCCAAATAAAAATAGTACGCCACTGCTTTTTTCGAAACACGCAGTTTTTTAAATTTTACCTTCAATTTGCTACAAATTTATTTATTACCCTTGTGTTTTTTCCTAGAGTGCATTGTTTACCTGAAGATATAAAAAAAACCAAACAGATTTTCTATTTCAATAAATGTTCAAAAAGACCACCATTCTGACAGATACAAGTGCGGCATCTTTTTAATAAAGAAAAAGGTATTTCCGCAAAATTTGTTTTGACTTGAATTCGATGAAACGCATTACCTGTTCTTTCTTGTAACTGATCCACGGTATTAGTTTGTTCAGCACGCACTAGTTGTTCAAAAGCGTCCCACAAAGAGAAATCCAAGGGGTTCAGATCAGGAGACCTCGCAGGCCAATGTACGAGCCCATTTCTGCCAATCCATCGTTGTCTAAAATGATTATGTTTAACCATGATGTTGTCTCTACGAACATGAGGTACCGTCGAGCTGATACCACATTGGTACTTTCGTTGCTAACGGAACATCATCTAACACATTTTCTATGTAATTTTCTAGAAAAGCTAAAGATCAGTTTGCATTTAGACGTTGTGGCAATACGTGCATTTTTTTAAAAGCACGCGTAATTATGGAGAATGATAATTTCTGATGTCTTCATGAAAATGCTAGTCCGTCAACTTCCATCAAAATGTGTGTTAGTCATTTTGCCACTGCTTAGCTTCAGCAATCATTGCAGTTTTTTAAACGGAATGAAAGTGGTGCAACCAGCATACATTACAATCTCTCTTCCTATTAAAATCGTTGCAACGCTGAATTTTAGCGTGACAAAATGGCGAATACACAAACTGATGTGACTTGGGAGTTACTTGAGATTTGTGTTTCCGTTATAGTCAAGCCTATGGTGCTGCTTTATGCTTTTTAGCAATTATCAGAACAGTATGGGTCTAGTGATTTAGCGAAAGATGACGGAAAGAGAACAACAAAGAATATAGGTTTCCTGAGAAACTCGATATCGTGATGACAGTGACCTACGTGTGGTACCAGAAAGCCACAGTTTTCCGACACCTCTGAATGATCACGAAGCCAAACAAGGCTGCTCGTCCTCACTCGTTCTTGGGATCATTCAGAGATGCCGGGAAACTGTCACACCACGTTTGTCTAAACTTCTCATGATAATGCAACCTTTACTTCTTACGAATATAAGAGAGGTATACTGACGTCATAAGCCAGAATGCAGTAAGTGGAAAATGCGAAAATGAGATATCAGATATCATTTTAAATTAAAATACAGTATCTCCACACCAACAAATTTAAACTTAGTAAGTCATCCATACTTACTGTATTCTTGCTTAGAAACCATACAGATACTGAGTTTTGATGTATAACCAAAGCAATGCCGCCTGCAGGTTCTCTAAGAGATACACTTAATCACACCGGATTCATAATATCTTTAGCTACTTTTTGTCGGTCATTTAGTATATTTGTTAAGATTTTTATACGTTTCATGTACTAAAGAATATACACTCCGAGCGTGCGGGAAACAACATGGCGTAGTAGCAGATACTATCTTATATGTATAAGCGAACATTATACGTATTTTATTCTTTTTTTCATTTATTTTTATTTTATTTATATACAGTTTGGGGTGTTAACAGGTAAACCCAACACACACCCTCAGTGAACTAAAACTAAAATTACATAAAATATCGTATACATATACATATATTACATTATTGAATACTTCAATATTAATATTTTTTTATCCTCCGATATAAACTGAGTGAGTAGTTCTAATTATAAGCAATTAACTATTAATTTAACTTTTTTAATAAAAGGAGTATACATAATTTAACATTTACTTACGTTTAACTAAAACTGAAATCAAAAGTAAATTGAAATTATACCAGAAATGATATTGGAGGTGATAACTTGAGTTATGTAAAAAAATAAAACATTTATATTTTAGTCTGCCATAGAGCTGTAATACTCATACGTTAAAGCCTTTTTCAGGGAGGTCAAGCTTTGGAACAACCAGGAAGGCTCAAAGTCCAAGTCTTGATGAATACTCTGTGGCTAAAGAGAGAGACATACGTCACAGTCTCTAAGCAAAATCCATAGGCTAGTGCTATATACAGGGTGTAAACTTTATGATAGTCATTATTTAAATGGGTGATAGAGGGGGTCATTTATAGCAAAAAGTTTCATATAGTATGGCGGTCAAAACGGCATTTTTTTAGAAAAAAGCGACTTTAAAGTAAAATGAAGTCTGACAACGCCGCAATGCCAGACGCAAATTACGACGGAATGCAGTGTAAATAGAAAAGGAGTTTATTATTTTTGGCTCTTAGGTATTATTTCATTATTTGCTAATGTACTCGTAAAATGCAAACAATTAAAAAAACGGACTTATCACTAACTGTCTCAGTCGTTCACCTGTGTGTGAAAGTTTATTGAATGTATTAAAAAAACACCACTTATAAATAAGGAACACAATATTGATACGTATATTGTTTTTCATTTTAAAACCCACACTGCACCTTTTTGTATTTAAAGAAGGTGTTCAAAACATCGTCCTCCACTTTCCACACAAGCTTCATTATGACGAACCCAGCTTCTTCTTACGCTAGGTCCTCGAAGTTGTCCATTTATTATTTCAGCCGCATTAAAATTTTTTTCCGCGAAGTTGTGAAAGTGGTGTGTGAAAGTTTATTGAACGTATTAGAAAAATCCACCTATAAATAGGGAACACAACTTTGATAGATACATTGTTTTCCTTTTTGAAGCCCACACTGCACTTTTTTGTATTTAAAGCAGGTGTTCAAAATGTCGTTCTCCACTTTCCACACAAGCTTCATTACTCTAGGTCCACGAAGTTGTCCATTTGTTATTTCAGCCGCATTAAATTTTTTTTCGCGAAGTTGTGCTTCAGTTGACAAGCCCCATAAACCATCCCTTTAAGTTCTCCCCAATACCAGAAATCCATCGGAATTGATGTCAGAAGATCTTGCTGGCCATTTTCGAGGATCAGGAGTATTTCGACCGATCCAGCGATTTGGATAATGTTCATTCAAATACTGAATGACGCCTCTAAAAATGTGTTGTGGTGCCCCGTCATGAAGAAACCACAAATTATGTCTCCGTTGTAAAGGTATGTTGTCTAGGGTCTGTTCCAAAAGTTCTGGTAGGTTATTGACTAGAAAGCTAAGGTATCCTTCTCCTGACAACTTTGGGGGTAACTCGAAAGGGCCAGTTACCTGATCGTCATGAATACCCGCCCAAATATTTATTTTAGAACGTTGTAGGAAATGACCTTCACGAATGTTATGAGGATTTTCTAGGGCCCACGTGTCAGTATTATGGAAATTTAATGTCCCGTCTCGCGTAAAAGTACATTCGTCCGTCGCTAGAATGTTTTTAAAAAAATCCGGATTTTCAACGTTTTTGTGAAAAAACCACTGACAGAATGTTAGTCTGCGAGGATAGTCTTCTGGTAACAGGCCCTGCACTCGTTGTTCATAGTAGGGATAAAGCAAATTTTCCCGTAGGATTCTATGGACTATGGTACGCGATAGTCCTACGCGGCGGCATAATTCCAGAGTGCTGACATCTGCATTGATTTCCACGATATTTAAAATTTTTTCCTCCTGCTCAACAGTTACCTGTCTTTTACGAGTGCGAATATTAGTGAGCTGAACACTTCCTGTATTTCGAAGTCTTTGGTACACTTGCACAAATGTCCTTCTGTCTGGGTGTACCCGTTGGCGAAATCTGTTGCGATAAATTTGAGCTGCAAGATTTGAATTCTGACGAGCTTCACCGTAAACTAACGACATGTCAGCGAACTCTTGATTCGAGAACAGTGTAAATAAACAAAACGATGTACGCGAACAAAAACAAAACGAAACGCCCGATAACTAACTACTGTTACCGTTTGCGATCGATTGCCGGTTCGATAAGGGTGATGAAAGGCCGATGCGCTGTTGTCATGTGTATTTTAAACATTTAATTTAATGAAATTCTCTTATTTACTGTCTACAAATTTTGGTCTAACTTAGAAAAACTTAATGCCATTTATTTGTTGATTACCCAATTTAATAAAGTTTCAGATTAGATTATAAAAATTAGTAAGATTGTGGTGATTGTGGGCGATATAAAGCACTTAAAGTCGTAAACTATAAAGCCATTTAAACAAAAATCTGACTTGTTTTGACCCCCCTGTTACCCATTTCAATAATGACTACCATAACGTTTACATCCTGGATAGATGTATCGTGCGTATTGTAGTTAATAGAAAAAATGATGAAAGATATAATTATGCAAGTATTATATGCGCATCCGCCAATATTGAATATCTACGATTATTCCAGTGCCGTGCCGACTGGAGATGTAAAATGGCGTTACTGTAGACCATCTATCTATACCAGCATGAGACATGAAGATGAAATGCCTTCGAGCATGTGCAAGATACAGTCTTCTATTTCAACGCATCATATACGTATATATCCAAATCCGTGCATAATTGAGATACCTCGTTGATTGCCAGCTAGCAGCATCCAGGCAGAAGTTGCATTTTCCAACATCCAGCTAATTTTGTCGGTGGCATTTCCGATGAGATCCAATCGTGTGGCATAGTGTTGCAGCAACCCCCTTAATTATCGAGTTCTTAATTTGTCATGCCATTTCGTTCACACTGTTTCGCATTCCAAACCCGCAACAAAGCCTCGAATTCTGACGCCAGCCAGTCGCGATGCATTCCCTTTTGAGCATCGCTGGTGCAACGCTGATGTGATACATGGCTGTTGAGATTGAAGTTGATACAAAGTATCATACAATGTGATTCAAATATACTGGAAGCGCAAGATATTCGAAAATATTATACTACTAAAAGTAAAATAGGAGTTTAGTATTTTCCTTGGCTATTCGGTAGTGACCTTGAATCTGATCGTGAGCATGACTCTGAAAGTCAAGTCAAAGACAAGATGATTATACTTTTGACTCCACAAACGGGTATAGTGGAAGATTTCATGTTTAGGTATGACCTCGAGTTAACATTATTTCAACCTTGAGCATCCTGGTCAAGATCAAAGCAAAAGTGAGCACTTTATATTTTTCTGACTATTCAGTGGTGACGTGACCATGACGTTTACCGTTGAGTGACAGTCTAGATCAATATTTTCAAGAAATGCTACACGTTTGATATCGGAAAGAGATAGAGAGTTGAAAGTTTCACTTTTAGACATGACATTGGCCAGCGATGTTGAAGGTCAAAATAATTTTCACCTAAGGTCACATCTGAGTTTAAAATTGTCCGTTCAATCAGGACTACAGAAGATTCATCAATGTTTCTGAAAGATCAGTGTTCCATAAAAAGCGTCAACTTTTACCATCAATGGTAATTTTTACATAAAATCGATCTATCGATGTCATCTTATAGGATGTCTTACATCAACGTTTTTGAAGCAAATATGTAAACTAAGCCCAGATTTACAAATTCCGAGTTAGCAGTTAATTTGCATGTTACCTACGAACTTGCACGGGAATTAGCTTATGGCTAGGCAGATATATCAAGCGGTATCTAAGTTATATCATTCCCGATTCCAGAAGGTTTTCTAGAATACACAGAAGACTAAATGAAACCTTCTTAGCCCCGTCTTAGCATTGACAATAGTTCAAAATTCAAAAAATACTTGTTGATAATTTACTATACTCCTGTCATATTCAAATGGTTCAGGCACTGCTGCCGTGTCATTCTCCATTGAGTTTCCATATCTGCCGATGATACTTGCTGTAAACCCTTTATTTTATATCAAAATACCCTTTACTGATGAAGCTACTTTTTCCCGCAACTCCATTCGAAATTTCCATAATAATTATGTACGGGCCGGAGAAAACCCATACGCAATTACGGAGGCACATCACCAGGAGCAGTGTTCCGTGAATGAGTGGAGTGGAATAGTTACATTCCTCATAGATTTCCTCATAGGACACTTCTTTCTTCCAGGGCCACTGGTTACTTTCTCGAAAACGATTTGCCAATTTTGCTTGACGATGTACCTCTTTTGTTAAGAGAAGAGATGTGGTGCATGCATGTTGGTTCTCCTCCACATTCTAGCATTCATGCTAGGGAATTTCTAAGTGAGGCGTTTAGGAATCGCTGGATAGGACGTGGAGGAACTCAGTCTTGGTCTCTCAGGTCCCCTGATTTAAATAGTTTGTCCCTTGTGAGGGCACCTTAAGACTTTATACTACACCAGTTCAAACTGGATGAACTAAGGCAGAACATTTTACTTTCTGGCCAAAATAAGAAATACTTCTGGAATTTTTAAAAGGGCTCACTAGTACATAAGAAAGAAAATTGAAACCAGTATTATAGCAGAACGATTATATTTTCAACAAGTCTCGTAATTAAATTAAATAGCATTACTTTATTTGATTCGGAGAAATTGTCAAAACTTGTTAAAAAGTTGTTTTTTAGATTTCATGCATTGCATAAGATGTGTTTTTATTTAATTTTTGAAATCAATTAAATCAATTTATTAAAACAGCCAAAGCGGTTTTTATTTTTTACACGAAAACAGTGCATCGGACGGAAAAATGTCAAGAGATTAAATTTGTTTTTTAAGAAAGCAATGCCGCACTCACTATATTTTCCAGTTTACATACCTTACGGACGTTACTGGTGGAAATAATAAAAATGTTCTACATCAAAAAATTGTTGCTTAGTAGGTGCATGTGGAATTTCATTGAAATATCTAAAACAGTAATAAAGTTATTTTTTTTTTTTTTTATATCGAAACAGCCGCGCAGGCAGAAGCCTAAATGCCGGAACACCGCGGCTGCTATGATGATCCCAAAGAAATTTTGTTAATACGATTTTTGAACTGCCTAAGGTTAGTAGAACTGGGAAAAGCTTCTTCCCGTAGATTGTTCCACAATCTAGACACCCTCGGGACAAAAGAGCGGTCATATCGGCCAGTTCTGGATGTACGAAGCTTGACACGGTTAGGATGGGACGCCGAAGTCAGGCGGGTCTGTCTGGCAGGCACATCGCGCGGCGGCATCATGGAAGAGAGCTCCGAGGAGCAAAACCCGTTGGTGTAGCGATAGAAAAGAGCTAGATCGCCGACGACCCGCCGGTGCGAAAGAGTCCCGAGACTGTCTGTTAGAGAAGAGTCATCGATAAGTCGGACCGCCCTCCTCTGGACAGCATCGAGCATGGACAATGTAGTCGGGGCGGCAGCACCCCAAATGTGTGAGCAATACTCGAGGCTGGGCCTTATCTGGGCCTTGTATAGAGTGAGAAGGTCATGCGGAGAAAAGTACTTCTTAGCCCTAAACAAATAGCCTAGCTTTTTCCCAGCAGCTGCAGCTATTGAAGAGATGTGTTCGTGCCAGATCAGGTCCTCGGTGATCTGGACTCCGACCAGCCGAAATGAATGGCTCTTTGGTAGAATTCGACCGTCCATCGAAACTGTATGAGCGCTAGGACGCTTTTTGTTCGTCAAAGTACAGTACTGTGTTTTGGAAGCATTGAACTGTACAAGATTGTTGCGTCCCCAAGCAGTGATAGCCTCCAGGTCTCTTGTCAGAGAAGAAGTCGTCGCTAGTCTTCTTTTTTCCAGCTCAGCGGCAGAGATCGGCTTGTCACTCTGAATTCCTGCATGTAGAGTGCTGTCATCAGCGAAGCTGTGGATTGGGTTGATCGTGCAGGAAAGGAGGTCGTTGATATGTAAGAGAAACAGTGTTGGAGCCAAGACCGATCCCTGGGGAACACCCGCGTTGACGTTGTGGGATGAAGAGGAGAATCCGTCAATTACGACGGATATCTTGCGGCCAGAGATAAAGTCAGCCACCCATCTGCAAAGCTTTTCTGGGAGGCCGTAGGATGGAAGTTTGCTTAAGAGGGCAGCGTGCCACAGCTGATCGAACGCTTTCGTGATGTCAAGAGCAACGACATGAGCCTCACCATAAGACTGGATGAGTTTACTCCACAATTGGGTGACGTAGGCTAGGAGATCCCCTGTGGATCGTTGGTGCCGGAAACCATACTGCCTGTCGCTAATCAAGCTGTGACGTTCGAGGTAGTCCAGAAGCTCGCGATTTATGCACCTCTCCATCACTTTACTTATAACAGAAAGCAGAGCTATAGGCCTGTAGTTGTAAGGGTCGGTCTTAGATCCTTTTTTTGGGATGGGCTGTACATGAGCAAATTTCCAGTTTTCTGGGAAGGTGCCGGATTCATAAGATATCTGGAAGAGACGCGAAAGAACTGGAGCAAGCTCAGCTGCACATCTCTTCAGTACAATGGCAGGAATCAAGTCCGGACCAGAAGCTTTGTTGATGTCGAGCGACAAGAGCACTCGTTTTACGGTCTTATGCCTGAATGTTACCTCCCGCATAGTGTGGGGAACCCTTTGAATTGACGGCACTTGGGCGTTGGTGGGGACGTCCATGGTGGAGTTGGCAGCAAAGATCTTGGCTAGCACTTCCGCCTTGGCCTTTGAGTCGAATACAATAGTTCCATCCTGACACGTAAGTGGTGGAAGGCTACTGTGTGAGAAGTTCTTTTCAATCTGCTTGGCCAGCGTCCAGAAAGACCGACTGCCATTGCGCTGCGACATTACCCTGTGCCTAACTTTTATATCATGCTGGTTTTTGGCATTGCGATGATAAGGAAACATATTTTTTCTTAAAATTTCAACAACCTGTAGCTCAAAAGTTAAGAGTTTTAGGACATATATGTTCCTAAAGACTTTTTTCTTAAAATGAGCGAAGGAATCATATCCTGTATTTTTAGCCATCAATTAAATTCCACCCTGTTTGCCAGGAGAAACTACGGCAATGCAGTTTGTACTTGGGGTACTTTTTAAGTACATGATTTTCTGTCGGAAATGTTGGTGATAGAAAGCATCTTTGCACTCCTTAGAGCAAACCTACCCCTTTCCATTAGTTAACTGCGATTTGTGTGATTTTTTTGGAAATGTAGAAATTCTGAGGACTTTTGTGCTTGTTCCGAGGAACTTCTATCCGACCTCTCCGGCAATGGTGTGCTTTGACAGATCTGCTATAACACTTTCCTAATAGTCCGAGTACTTTAACTTCTAGGTATGTGTTTTTTTATAAAACTTGATTTTTATGAATGATATGAAAATAAAGATTAAGTTTTATCAAAAAACAGATTCCTGCAGATTCAAGCGGCCTGACCTCGTACTAAAACCTCAGATTTGAGGTGGTTTTCTGCTCTTCTGATAAATAGGGCTCCATACTTTTAACGGTCGCACGTAAAGTGCTGCCACTCGTAAAGCTCTGGATCAGATTTGTCATGTTGGAAAAGGGGTCAGACATCACTTTAGACAATCTGCTATTGATCTACGTCCCTCTGGTCATGCTGAGCTTTTGCATCAATCCCATTCGAATTAGTCATCCCCCTTTAGCGTATGTAGATGCCACGATGCAGCACATTCCAGCTGGATCAGCACGCTCCTGTGATTTGTACAAGGAACTGATGGAATCCAACATAGAACGGTCTGGGTTAGCGGCGAGCTGTAAGCGAATACGCCTCGGCGCACCAAAGCAATTGTTACCGCCATAGGGAGGCGTACACACCATATTGCGTGCTGTGGGGTTTTCCGGAGGGTAAACAGTTACCAATAATCATCGACGTACTTGTAGTTGTTCATATTCGGGTATTTACCCGGATCGTCAGAATTATGCATGGAAGGGTATTTGGCGATCCGTTTGTAAGCATTTGCACACGGCCTTGCCCAAAGAGTGGCTAGTTAAGCGCATTTATGATTACCAGCATTTTACTTCCTCCACAACTGGCAAATATTAGATAGTATGTTCCTTGGATGTTATATGCGATCTACATCACGAAAAACCATGTAACTCATTTCCGTTGGTCTGTCTGTCTGTCCGTTAATACCGTCCAGTCTATGACTTGGAAAGCAATACTCATTTTGACGGAAGTTTCACACTAGGCTACTTGCAAGCCAAGGGCAAAAAAGCTTTGTAGTTTCCGTTCCAGTTTCAGTCCAGTAGTGGCGGAGCTTAGGGCAAACACCAAAGGAAATATGAATCGCTCAAAGCTTCGTTTCCTCACATTCCAGCGCGCCTAATCATTTTTGAAAACATGTTGAAGCTGTTAATATGGGGATTGCATCTTTGGTCTAATCTAAAGATGATCTAGTATTAAGAAACTTTTGATGCCATTAATATGATGCATATATGCCATTATAATGATTGTACACTTCTTGGCTCTCAAATCGAAGCAGATGTATACAAGGATATTATGCTACAACGTTGCGATAGTCCGCATCATTGGTCCATTTCACAGGAGATCCTACACTCTGATCCGCAATAGGCTGAAGGTAAATGCACGTATACTAATTCCAAACGTAAGTAGTGTTTCATGACAAGCTTATTTTATAAATGAAACACAATAAAACATTAGGTCATGGTTTCGTTTTATTATATCGCCTGTTGACCCTGCAAAACATTTATTGAAAACGTACTGCTTTTATTAGGATCTCCGCTCGCTCTAAGCTTATATGTACTTAACTCTTGACGCATGATGAGGCTCTTTTTATATACCCAAGCAGCCGCGCAGGCACGATGGTGGTCCCAGAAGTACCCGACCCAACGAAGAAAAAAACAAAAATTTTGTAAAAAATGTATTTGTTTTTCAACATAATCTCCTTTGAGCTCTATACACTTTTCCCAGCGATGTTCAATAAGTTCGATACTCTTTTTATAATAAGAACTGTCTTGCTCCTAAAAATAGCAATTAACGGCCGACATCACTTGTTCATCGTTGGAAAATCTTTGACCACTGAGCCATTTTTTCAAGTTTGGAAACAGAGAATAATCTGTGGGGGCTAAATCTGGTGAACAGGTTGCATGAAAACTTTAATTCGTTAACTTTGGCCATTACAATAACGGATTTGTGAGCTGATGCATTGTCTTGATGAAACAACACTTTCTTCTTAACCAAATGCGGCCGCTTTTGCTTGATTTTATCGCTTAAATGTTGCAATAAGTTCGCATAATACTCGCCGTTAATAGTTTTAACTTTTTCAAGATAGCCAATGAAAATTATCTCACGCACATCCCAAAAAGCTGACGTCAGAACCTTGCCTGCAGATGAAACGGTCTTCGCCTTCTTTGGAGCCGGTTGTCCCTTTTGGGTCAATTGTTTTGATTGCTCTTTTGTCTCGGGTGTGAAGTGATGGACCCATGTTTCATCCATGGTTATGAAACGACGCAAAAATTCTGCTTTGTTGCTGTGAAACTTCGCCAAACACTCAATTGAAACATCTTCACGATACTGTTTTTGCTCGATTGTGAGTAATCGCGAAACCCATCTTGCACACAGCTTTCTCATGTCGAAATTTTCAGATAATATGCGATGAACAGCACTTTTTGAAATGCCTACTATGTCTGCTAGCTCGCGCATTTTCAGTTGACGATCATTCAGTACCCCTCGTATTCCTCCATTCCGACGTGGATAATTTCGGATATCGAAGAACACTCAGCCGACGCATCCGCGTCAGTGAAACAGACATATCTTCAAGGAAAGGTAGAGAAGAAGTCTCTGAGCGCCTCCCAGTCGGCAGGTCCGTAATGCCATGTTCTGCAGCCTGTACCATTTTCTGCTGCCACAGCGGGTTCAGACCGAAACCTAACCTCCACAGCACCGTGGTCTAAGTTACCCAAGCGGACAGGACAGCAGTGCTGTGAGGGACAGGATGCGTGGTCAGAAGGAGATCCAGCAGGCTACTGGCATGTGACGAGATGCGGGGGAAAAATGTAGGGCTTGTCACCAGCTTGGTCAGCCCCATGAGTAAGAGCGAACGCTTCGACTACACGACCTGCTGCATCGGTCTTGTTTGAGCCCAACCAAAGCTCATTCTGGGCATTGAAATCACCGAGAAGAAGTACCTCTGAAGCGGTGTGATTGATGTTCAGGAAGTCGATCTTGACGGTGAGGTATTCCGTAGGTCATACCAGCTATGGTCCGAGGGAGAGCGGTAAAGGCAACAAATAAATTTGGGTGAAGTTTTGGAGTTGAGGCGAAGTCACAGAATGTCCTTCCGGTCTGATTCCAAAGAAACATCTCTGGAGCAGGAAAGTCTGCTGTGGACAAAAGCCACAACCCCTCCGTTCTTTTTCAGATTTGGAGTGCACATCGTAATTTGGGAAGCTAAGATGGTTAATTGGTGCAGACTCTAAGATATTTGTCTCCGCCAAGAAAAGCGTGGCGGGGCGATTGGATTTCAGGTAGTGATGAACAGCATCAATGTTGCTGTTAATCCCGCACATGTTCGTGAAACAAATTTTATCCTTGATGTTGTTCCCTCGAGCCCACCCTCCACCCGGACACTCCGAGAGTGGAGTGAGTTTGCGTCCGAAATTCTTAGTGCTCGAGGGATCCATCATCTTTAATTCCTTGGCGGACATTTATAAGACACACTGGTAAAACCTAGCGGGTTGTACCGCCTGAGTCGACTGGTCCTTGCCTACCACCTTCTTTTTGCGCGTTAATGATATTAAATAGACCTAAAGTGGCATGTTGTCGGACTTGTACTGCCACCCGGCAATCGGTACTGAGGTATTCCTACGCGTGGAAAATCACTTGAACGGGAAGAATACTGGATACAACCTCCGGAGCAAGCATTTGCCACAGCCCCGTTCAGTAGGGTGCTCCGTGACTAATCAAGCTACCGATATGTCATGTAGACGCATAGCTCATTACGGTGTAATCACGGCCTTACTGTATAGTTGCTCCAATTTCTCATTTCTTTGTGTTGCTCTCATATGAGTGGTAGCCTTTTTGACGATTGTTGCAGGCACGGAAAATAATGTTTTACTTCTTTTTCTTTCTTTTATAGGTATTTGTTAATCTATAAAGTTATCTAGAACCTACCATTGTAACCAATTCCCTCTCTAAATTAGTCTTATAGATATACTGCATTAAAAAATAGTCACGGTTACGCTCATTTGCTTGCATATCTCAAAGTTAAAGCGAATCTCACATCTATATAAATCGTGTTTGTATACCGAGACGATTATGAAACATCGGTTTCGATATCAGTAGCCGTTTGGGAGTCAACTATTTGTTATTCATTTCAGATGGCTTTAATAGGTGTCTAATCTGAGAGAATTTTACAACATTTGTCATTATGGTTATCCAGGAAGCAATTTATTCTTGGTTGTAGGAGGTCAAATTGCTGGTGACATGATTTGGCACAAATAATGTGTAAATCACATGCCTCAACAACCAGCAAACTTACGCTGCTACTCTGTTTCAGGTGTAACCGTGCGTGAAGAAGATACTCCTTGAATAATCGGCTTGACCTTCATCTCGTAAGTACTCTATCTTTTATTTGATAAAACACTATGATTGTCCGACGTTTCGCTCACCACGGTGACCTTTCTTAAGTACAATATTCACAATGAGAATTTTGTTGTATACTTCTGACAGGTGAAAGTTTGCTTTTTCTTTTATTCGCGAAGCCATTACAATTTTAAAATGGCATCGCATAAAACCAGCAAACTCTAGAGCAGCCTCAGGTAGGCACTGCCGCTGCCAAAGGACGCTTATACCTTAAGACAGATAAGGGGCATGAGATTAGCTGTCTTTTTTTGATGGACCAGACAAGTTACCTTTAACCATGGTCCTGAGAGAGTCAAAGCTCCTTCGAGAACAACTTCGGTTGACTGTTCAACTAAGAATGATTCAGGTGCAATGCTCAAGGAACCAAAATACGGTAAATAGTACTTCGACATCTAAAGGCCAAACTGTTGTGTCTCATATCATTTCCTCACAAGGCAAGCAACGTAGTTCAATTTAGATCAATGAGCAACGCACATGCAGCATTTGTAGTCGATGATCGCATAACAGTTGTGGCGGGCAGAGCGCAGATGAAGGAAACCCTTCACTCGTTCATCCAGTTCATTAACGAACGAAACAGAATTATTTTCGCCTTTTTTAAATGAAATGAAAAACCCCTTAAATTCTCAATATAGACAATTATGGTAGATTGAATCATATACGAGTAATCTAAACGTTATAGCGCAAAAGTTTAAACAATCATTCTCCTATAGAATCGAATCACCATATGGACTAAAAATGTCATCACTCGAAGAAATGTACCAATAATAAATAATAATCCCGAAGACTTGTGACTGTTGCTACGGCATATTGTGCCACCGCCACAGGATCTGATATTTGCTTGTTTTTCTAGCTGCAGCTACAGCCCTTATTAGGCTGAGCTACCTGATCAATTCATAGCCCCTAGGCTGAAAAGCTAGATCATAATGGGATCGCCTCTGGCACAATATAAACTCTCGTCATAGGAATATACTCGATAGCTGCCTCATTTAACACCCTGCCATACAGGGTGTTTCAAATTCCAGCCTCACCATTGGGATCTCAGAAACTGTAAGAGATCCAAAGTCGCTAAATTAGGGGCACAGTTGTATCCAGCTAGTCAAGAAAATTTCTCTTAAAAAGTTTCGGCATTGAGAGTACTTCCGAAGATAGACGGAAATACAGAGTTTTTATTTTTTTCCTGTCTATACATATTTTTAGTGGGATTTTAAAGTAAATTGCATACTAACATTACCACCTTTTCTCCTCTACAAGATGGTCAGAAGTAGAATTTCAATTTGATGCCAAATTGGATTTTTGTTCAGATAAATGGAGATTAGAGAAATGTATAATCCGACATACATTGACATTGACAAACCATATTTATTTCATAACTTCATTTTAGACCAAAGTAAATTGCATGCTGTCATTGTAACTTCTTCTTCTCTAAAAGATGGCGTATTAAAATTCTTAATTCTGATTCTTAATTAGACATTCCTTCTTTCGACTTATATCGCAAACTTTATTTTTCATATAGGCGCTATATTGAAATCTTATACATTTAAATAGACTTTTGAGTCCTAAATTCAGTGATATATTTCCGTTGTTGGCTCACGAACTTACGAGTATTGTTGGATGAAGATAATAAGGAAAAATAAGCTATGGTGACACCGGAGCACAAAATGAACATCTTGTTGATGATAATAACAATAATAATCATAGATACAAAATGTTGTTCGTTTTTTTGTAGGTGAAGCCTCTACATTGATCGCTGCTCGACTCACTTCTCTTCTTCTCAGTCTCCCGAACTCTGTTGGTATGTTCAATTTGAAATGGTGACGTACACGAAACAAATGAAATCTGATACTATGAAGGCCTACCTAGGAACTTTTTTTTGAATAACTAAAGTCTTGCAATCTCAATGTTTGACATATACATTCTTAAGAAATAATAAAGTTGATGCTGGAAGATAAGAGACGAAACATTATATTGAAATTCTGATTATACCACCTTGAAGACGAGAAAAAGTGACAATATTCACATGCAATTTATTTTGGAATCCCCTTAAAAAGAGAAAATTAAAACGATTTTGGAAAAATTCGTTTTTTCCGTCTGTCTCCAGAAGTACTTTAAATTTCAAAAATTTTGTAGCGGCATTTTGTTACCTAAATAGGCAAATCTGCCCTTATTTGCGATCCTAATGGAGAGGGCTGAGTTTAAAACACCCGATATGTTGACCTTGGGAATTCAGGCTGAGCACCTGTGGACTATTAGTGAGATATAGAAAAATGGGATCTGCATGCCCATTCACTCTCTTACGCTGAATCTGTTGGTCGAGATGTTTGAATTGACCAATCAGAGTCGAGCTGGTCGGGCTCGCTTCCAAACCACAAAATTCCATAGTCCAGGTGCACTAAGAAATGTTCGCTTTTGGGCATGTTGTGTTTTGTCTGGGGGTAAATGGACTACGAATGGGGTATAGACACACGAATCTTGCTTCAGAATTGTCTTTTTTATATACTTAGATTAAATGGCAGTAATATTGAAGTGAAGAACAGTAGGGATGGCATCAGTTCAACTGTACGATGATGTTGTTAGATGCAGCTAAATGAGTCACAAACCTCTACCTGATAAGAATTCGTAACACTCTACTAAGTCAGCAAGTCCTGTTATTAGCTACGTGTAGTTTAAATGCGCATCTATTCAGGCCATAACAGTTTTTTCTATTTTGATCAACACTACCCTGCTTGTGTTTCTTTTTCTGACGTTGTCTGAAAGAGCAGCTGAATATATCTCCTCTAGCATGAAATGAGAACTGAGCCGAGATTCACTTCAAAGGCGACGGCGTCTGTTGCTCTGAATGCATCCAATTATGGACGCAATTGCCAGTATAATGAGCAAAAACTATATTAGATATTTTTTCTCTATTCGTAATAGCCTTATCATAAAAACGACAGTAGTTAGTTAATAGTTAATTAGTAGAAAAGTGTATCTTCAAACAGCTTCGGAAGGAAATGAAATTTGTATGATTTCTATGGAGAGCATTTTCAATTCCACGAATTTCTATGTTACAGTCCGAAAGTGTCTTACTTCAGATAAATTAAACTTTAATTTGTTGAAAAAAACTGTAATAGGCATTTAACTGAATTTGCTGAAAATCAACAGATACAGGATACAGATGTACAGTCAGAAACATAAATAAAAGCGTATAACGACGGTCCATTGGAGCCACAGATTGTCATAGCCATTTCAGTCCAATAATACCTTCTCTTTCTGAAGTTTCTGTTTTATTGATGCGTGTTTCTCAATAACAAAATCATTGAATGCTTATTGCATTTCCCTTTCAAAGCTTTGTTTACAAAAAAAGGTTGTATAGACTTTAAGGGTGTCTTACCACATATTTATTTATATCCTTAAAACCGAACAGAGGACAATTTTCATAGCTGTCCATGTTGGGATGGAAAACTATATCACTGTAAAGAATAAACAAGTCGATACACAGTCCAGAAACAAATATAGTGAAACCGTTCGCAATGTTAAAGACCAACGGGATGTAAAAATTAGTCACAGGAAATGTCACAGCGCAATGACAGTCGGTCTTTCTAGACACTGGCCAAGCAGTTTGAAGGAAATCTCTCAAAGAGAAGCCTTCCAACGCTTACGTACCAGGATGGGATGAAGCAAACCTCAACAACAAAAAATTTGGTAATAGGCCTTAAACAGCACCCGTATAAACTAGTGCAGGAATTGAAACCGCAGGACCACCGTCTACGCCGTGAGTTTGCCTTAACAATGTTAGAGCGCTTTCTAAGTTTGAACTATACTCTCTTTTCTGATGAAGCTCATTTTCATTTGAGTGGATTTGTCAACAAGCAAAATTACCGAAATTGGGCCGCCGGAAATCTGAAATTAAAACTCCAACGATCTTGCATTCGCGTTATGTTACAGTTTACACAGCAATGCTACCTAACTTTTTCTCTCCGCAACTGCATAATTCTAAAGCCTACCATAGCAGGATCTGGTTTTAACAAGATGGCGTGACATCCCATACCGCCAATGAGTCGTTAGCAGTTGTGGATGAAATGTTCAGTGAAAAACTGATATCACGACGAGGGGACATTCCATGGCCTCTAGGTATGCCTCAAGAGATGCGTTTACTCCAATAAACCGACGACAATTGCCCAGCTCACGCACAACACTTACGAGGAGATGTCCGCTATCCCACGAGCTATGTACAAGCGAGTTTTGACGGACTTGAAGTCGAGATTCCAGGAGTACGTACGTCTCGATGGCTGACATCTCAGTGATGTTATTTTCAAAAAATAAAACTTCCCTAGGCTTTGTAGTTTTTTTTCTATGATTTCTTAGAATCCGCAAAACTTAACGGCCCACCCTGTACGTTATATTGTAACCCAATATTCTCTTAGTAGCACAACAATAATTAGAGGTCAATATCTTTAATCCGATCTAGCTTACTCATACGTTCGCGAAAAGAACTGAGATGCTTGGTAGTTGTGAGAAGTGCGAAATCTTTCTCCATCTGTCGGCGTGCAAGACCCCAGCTTTCCACGTTCGAAGACAGATTGCTTCATATTTAGCTTCGGGGATTATGAAGTACTTGCAGCGTCGGTCCGGAAGTTTTATGCTTGTGACTAGATCGCAGATCAGCTTCTAGATTAATGGTCTAATAGATTTGTGCAGTCATGTACATTCCATGATGTATTGAGGATAATTGACCTTCATATCTCTAGTGTTTTTCAACTCTAAATCTTTGAAAGCAAAAATTTGTCACGATATTGTCGATACTCTAGATGGTGAACAAACGCGGGTGCTCTATATTGTACATGCGTCGGCCGTGGCAGCTTTACCGGTAATGTCATAATTGCAGTTCTCGAAGACAATAATTATTTATTACTCCTTATTGGTATTCCATTTTAAAAGCTTGACTATACGAAAAGTACTCATTAGATTTGTATCTTGTTCAACGCTAATTATTCCAACTATTTCAAGAGAAGGAAGCAATTAAAAAAATTAACGGACCTACCACTTTTTTAATGAAATAGCTGTGCCTAGGCGCGAAAATTACCTTGCTAGACCTGAATCGTGAAGACATCGCTATCAGCTCCCCCAGTCCTTCAATTTTCAATCGCCGACACCTCCCTACCTCAGATGAAGGTCTTCCTGAGTATGAGTCCTGCGACTGCCACTGCACTTCACTCCTCCCCAGAGAAATTCCTAAATCTGCTACAACAAAAATCTCTTACACAAGTACAGTTCATCTAGATTTAAATATACTGATAACGCCTACGTGGAAATTACCAAATCAAGAAAGGATATACATGAATACTCGTTCTATAGATTTCCTTAGTTTTTACATAGGTATTAAATATGTTTTTTGTACTGAAGCAGTCACGTAGGCATAAATCCAAAAATTGCACAACTGGAAAAAACCTCCTCAGGCAGACTTTACCACAATCTCGACATCCTAGGAATGAAGATCCGGTCGTGCTGGCCAGTTATCGATGTGCGAAGTTCGATAGAGTTAGGATGGGAGGCAAAAGCCTGGCGGATTCATTTGGCAGGCGCAGCATTCGGCGACGTCATGGAGAAGAGCTCTTAGGACCAAAGCCTGCAGACATATCGGTAGAAGAGGGCAAGATCGCCGATTGCCTGTCGTTGCGAAAGGGTCCCGAGACTGTCGGTTAGACAAGTGTCGAACAGTCCTCCTCTGAATAGCATCGAGCGCGGCAACTCCAAATATTTGAGTAGTACTCGAGGCTAGGTATAGTCTAGGCCTTGTACACAGTTAGAAGGTTGTGCGGAGAAAAGTACATCTTAGTCATAAACAAATGAACTAGTTTTTTACCTGCAACTATACCAGATTGTTGCATCCCCAAGAGGTGTCACACTGAATGCGTGCGTGTAGAGTGCTGTCATCGGCAAAGCTGTGAATGGGATTTATCGTGCAGGATGGAAGGTCATTGATATGTAAAAATAATAGAGCCAATTTCAGTTTTGACATTCAAGGCAGTGCTATAAAATCCAGTTTTATTCGGAAATCCCTCATAAAAGTTCTATTTCAAACTCGCATAAAAAATCGCATCTTAGATTGCTGCCTGAGATGTAGCAACCCATACTATATTAACATGTATCTTGGAAGCGGTAGGGGATTTTTTCTTTGAAATTCGCATAATCGTGTAGTCACTGCTGCATAGTAAGTATGTAGATTAGAATAACAGACGATCAGCATTATGGAAATGCATTCAAAGAAATTGAGCTTTAAAACGAACGTAATGATGTAATTTAAACAAATAAGGAATAACGGTAATTTAGTTCAGTTCAGGTTTATTGCATCCATCGACGTACATTTTTAAATTACACTGGCAGAAGGTTTGTCTCATTTACTAGACAATAAATAGAATCGGTGAAAAGTGATTTAAGTACTACGTTAAGGAATAAAGGTAGTTTAGCTGACTACATACTTTATTAATAATTACTAATTTGAAGAAAAGTACTATTCAGATGGCTTTTTCGGTATTTTGCAGTGGTATCTACTTCATCTTGGCCACAACACAACCAAGACTATAAATGGTTTTAAGTCCCTGAAACAAGAAGACAAGATAGGTTATATAATCATAGAAAGAATAATAATAAACGGGCTTTATTTCGTTCCAAAGTAGAAAAAAGTCACAGTATCGCTAAGAGTAGCGTCTTTCAACTTAAACTGAAATGCAATAAAATCGAGTCACATTCCCTGTGCTGTCAAAAGTTCCTATAACCATTGACCTATATTGAAATTCTTATCAAGATAGTGGATAATAGAGCATTTGTAGGAGAACTTTTGAGTATCACAACATATTTAGAAAGTACGTCTGACGAAAACAAAAAACTTTGTATGAACATACAGATATTGGCTTAAAATGGTATTTTGCACGAATATCCAATACGGCGCGATAACAGCTGATTATGTAGTGATATTTCAGAACTGCCCAAATCGACAAGTCACACATAATTAATTCTGAGGGATCGGTCAACGCCAGGTAGACAGATCGGTACTTTGTTGTGTTTTTTTGGACGCTACAGATTCATTTTGTATTTACTAACAATTCTGTTATTCGGAAAAGTTTCTCGCATATAAAAAACGCTATAAGGAAAATGACTGCTAATGATCGTGACTACATTTCAAGTCAGGTGGGAATAAAATAAGATAAGCAGTTTTTGACCATGCTATGCCATCATTACATATCAAGGGAATGGGAAGTTCCAGGAAGTATACTTTATTTTCACTCTGCTGTTTGAGTGAGCTGTATTCATTAGTAGTTCTTATAATATCCTATGCACACACTTATCTGTATTTGAATTACGTTACACTGATGACGGACAATAAGCCAGAAACACGTATCTATACTTTTTACAGGTAAAGTTACAGCTAGAAAGCACAACACGACCTGTTCTATTGACTCAGCTGGTTCCCAATAAATCCTAGAGGTACTATAGCAGTTATCTGATAAACATTATATCTGTACTTTATACTTCTTGTTGTCACATTTACCAGTATAAAGTATAAAAGTATAATCCAGATTTGTGAATAACAGCTGTGAATACTGTGAAATTCATTCTTAACAACGTTACAGACTAATACAAAGATGTCGCTTTTGTGATTAGCTGTTAGCCTCAGTAGACGACAATACGTAATGGATAATCGTGAAAACTATCGAATTGTAGCAGCAACAACGTAACCAATACATTGTCGTTGACCTAGACACTAATGGCATAGACTATAGACAATGGAACGTTTTGCCCTCAACGGAAGATAAAAATATTTACTGCGCAACTTTTTTTGAAACGTATATTACATTTTTGAATTAGGTTTTAAATTTTGTATAAATCGCCACTCTTAAGAAGGTTTTCTTATATTACTCCTTTTGAAGAAGAGCTGATTTAAATATTTGGGATGAGATCCATGTAAAAAATGTAACAACACACCCTATTTTAGTTATGCGACATGTTTAGCCGTACATCTATAAAAACTTCTTTATCTTTTTCATGTATTTTCTACCCCTGAAATATTGCCACTCTTGTCTGAATCATCCGTATACCTTCTTGCCTAAGAAATTCTTGATTGCATACGATGAAACGATCAGTATAGTCATCACTTTGGCATTCTGAGAACTACTTACATGCATCAGATAAACGAGATTTAGGAACTTCACACCATAACAAGTGATACTGAGACCTTCATTTGAGTTCATGAGCATAAACAGGTATAATTTTTTATTCCTCTCGTTCCAAGTGTTCCAAGGCAAATTGCAGAGTAATTTGTAGTATTTGTTTGCCTGAAAGGGTGAAATGGTTTACTCAATAAGTGTGCAGCTCCCGTCATGAAAGTGCGCTAGAAAGTATATTTGCATCTGTAAGAAAAACTATTCTGATTAGGATTTTTTGCACAATATTTTAATAAATCTGCATGTCTTCAGCCCTAAAATTATATCAGAAAATGTTTGTGGAACGTTGCGCAGTGATTCCGCTTGCATACTAGAGCGGCCATAAATACACAAATTAGATTTAGCTTTTCCATTGTATTTTAAGCCTTGAAATACAGTTTTACAAACATGAAAATATTATTTAAAAAAATAATAAGTAGATATAAAATAAATAATTAAAATAAAACAGTTTATAATAATGGCAAACAAGATGTATTGAAAAAAAATATAAACTCTAATAATTATAATAGCATAAACATTATAATGGAAACAATTAACTTAACAAATCCGACACATAGTTTGACAACATGTATTTTTTTTAACAGGTAACTTTCGTAAGTCACTATCTTCCTTAGAGTGCCAAATATCAAAGAATACTACTCGGAACAGAATACGTGAAAAATCTACCTAAAACAACAACAATAATGTATTTGGAAAACACCTCTTTTTTCTGTACTATGAACATATGTGGTTCCGCACCTCACAAACCTAAAAAGGGGCAGCAAGGTGCAGATAAAACCTACATGCCCATAATCTAGACATTCTGTACTATAAGATAACATTTATCTCAGCTGCAGCAGGGCGCAGCCAAAAGTTTATAACTCGAAATGAATTTTGTACGACAAGAGATCTAGCAAAAACAACTTTCAATAAAAACTTTATATAAAACTCCAAAACGCATATTTTTACATAAAACAAGTAAATAGTAAAATTACATACCATATTCTTGCACCTCCATATTATCACTACGTAAAAACGTTAGGCTTGAAATTATAATCCACACAAAAAAATCTAGTGAGTTGCAAAGACTTACACGTCCCGGTAATTACTCGAGAAGCTGTCACTTGCGATGGACGAAAGTAAATGACAGTTGCATTGTTGTTCATATATTTTAAAAGCCTCGCGCCTACTCGATAACTTAGCGACTCATCTAGAGCCTTATAAAATCTTAAGTTTTTGTGATTTTTGGCCTATGGAGAAATCCTGTGCGTTGCTTTTCTCTGTCCAGTTTTCTAGATAGCTCTGAAGGAACAAGGTTAGTATGAATGTTTCTCTAGAGTTGATAGTTTTCGAGATATAAGCTATTCAACATTTGGAAAAGTGCATATTATTCTCAATCCCGAAAAATAATAAGAAAAAACGAAAATTTCAACAAAGTCAAAGTTTCTTAATAAGGCTCCATTGTCTGGCCGAATCAAACCACATATATGTTTTAATTTCTGTTTATTGTACGAAGCTTCAGCTCAAGTAAAATAAACAGAAATTCAAGCTTATATGTGATTTTGTTCAGGCAGACAATAAAGTTCTATGAAAATGAAGACCACAGGACCAAGTTTTAGGTGTCTCAAAAGTTATCCTTCAAAACCCATTAATAAGATCCAAAAGCATTGAGGGTATTTTTGTTTTAAATCTTTGTTATTGATTGTTATTCAAGCGCGCGCTCAAGGTATATTCCGCGTAAGTAGCGAGATATTCTTTTATACTGAACCAGCACGAAACACCCGTTGCTACCGTGAAGCTATAGGGTGATACAGGGAAAAGGGGAAGACGTCGCTCGGGCTCTAACCATGTGACATGTACACCTTCTGGCCCTGCCTTAGAGATCCGCCGAGTGCTACCTCCACATGCGACGATCTGATGGCTTATATCATAATATCATATCTTTTTTGTTCTGAGTAGCCCAATAATCTGAAAAACCTTGATCTGGGGCAATTGAAATAGTATTTGGAAATCGTTTTGTGGGTCTGGAAAGATTCAGATTCATTGAAAGGGCTAATACAAAAATATCAAACCAGAATCCTTTTTTGAACAGATGCAGTATTATGTGCTGCAAACCAACTGATGGATTCATTTTATAGGTACTTACAGAGTCTGTAATATTTTGCCCCTGATAGCAGAACGATAATATTGACGAAATCCAAATCATTTGGATTGATAAAATATGAACATTGATGTGTCTTGCCTGAAAACAGTGTCAAATTATGTCGGATGATTCCATTCTACTGTTTTGTCTTAAGATGTACCATGCCTCAGTTGAAATATTCTTGTATAATTAACTAATGGATATGAATCGGTAAGAACTTACAGCTAAAGTCAAATAGATGCAGATTGTCATTGAACCGATTCTCGTCAGTGCAATGGACAGCATAAGGTTTTCATGCACTCTATTGATATGGCGAGTTGATCTGTAAATTTGAGCAGTTCTTAAAGAATGCTGATTAGTACCAACTGATTATATTCTGTTTCTCCAGGTGGGCGGCAACGCCCCCCTGTGTGCGCTGGAGACCTACTGCGGGAGGGGCGGTAAAAAGCCTGAAGGAAATTGGGGTCGACAATGAATTGATTGGGGGAAGCAGCGACGCAATAGCTAATTTTCGTCTCCCGTGATCTTCAACTGTCACATGTACATTCTTTATCAGACACACTGATTCACTGAGTCTGTTTGTCCTATTTTTAATTATTGAATGAACTTTTCCTGCATATCGATACATACATCTAAAAACATTGTAACTGACATCTGGTGGATTTTTTAGTTTTTAGTTGTTTCAGATAGAGCTTACTTAATACCTTCAGAATTTAAACATCTTTTTGTAGCAAAGATGAGAAAAAACTATTTTAAATATCATTGTAACTGTATACTGTGACGGTACAGCAGTAAGATCATGGTAACGTTCGATAAAATTCCACTATAGCTTACCCAGGATATTGTAAAGTACGTTACGCATCTACCACAACCCAGTTGTTATTTTTAAAACAATGTATTTGCCTTTACAAACGTATTATGGTACATTGTGAGTGACTTTACAATGATGTTGCACGGAAAATAGCAATCACACATTGCTTATAACGTCCCTCAAATGTTAATGCTGCTGTAAGAGCCCTTACAATGTTTTTACAGGTACAGTTTATGTATTTTTATTTTTAGTGGCTATGTTTTATGGAAGAACATTGTAACATAAGTTACGATGATTATACAGCTAAGTGCACGTTTTCGTCACATTGTAATTACCCGTTTTCTGCTTCTTGCATGAATTTTTTACCACGCATACAGGGTTTGTCCGAAAAGTAATAGGACTCATTTTCTTCCGCCATGACTGTACTTCGGAGCGTGCGCGCACCGACTGGATTCGGTAGCGGGCGTTCCTAGCTAAAACATAGAAAGCTAGTGAAGTGCTGCATTTATGGGATTCCATAATATATCATTTTCATGAAATTTTTCAATTAAGAGCAGCACAGCTTCGTCGTCCCAATTAAACGACATTTTAATTTGTCTAAACACATAAACCGCACAACACTATCGCTCGAATGCCAGGAACGAAGTGACGCCGGCAAGCCGCGTAACCCACCGGCACACCACGGCGGCTCCTTTGCTCGGCAAGGCCGGCGGCTTTGTATGCCGCCGGTTGTACGGCGGCTTAGCCGGCGGCCTGCCGCCGGCACTGTGTATAGCAGCCTTAACGAATGAGCGGCTGGTCAGTTGTCTCCCAGCACTTGGGGAGGCAGGACAGGCATTTGCGCGCGACGTGTTTCTGTGAGTGGTGCAAGCCGAAAATGCAGCGTTCGTTAGAGCAGAGGTACGCGATTAAATTCTGTGTGAAACTCGGTAAATCTGCGACAGAGACGTTTGATATGATCAAGCAGGCTTACCCAGGTGTTGCTTTAGCAAGAAGTGGTGTATTTCGGTGGCACCAGGCCTTTTTGGAGTTCCGGGAAGAGGTGGCTGATGAAGACCGTGCTGGAAGACCTTCGACTTCGACAAACACCGATAATCTGACTCGTCTGTGCAAAGTTTTGAACTCAGACCGCCGACTAAGTATTCGTTTAATTGCCCAGATGTTAGATTTACCAAAATCTGTGGTTCATGATATTGTGACACAGCATTTGAACATGCGCAAGGTGTGCGCAAAGATGGTCCCAAAAGTGCTCACTAACGACCAGAAATTGCGGCGAGTGGAAGTGTGCCAAGAAAATTTGAACATGTGTGAAAGTGACCCCCAATTTTTGAATAACGTAATCACAGGTGATGAGTCGTGGATCTTTGAGTATGATCTCGAGACAAAGAGGCAATCTTCCGAGTGACACACGACGGCGTCTCCTCTCCCAAAAAAGGGAAGAATGAGCAAATCCAAAGTGAAAACGATGCTCTTTGTCTTTTTTGACATCAAATTCATCGTCCACCATGAATTTGTTCCTCCTGCACAAACTGTGAACGCCAATTTTTACGTGGAAGTGCTCAGGAGACTCAAACGAAGGGTCAGTCGGGTCCGACAAGACATCGCAGCCGGAAGTTGCACCACGACAACGCCCCGGCTCACACTGCCTTTCTTGTGAACAGCTACCTGACCAAGGCCGTCATCCCAACATTTCAGCAGCCGCCTTACAGCCCAGATGTGCCCCCCGGACTTTTTTTTGTTTCCTCGCCTGAAAAGGCCGATGACAGGCAAGCATTTTGAGATGACAGAGGGGATCCAAGCAGCATGCACCGGGGCTCTCAAGGCTATTCCGGAGAATGCCTTCCGTGACGCCTTCAATGCTTGGAAATTGCGCTGGCAGCGCTGCATCGACGCAGAAGGAGCCTATTTTGAAGGTTTTTAAAGAATTGTAACGATTGGCTCAATAAATTTTTTTAAATCGACTCAGTCCTATTACTTTCCGGACAAACCCTGTAGTGCAAAAAAGCGTAGTCAAAGTTGATAGAAAATTGCTGTGGCTCTCCTGAAAACTTGACTTTTGTTAGTTACAATATTCTTAGATGCATGTATCGATATATCCTCTATGACTGAGGCTCAACGTTCATTACTCAGGATCCTTTGCAATGCTTTTAAGAATCCGATACTCCACAAGAGCATAGTACTTGACCCCCAGCGGACTTTTATCTCTTTGAAACTTGTGTGCCTGTTTATCTGATCTCCGTAGGGTCCGACCAGAGGGCAGCTTTTTCATCCTAGCCGAAGGCTGAGTTACGTCCCTAGCTCCGGATCTTATACTTGTTATATGTAGTTTATTTTTTAATGTGTCATACTGACTCAAAATGTGTGCTATATACGCGTACATATTGGAAAACGATTAAACTCTATACAATATTTCAACGACTCCAAAGAAAAAACATAACAGCGAAAGTGTATCAGAGAAAAGCACACAAATATTTAGAATTCGAATTATTAGCGCCAATAACCGGAACATTCCTGAAATGGTACATTCGCAACGGTATGGTAATTAAAATATGCCTTCATTGGCATTCTTCACATAACTTAAATAATTGAAATCAGCTGTACATTCATAGAGCTGCATTGAAAGTCTCATTCGCTGATGTAATTTTATAACATTCAATATGTAAATGTGTGAATTTTTGACAAAACAAAAACCAGTAGGTGGGCATAAGTTTTGACGTTAATTATGAAACGGCTATCAATCATGTCAATAGTAAGAAGTCAAAGTCAAAAAGTAATCGCATACCAATATAACAGATAATTCTCGGTACCTAATATTTGCCACCAAGAACCATATTTTATCAATATCCTTTAACGATTTTTTGTATCAAAATAAGACAGTGCAAAGTGCCACCTATTACCAGGATCGACCACTGCCACACTGAAGCAGTAAGCTTTCCTTCGTTGTTTCATCTGAGACCAAGCCTAGATCATCCTAGTTTACGAAAAACACGAAGTAGCTGTCCGTGGTTGACCGTTTATGGTCGTACGGATAAAAACTATATTACTGGTGTGTCTAAACTGTTCTTGAACTCGATCACTGTGACTAGTTTCGTTTCCCCTCTGTCATTTCACGAGACTTCTATAAGTTCCGATTGAAACTTTTTTGCCAGAAGGCCAAATGTGTGGCTGTTGGTGTACTTTTGGGGCCGACTGTGACCGAAGACGCAGGGCTATCATCGCGTAATAAACGTCAAAAAATGACAAAATGTCAACTTGCTGCCTATAGAAATCATATTAGACCGAAATACACCTGGTTTGCGAAATAATTTTAAAGCTTGGTTTTATTGCTGCAAGTTGTTCACTGGAGTATTCAAAACATGGACGCATAAAATGGGTACACCAATTTTTGTGGGAAAATTCGACAACAAAGAATGAGAAAACGTGTTTTCTGGGACTCAGTCGAAAATATTAGCAGAAAAGAATAAGTTCTTCATAAAAAAATCTTAGGTATTCATGAGACCTACAAAATGAGACCTCACGTAAAAAGTTATGGCCGAAAACCGCGGCAAGCTGCCAGTTTCGGCACTTGTTGGTAATCGGACGATGGTTTCTCGCAGATATTTAAAATTCTTCAAATTCGTAGGATTCGTACTTCTAAATAACTACAACAAAATTGGAGTAGAATGGTGAAGCAATTTTGAGAATTTCTAATTGTTCATCCCAAAACACCTGTTTTCTGGAAACCACGTCTAGTTTATTGAGCAATATACAGGGTTAGTTCAACGGGCATTTTATAGCAAAATACAATAGTTTGCTTTGGCGATATGAATCGCAAACCAATCCATACGATAAATGTTATTTTTATGCAAAAAGTATGGGTTACGTTTTTTCTTCTAAACAGATTCAAGCATTTCGCATTTGTGAGTAATACGTAACAAAAGATATTAGTCACATTCGCTTTGTTTTAATATGTGTATAGTAACCTATGTTTTTCAAATATCGTAGCGCATTTGTTCAATTACTCACAAATACGAAATGTTTGAATTTGTTTAGAAGAAAAAACGTAACCTTTGTGATTCATATCGGCAACGTAAACACGTCTATTTTGCTATTAAATGCTCTTTGAACGAACCTTGTATATTAATTAATAAATTAGTAGTGATGACTGGAGCACAGGTGTTTTGAGATGAACAATTAGAAATTCTCAAAAAACTACCTGACTAATCTACACCAATTTTATTGTTGTTGTTTAGAAGTATGAGTCCTATGGATTTGAAGAATTGCAAGTAGCATAACATTTTTGCTATGAGTCGGATCTTTTCACGTGTGGTCTCATTTTGTAAGTCTTATTACCTAAGAATGTGAAATAAATAGTTATTTCGTTCCTGGCAACACTTTCGATTGAATCCCAAATAACAAGTTTCTTCATTCTTTGTTGTCAAACAGGCCCGTAGCCAGGATTTGGTTCGGGGGGAGGGGGGGCTCGCAGTGTATACTTATAAATGGCACAAGGCTCATAGTCGTAAGCACGAATTAGTATAAGAAAAGGAGTCAACATAGGCTTATGATTTTATAAATCAATGTAATAGAAAAAAAAATTATGAAATTATTGTAGAGCTATAGATTTATTCATCTATATGTGTAAATATAATGTAAAAACCTGAGAATATAACACCTTTAACTCGAAAACTTTGACCTGTACTATCAAAAAAGTAATTTTCTAGATTTCTTTCCGACAAAATGTCTAGGACGTGATCAGGATCGACAACAATATCCCAGTGAATAGAGATCATAGCGAGTGAACTCAATCTTGGCCCATAACACGTCGCGGTAGAGCTTTAATTCTTTTCATAGTGGAAAATGATCTTTCTACGCTAGCTGTTGTCACTGGCAAAGTGGCTAAGGTAGGTAGAAATATTCTGATGCCGTGAAAATAATTTCCATTGTATTACTCCAACAGTTTAAAACCTCGGTTGATTGATCAATGGACGATATCTTCGCACACCACAACCTATATTCTGCCTTCACTGCCGTTGATGATATCTTATCGTCGAGGTATGGCGCTAAGTTGTCTAACTCATCGGCTTTACCACATTAGCAAATCCTGGGAGGAGAAGTTGGAAGCTTGGTAGGATATCTTTATTTTCGAGAAATCGTTCTGTTGAATTTTCAACCAAGGAATCGATGCACGGTAGAAATACTGAAATTCTGAAATACGCTTCATTTGATGCCGTTTGCGGGTTAGCACGGTCTTTTTGACGTGAGACAACTCTCGGAGATCGAATTTCAGTGTCGAATAAGTCTCAAAGAAATCATCAGCAGATTCTCTAATTTCACGCAAAGACAGTATTATTTCCTTTGTGCAGTTGATAGCGGAGATGAAATGCATATACTTTTCTTGGAGAAACACTGACAATGGAAGAGTTAAACTAAGCAGTTTTTCACATACCAAAGTACCCACAATAAAGTCACTTTTTTGAATTGCAGCAAAAACAGCAGATGCTGTTGATGATACAGACCATGCTTTGCCAGCTGTTTCTTCTAGAATCATGGCGATGCATTCAGAAAGTTCCACGAACGTGATTATACTCTCATGCCTTTCAATGAACCTTGTATCACAAAGACGAAGCAGTCTCTTTTTTTTACTGTCTGGAGCACAGTTTTGGACGGTTCTTTGAAAAACTTTATTTTCATTCGAAGTGTTTCTAAACGGACTTATGATTTGTCCAACGACTCCATGACAGTTGACAGGGATTGACATTGCATTTGAAACAGCAAGATTCAAACGATGACTCGCACAGTGATAGTACCTTGCATTATGACAGACGTTTTTTATTCTTTTCTGAACTCCTCTCAAAAGACCTGCCACGTTTGCGGCTCCTTCGTGCCTTTGTCCGACACACTTATTCTTGTCCAGTTTCAACTCCTTACGTCGCTGCAGAATGACGTTACTGAGATTCTCGGAACATTGATCATCTATGACAAAGCCCACAAAATCTTCTCTCAATACTGATGTGTTCGGGTCCTTCGTAAAATCAACATATCGCAAACATAGTGATAATCGCTCAGTGCCTGAAACTCCATTGTTTGATGATATGTGAAGCAAAAGAGCCCGAAACTTCCCATGTTTTTTTTCCGGCCTTTTTAAAGAGAAAGGACCACTATCATCATCCCCTCTCAAAGGTCGGATATTCAATTGCGTAGCGATATCATGTTGCTCTCCAGATGCAACTTCTAGAAATGATGTGGCTCATGTACCGCATTCTCGATGACACTCTGTATTCAGATGCTCTTTAAAATATCCTATAGCTCTTTTCCAATTCCGATAACTGCTTGTGACTAGTTTCCCTCTATTCCAATGATATCCCTTGCCAACCCCTTCATGATAGAATAGCCAGCATTTTTTGTAAAATACACCATCTTCACTTGTTGAGTAGGCTAGGAAATCGTTTTCCAAACATCGATGTTCATCGCATGTGATGTAATGTAAGATGGTCTGCGAAAATTTCAAATTGGGCGACATTTATGGATTAATAATAAAAGAATAATGAAGGTGAACAACAAATAAATGTCCAATATTGTAGCGATAAAAGAAAATAGCATAGGTACGAAAGACGTCTTTTTATAGTGGTAAATGAATATCCCTACTTCCCTACTAATATTATAAATGTGAAAGTGTGTATGTTTGTTTGTATGTTTTGCTTTCACGCCAAAACGGCTGAACCGATTTCGCCAAATTTTAGCACAGATATAGACTAGACCCCAAGGTCGGACATAGGCTAAAAATTTTCAATTATTTGTTTCATATATTTACATAATATGATTGAGATCACTTGAATTTTCTTAGTTTATCTTTTATGTTTGAATCTGAAAATAAATTCTTTCGGAATTCCGGGGAGGCTTAAGCCCCCTGAGCCCCCCTGGCTACGTGCCTGTTTTCAAACAAAAAGTTTTCCCAACAAATTGGTATACCCATTTTATGCGTCTATGTTTTGAACAACTTGCACCAATAAAACCAGATTTTACAATTACTCCGAAAACATTTGCTAATATGATTAGACTACGTTCCTAGTGTGCAAATACTACATTCCGCATCACAAAAGACTTGTATAGTACCGGTCGGTATTCAGTCTTCCAAGACGTTACACAATTGCATAGTACCTTAATAATAATAAAAAATTAGTATACCTTACAACTTCAGCGTGTTCTTTGGCAACATGTCTCAAACAGTTATACACGTAGAGCTGATTAACCACTGGAGCGTATTGTTCACTTATAGATTCCATAGTTTCAAAAATGTGAACGAACTGTACAACTATTCCGTGAACAAAGTAACTGAAGCAGACGTTAGCGTAACCAGTGTAGGCTGCTTGTGCGCTATCTATTATCAAATATGCTGCACCAAAAATTATGGCATATCGTCCAAATTTTTCTTCAATGTAAGTTAAGGTATAGTTGTATTCGTATTCGGTCTTCAAGCAGAGGAATCTATGAAGTAGAAGATATATATAACTTAAAATACCTCCTGGAATGGTATCTGAAATGCTAGATACAAAATACGTACATCTTAAATACTTTTTGAAGATATAATACTTTTGTAAGAAAGTGACATACAGGTATTGAGCTTATTTTATTATTATATTGATCGGAGCAGTTATTCAAACATTTTGTGACTCATTTTTCTTCAATGAGGTCTTATAGTTATACTCCCAAAAAAGAAGAACCACTCCACATGTGCAGAATTTGGCAAACAGGTGTTGCATTTGAAAAATATTTTTTAGCTATTTAAGCTCTTTAAGCAATACAAGTTATTTCTGTTGAGATATTGTTACTTTCCGTGGACTCGTTTTGCGATATAATCTGCTGACCATGAAAAACTTACCTTATAATAGCAGCTATGAAAGTGACCGAAATCATATAAATTCTGGTGAATTCTTGTATGCGAACGGCTATTGCAATTCTTTGACTATATTTGTTAGTATGTACCTGGGAGCGAGACAAAATGCTCAGAACATTTCTTAAAAGAATAAGGTTGTCTTCAGCTGCACCAATGTACTGCAGCCAGGGGATTCCCCTCTACAATATGAATATTTTACATATACAACCTAGTTTCAAGTTCCTTTGAAAAGCATTTCATTTTTGGTTTCCAAAATATGGATATGCATTATTGGCTTCACACAGCGTACGGTTTTCCAAATTCCATTACACTATGTGCGGTGACTACTGAGATTAGATAGTGACAGAATGCGATTGGACTATTAAACAGATTGTAGATAATACTCAATTCAAGAAACAATCTCAGAAAGTGTTCGCAGTTACACCACGGGAAACAGAGGGTAGGTTAAATGTGGGAGACATGCCGCATGTTTTCAAAAAATTGACATAATGGTTATATATTGTTAGATAAAAATAAATTGAAATCGCAAATGTACATTAAAAATATTTATTTATGAAATATACTAACACAAAAGCAACTATAACAAAAAATAAACAAATGAAAACGTATGATTTATGACTAGAGACCGGATTATATGCATTTGCATATTAAGCCTATTTTCGCGGGTAGTTGCATATTTCAACAAAAATCTAGAGACGTTGCATATTTTTGCTATAGACAAATCTATTGATCTCACGCTTTTTGACAAACGACGTTTCCAATAACAATTTTGGTAGATGAGATGTTCCAGTGAATTCGCACTTACATTTTCTGTGCGAATATGCTTCCAATGAACGTCCAGCCTAAGCATCCGGGCATCAAGGCCACGTAAACCACTAACGATCTACGACACCACTCATTTCTCTAATTTACCTGTCAATATCAAACAGCTTGAAACTCAAGGTTTGGCGTTGACCGAGTCTATTCAATTAATGGAAAAAGTTCGGCAAGTGAACTCCGTATAGCCAGACGCATTCTCGTCTAAGTTTAAACATAAGTTTGAAAGCATTTTGAACAATAACCCAGGCTTTGAATCTTTATGTCAAATTGAGAGTTTTATTAATGGTACTTGTGACGTTTTGCCAGAGACAATATAAGCAAGCATAGGACCCAGATTCAAATGCTGCCCAGTCACCTCCGTGGATGCGGAGCGGTCTTTTTCGACCTAAAGTGATATTTTGAGTGATCGAAGGTACCGTCTTACCGCTTAACATATGGACCAATACCTTATTGTTTGTGTTTACAAAAATAACAACATGTTAAGGAGTCGTCACTAACAGATGTCATAGATAAGTCATTCAAGTGCTTAATTATTAATTATTTGTAAGCCGACTTTAAAATAAAAAATTGTAAAAATCATTTTTGTATTGCTATCTAATTTTGCATATTTTGATACTTCCATGCATATCTCAACCATTTTTGATGCATATTTTCATTCAGATTTCAAACTTTTTATGTTGCAAATAATCCGGTCTATACAGGGCGTAAAGTTATTAGTGGATCAACGGAAGTCAGGTGATTGAGTTTTGTAGTTAAGGGGATATTTGCAATTGTGAAATTTCGAACAATACGGGATAATGAACTTTCAATCGCAATCACAACTAAACCATTAGGTTGAGGGCTGTGACTTTCTTTCTGAGATGAGCCAAATAGTTTGTTTTAGCAATGATTGTGTCACTTTTTAACAGAGCTAATTAGAAAACGACGCAAAAAATCTTAAGTTCGCCTTTTTGTGAAAAATCACTTCAATCCCTTAACTTTGGAGGGCGGTTAATAAAATTGGGCTTTTATTTCATTATTCATTCAATCGTAAAAACTATTTCATTCCATTTAGAATAAACCCTGAAAATTTCTGCTTGCTACGATGAGTGTATCAGGTCACATTCATTGTTGTGATGCGATAAACGTAAGAAACGCAATAGAATCCTTACCACCTACAAAACCTATTCTGTTTAGCCCCTCTGTATGACGATTTAACGACAAATGTGGGAGATGATTTATTTTAACAAACTTTTAAAGAACATGTTCGAAATATTTTCTGTATACAAGCGACACCTTCTAATAAATTCCTCTTTAGTCTCTGAAATGAATTTGCGTTTTCCATAATTTTGCCTCACCTTAAAAATCTAAGCTGAAATTTGCAAGGTTTATTTTACATGGTTTGAAATAATTTTTACAATAAAATGAATAATGAAATACAAACTCAATTTTTCCACCGCCCTCCAAAGTTGAGGGATGGAAGAGATTCTTCACAAAAAAATGAATTTGCGTTGATTTCTAATAAGCACTGTTAAACAGTGACATAAGTATTGCTAAAAGTAACCATTTAACACATCTCAGAAAAAAATCATAGCCCTAAACCTAATGGTTTAGTTATAATTGCGATTGAAAGTTCATTATCCCGTTTTTTTCTAAATTTCACAAAATTGCAAATACTATAAAATTTTGGATCACATATGTAGGGGTTGATTCGATATGTTTTGAGGCACTCGATCACTACTAACTTTACACCATCTATTTATGACTATCGACGCTGTGGGCGGTGGCGTATTTTTAATATGTTATTACAGTTACGATAGTTAGAACCTATAAGAATATAACCCGAGTTATTCTAAATCTATCGTACGTATGAATTGAAAACGTATTTAAACCAATTTTTTCCCCAACGAAGCAGCAGTAAAAACTGTGGTGCGAACAAAACCGGAGTATTTTGATATGGAACCCTTTCTATGCATATTATATCTTAGAAAATGTACAAAGGGAATTCCTTAAATATTTTACTTATAAAATTTATAACGCATATACAGAAAGGGGAATCTCTCAATTTGTTCTGCTACGCCGTCTCAAACTAGAGTCTCTACAATTAAGACGTTCCATTGCTGGCCTGGCATTCCTTAATAGGCTTTGTACGACAGAGTGAATGCACCAGAACTTCTCCAGAAGTTGAATTTTTGTATTCCACGTTTAACTCCGGAGTCTGGAACTGCCGTACCTTCCGTACCAAAGTATTATTTTATTCTCTGCTGTATCATATATGCAATAATTACCATTCCGTAGCAGCAGATCTTGTCTAACATACCCTGTTGCGTAATTATGTGTAAATAAATAAATAAATACAAGGTCTTTCCGTGGGATACTTACAAGGAACACCAACACGATATGAGCAACATACAGCCTCATATCTTTCCAGTTACCTTTTGTAGTCATATCCATGGAAGTGACCACGGAAAAGTAATGTAAATATATCCAACAAGTTATAACTACAAGCGGCGCTATAAAACTATGTCCATTCCAAAGCTTTACGTGGTTATAAACCGATAATATCGAATGACCTGAAAGGAATATGGCTTAAGAAAATCTCAGTTAAGTGTGTTAACTTTTTGGAAGAGTACGAAAGTCCACAGATACATAAGGGCACAAAACTGGATGACTACAAGGACAAAGTCCAATTGCTACAGGATATAGCCATAACAGCATGTTTGTGAAGACACCTCCGGCGTGTTTCACAAAAATGGTAAAGTGAAGAAAGCAAAGTGTTGGTGGAACAATGAAATAGTTCAAAAAAGAAAATAATGCGTGTCCGTCGTAGAATTACAAGAGAAAATACAAAGTACCATAGAGCAAATGGAACAAGAAATAACGTCCTGATGCTCGAGTACAAAAACATCACCAATATGCGAAAAAGGCTCATAGTCAACTCTAAACAGAGGTTGTGGGAAGACTTAGAAAATGGCGTTGGGGGTCAAGCATACAAGATAGCCATGGAAAGCAGTGATGGGCGTTTACGTCTCGATATATACACATTGCGTATACAATGTATACATTGCGTATACAATGTATACATTGCGTATACAATTTATACATTGCGTATACAATAAATACAGTGATGAAGACAATGTATAGAATAGCAGAAGTGAGGTTAGGTTTATTCGCAAACGTCAAAAAGTTGGTGAACAGTGAATCGGAAACTTTAAAAAAATATGGTTCAACGCCCCAAGAACAAAGAGATCGATGAACTAGGGTTCATTTTGCTTAAAAATGGAAAGACATATTCCGACAAAATTAACTAGAGTACTTACCTTGCAATTTAGAAAAGTCGTCTGAACTCATTGCTATAGACTCGTATAGCAAACACCTATGTGTTTTTCTTGGATTGCTACTATCTTCCCGAGAAAATGTGCTAAGCTACTCATTTTCCAGAGTATAGGCCTTTATATATAAGGTTCATGCGGTAATTTGGAGGAATACTAAATGAGTAATATTCAGTACAAATGGCAATCGATGTATTTTATGGCTAATGTCAACAGGAACATTTCTAGCCGCAATAAGTGATGCCTGTATTGAACAATACAAACTATGGCTGAATAGTTAAGAGTAGAAAGTTTTCGAGGAACGCAAAGAGCCTCAAGCCTCAGTATCTTTGTTCATGCATAGCTTTCTGAAAAGTTTATTTACTTTCTCAAGACGCGCTACAAGGAATATTGTTTAACAATTTAAATCCATTATAATATTGAAAGGACTACTTACATTTTTGGAATATTTGTGAATCGGAGAAAAATTATTGATTAGTGAACAGCATTAATAAATTAAAATTTTTATCAATATGAAACACTTCATGAGTAGTGAACTTTGAAATTATGTCATATCCAACGAAGTCGGATTCGACAGTTCGAACATTTCATTTTTACAATTCAGTGGCAGATTTATGGAAAAAGGTCGACGATTTCTTAAGTGTGTCCGCTTGTGCGGTACTTCATATGAATCAGGTGATAAATTGTTACGTTAATTTGTTCTATCTGATACAGTAAAAATGAATCATGACACTTTGATTTGTCTCGTTGACTTGTTTTTCGTTCAGTGAAAGGAATGCTAACTCCCATAAGGTTACGGTCAGTACTGGCGACTTCAAGAGAAACTTTACGAGCACTATTAGTGCAATAGTCTAAATTGAAGACTCAAATTATTCAAAAATGGAATAAACATACACGTTGCTGCTACTGCAGGGGTTTGATTTGATTTATTGTTATGATAGGTACAGTCCAGATGTACCAAGAGCTATGAAGAGAAAAAATTGAAAATTGTAGCTTATTATGTAGCATGTATGCATTGCATAGGAAATATGACATTTTGATTATTTGAGGAACGATGAATAATAATAATAATAATAATAATAATAGTAATAATAATGATGTTTCTTTATTTTGGTTAAAAGTACGAACAAAAGGAGCTCATTTGGGGAGGCTGCATTCAACACCGTTGCTCTACCATGTAACCATAGTAAATAATAATATTCTATAAGGCTAACCTAACAATTACATATTAATAATGGTTGGAATTAATAGAAACAGCAAAAAATAGAACTATTATAGTATTCACATGAGATTTGACTCTATTTCGGAAGCTACTAGGTGAGAGCGAATTTTTTACTATATCTAACAATGAGTTGTACATTGTAGATGCATCATAAGTAAATGACTTCAACCTGTTCAGTACTATGGAACGGAACATCATAGAGATGACAAGTATGCGTTTGCCTGTCATGATGGTCAGAACTCATAACAGGTTTGGTATAGAGGTAAAGTGGTAGCTTGGTTTTATTGATATTGTGAGTTAAGCGAGCAAGATGTATCAAAAAGCGCTCATGCACATTGTACCAGCCAGAGGCTCGAAATTCATCACTGAGGTGGCCAGATTTTGTTAAACCCTACCGAAATTTATTACATGAGTTCTGAATTTTCTGGATAGAGAGTTTGTCTTTAGCAGTTGAATCAGGCCAGGATACAATATCAGCATAGGACAAAGAAGAAAATATCAATCGAATCGAATATATTCAGCATGTCCTCGGTAGATAGATCATTCTTGTGAAGATAAAAAGTCCTTAATTCAGCATAAGCTTTTTCTAAGGGATGTTTAACGTAGGGTGCAAATTTAAGAGTATTATCCATACATAGTTCCAGATTGGTTGCTTGTGTGTAATACAGTGTCATTAGTGCAGATTCTAAAATTCTGGTTGTCAGTAATCTCACACGGTCTTGGTCCAAATATAAACATTTCAGCTTTATTTTCATTTAATACATGTCTAGATAAATACCAAAGATAAGGATTGATACGCATGCAGGCAACATAAGCATCATCAAGTGTGGAAGATTAATACTTCCAACTGACTTTTTAAATCTGACGTATACAGTGAAAACAACAAAGATCCAAAAATACTACCATGTGGCACACCTCTGATTATTCTGCCCGTTAAGTTCTGTGCACTGATCTGCTTGACCTTTAAATAAATCTACTGCCATATTGCTTAGTCCCAGAGATTTAAAAGTTTCGAACATAAGATTGAATGATCTATTCACTCCTGTATTAGAAGATTTACTGAAATCGAGCAAAACCAAGCAACTATAGATACTCGTACTATTTTTCCCAATATCTTAGAAAAGGTAGGTAGAATACTTATAGGGCGAAAATTATAAAATTCTTTTGGGTTATCAGTCTTTGGGATAGGGATAACTTTCCAGTTGGATGGGAAAGTATAACTGATAATATAGGCAATTATGTTACTTAGATAAAGAAGAACCATCTTGAGATCAATCTTGTCAGTACCAGATGAATTTGATTTTATGGACATTGGTACGCGCTCAATATCTCCGTAGTTCACAAGACGAAATGAAAATTTAATGTTAATATTACGATCAGATACATATTCGCTTGCATCAACGCCAGATGAGATACCACTGTAAGGAACGTCATCAATGAAGAAGCTGTTCATCTGTGTCGTACCCCAGACCACTAATGTCAAAGGGACTTTTTCGGATATTTCCTGATTTTGACTACCAATATGCTTTCGTTTCAGATTGTATTGAGAGATTGAGCAAATTTCTTAAATCGTCGATGATACAAGAAAAAATCGCAACTCCGTTTCTAAGAATTTTAGAGGAAAGCGTAAAAACAAATAGAGTTATGGATTATATTGTTTTAGGAATAATAGCTTTATTTTGATAAAGCAATATCATAGTTTAGTTGAGCAGTTTCTAGATGATGCTTAAAGAAAGCTGAAATTTTCAAAACAAAAATGGAAAATAGGTAAAATTAGGGATTACGTGTTTTTCCTATTTTAAACGGCATATAAAGTGGAGTTACGTGGTTTTCTTGTGTTAACAACGAAATTCATCGTGGCTTGAATGCAGTATTCTAAGTCACAAAATGCAAATTTTTCAGGAGAGCAATTTTTTTTGTTTGAGGAGAAACCATTACAACTTTTAAATATAGCGGCGAATTTGCAGTAAAATTATGAGATCTAGTGGCCATGCTCTCAATTAAACAATAAAAACTAGTGCACATCCTCGTGAAAGAACTGTATGTCCACGTGAAATAGAGCAGAACTATGTTGTGTTCACTTTCATCTGCCTACATACATAAGCATCTGCTCTTATCTAAGTTTTGCAGCGAACTGACGTGCCTCAAGCTATTACGCCAAATACCGTTCAAGACCAGCCGTGGGGGAACGCTTCCACATGAACTTCTGCAGGCAATGTAGGTAACTATGAGACAGAACGTCGTGTTAAAGTCCGAAAAACGAGGTATTTGGACATACAATAGTTCGTCTTAAAATACTGCATATTGTCTCCCGAGTCTTATACCTCTTATACCTTAAAAAAGCTTTTTTCTCAAGTTTTTTCATCAACTTTGAGTTGTCAATCCACCAGTAAGCTAGTCTCTTAGTGATTCTAGCAGTGTTATACGGAGCATGCTTATCAAAACCGTTAGAGATATTAATATCTCAAAATTAAATGATATCAATATTTCGCATATGATAAAAAATATATCTAATAAAATATCCATAACTAAAAATGGGCATAGAGTGCTGTCCATAAATGAAAAATAATTAAATTACATACATGAAGTGAACATTGTGCAAAAATTGGAATCGGAAAGCATTAAAACATTCAACTTGGGCTAGAGAAAAATAACCATGCCACAGGGAACTAAAAGTAAAATATAAACATAACCTATACTTACCTATAAAGCGAAGCACGTTCTTCTGCCTTGTGAGCTATAACAGAGACAGACGCATTTACTGGCAGCTCAGTTTTTTTTTGAAAAACGCTCAGACCCGTCGATTTTGTTTTGAAGATTTATTTATTTAAAGCTTAACTAAAACCAATACATCATCATTAGTGGAGATCAATACATTTGGCAGCAAAGTAATTTAAAAATGAAGAATGAACTGACCCGTTAGGCAAGTAAATGTAGAAAACGGCCACCATGACTCCATGCAATAATAAAGATTTTGCACAAAACGTTGTCGCACATTTTGCAATATTTGAAGAGTAATTTGAAGGCACTCATTCACAATTCTTTGTCGCAGGTCTTCTTACGATGTTGCCTGAGTAGCATAGATTTTGCTTTTTGAATGACCCCACATAAAGGAATCCAAAGGTGATAAATCTGGCGATCTTGGGGGCAATTCAATGGCACCTCTTCTACCGATCCATCGATCTGGAAACGTCTGATCTAAATATCGTCGAACACGTAATGCGTAATGTGGTGGGGCACCATCCTGTTTGAACATCAACCTATTAGCAATGTACCGACGATCATCCTGATTTTCAATTATGGCTGTTAATGCAGGATCTATGGCGTCTTCCAGTAATTCCAAATACATTTCACCCGTCAAATTGCCCGGTATGAAAAAAGGACCAACCAAATGATCGCCAAAAGCACCAGCCCAAACATTTAATTTTTGTGGCTGCTGTGTATGAACCTCATGATAAATCCTGGGATTAGAATCGGACCAATATCGGCAGTTATAACGATTTACTACGCCATTTAAGAAAAAGGAACATTCGTCGGAAAAGTAAGTGTTGAATAGAAGATGTTCGTCGTTTATAATTCGTTCACTCATATCTTCACAAAATTCTAATCGCCTATGAAACTCGTCTCCATTAAGTTGTTGTATCAGGTGGATTTTATACGGATGAAAACTATGGGCCTTTAGAATCCGTTTGACAGTACGTCGACTAACACCACACACAGTCTCCAATTTGCGGGTACTTAACGTAGGATCTACATAAACTTGCCCTAAAACCCCCACTTCTATTGCTTCGTTTCCTATGGGATTTTCAATGTTGCGTTTTTTATTGGCGACTGACCCAGTTTCCCGAAATTTAGCTACAAGTTCTAGAACATATTTTCGATGCACGTTACTGTGCCCAGGTTGCTCATTAAATATTTCTGCTGTTCTATTAGCGCTCTGATTATTTCCGAAAAATATTTCGATGATTTCAACTCTTTCTGCTGTGGAATATACCATGGTTAATTTATGTAATGAAGCATTACAAGTTATTTTAGCAACAAAGTTTGCTCAAATCAATCGCAAACTATCTACCTACTAAATTCCTATTTAAAATAAGTACCAGATATTTCCTTATCTTTCTTCAAGAAATAACTTTTTGCCACAATAAACGCTCGGATAGCTATTTTCAACAACAAAATGATAAACAAATCATGGGCGTAGTGAAGAAAAGCATTTACTTATTAAGTAAATTCGTTTAGTCAAACTTCTTCTGAAAGTAGTAGAAACTAATCTGATGAACCTATTAAAGTCTACTTTAAGCTTTAAATCAATAAATCTTCAAAACTAATGAACTGAAGCTCATGTTTTTTACATCATTATAAAGGGAATTGAAATACCTTTAAAATAAGGTATCATTCGACCTCCCTTTTCGTTTAAGATTTTAGGTTCGTTCTGTTTTCGGGGCTGGAAATTGCATATTTTGCAATTTTCTGATATTCAGTCCTTTATATGTCAAAAACTGTGGACTGAAGAGTTTTTGTTCAGAATGGCTCCGAAAACCTAAAGGCACGTCGACCGTATCGCAGAAGATTTTTGGGGCTTGCTTAAAGAAACGGTTGCGACATGCAGATCAGTTGAAGGTGTTGAAGTATATTTATTCGGGCAGATGCGTCCACCATCTAACATTTTTTGGAAGCAGGGTGAGATCGGTTGCGTCTGAACCAATGCTATCCGTTGGACGAAAAAAAATACTTAATGAATTCGAAATGATTTATTTACAAATACACAGCTCTTAAAGTGATGTGATTGAAAAACTAGAATCTATAATACTAGCTTTGCTGCTTAAAAGATTCAAAGTAAGATTTAGACGGGGTACGCTTAACAAAATCTAAAAGTCTGCCTGAGGAGCTGGGCCCAAACTATATAACAGTGCTGTCATGAAAATATGGCGCCAAGTAGGTGGACTCTAAGCTTTCCCCGCAACGCTGTGATCGGATCATAAAGAGAAATGTTAGTTAGTCAAACAGACCCGACCATTAAACCGTTTGACAACGCTGGGATCTATAAACTATTTCCCTGCCCTTACTAGAAGTATCGACCATCTAGCAACGTCAGCCACGCTTAGTTTCACATTGACAAGTCTTATATCATGTAACATCCTCTACAAGGACAATAAACTATCTATCTATGCTGGCGAGCTCAAGCGGTGTATGCGGTAAGAGATTAGGCGGCAGTCGCAGATAAGATTTTGCAGGTGCTGGGATAAGTTCGTAGCCAACGGCCAGTGTGACCTTAACGCGACAGACCCATTTGACATCCGTCCACTTTTAATATCGGGGAAACCTATGATGTGTGTACAAATAGGTACGTAGCTTTTTATTTTTTTCGTTTTTTGCCACTGGAGCGATTTTCAGATTCTGCTAAGGTTTTTTGTCTTCAGCATAGTAGTAATCTTGTATGAGAATTTACCGAACTGTACTTTCCAAGCTATATACGGGCCCAGGATTTGCGGTCACACCGACAGACAGACCGACGGAAGTGTCACATAACATCCAATAACTAAAATATCTCATTTTCAAAACTTTTCGCGATTACGCTGGTCAGCGTGGCAAGTAAAAACCAACAAATTTATCGATTTCCAAAATCACCAAGAAAGTTTTCCCGGAACCATCAACAACTTGGGCATTTGTAATCAGAAGAGTTCTTCCAACAAACATGAAGTATCATACTAACCACATTTTTACAAGTCTAAAATCGTATTACTTGAACCGCTTAAGCTAGTATCACCACTGTAGTGCTTTCGGATAAAGTCATTAATAATATCGACCATGCGTTCAGGGTTGTTTAATATCGTGTGGTGTGTTCCTTCTACAATATGGTACTGAAAATCTCTGTTGTTTTCTTCCAGAGCGTCCAATAGAGCATGGAAATTATCCTTATGTTCATAGTAGGAACCTCGTGTGGATTTTATGACGCAAAACGGAGTGGTCACCCTCCGGGCAGCTTTCACTTGGTCATCTAGCGGGAATGTGAAGATCTCACCCAGTGTCAATCGAGGGTCCCTTGTAAAGTAGAATTTTCCTGGAAATTTTTGAAGAATCATTATACATACACTAGAACACAAAGTGAACGGTGATAAAATGTTAGTGTTTCCATAGGATGATTTGGCTGCTTTGTTACATATATTTTTACAGCATCTTAATCTAAAAACATATCTAAATCATTATTGACAAACTTAGGGGTATATACAGGGTGGCGCATCGAAAACGAAACAGACGCATTTAGTGGCAGATCAGTTTTTTTTTTGAAAAACGCTCAGACCCGTCGATTTTGTTTTCGAGGGAGACACAAGTTTGGCAAAAAATCACGTTAGCACGTGCAGCCCCCTAAGCGGGGGTGACACCACCCCCAAAAATCTTAAATGGAAAGGGGTGTCGATTGATACCTTATTTTGAAGGTCTTTCAATTCCCTTTATAATGATGTAAAATACATGAGCTTCAGTTCAGTAGTTTTGAAGATTTATTGATTTCAAGCTTAAAGTAGACTTTAACAGGTACATCAGATTAGTTTGTAATACTTTCAGAAGAAATTTGACTAAAAGAATTTACTTAGTAAGTAAATGCTTTTCTTCACTACGCCCATGGTTTGTTTATCATTTTGTTGTTGAAAATAGCTATTGGAGCGTTTTTTTGTGGCAAAAAAAATATCTCGTAGTTATTTTAAATAGGAATTTAGTACATAGTTTGCGATTGATTTGACAAAACTTTGTTGCTAAAATAACTTGTAACACTTTATTACATAAATTAACCATAGCAGAAAGAGTTGAAATTATCGAAATATTTTTCGGAAATAATCAGTGCGCTAATAGAACAGCAGAAATATTTAATGAGCGACATGAGAACAGTAACGTGCATCGAAAATATGTTCTAGAACTTGTAGCTAAATTTCGAGAAACTGGGTCAGTCGCCAATAAAAAATGCAACATTGAAAATCCGATAATGAACGAAGCAATAGAGGTGGGGGCTTTAGGGCAAGTTCATGTAGATCCTACGTAAAGTACCCGCAAATTGGAGCCTGAGTGTGGTGTTGGTCGACGTACTCTCCAACGGATTCTAAAGGCCCATAGTTTTCATCCGTATAAAATTTACCTGGTACAAGAACTTAATAAAGACGATTTTGATCGGCGATTACAATTTTGTGAAGATATGAGTGAACGAACTATAAGCAATGAACAGTTTCTATTCAACACTTGCTTTTCCGACGAATGTTCCTTTTTCTTAAATGGCGTAGTAAATCGTCATAACTGCCGATATTGGTCCGATTCTAATCCCAGAATTTATCATGAGGTTCATACACAGCAGCCACAAAAATTAAATGTTTGAGCTGGTATTTTTGGCGATCATTTAGTTGGTCCTTTTTTCTTACCTGGACCGCTCAAATGTATTTGGAATTACTGGAAGACGCCATAGATCCTGCATTAACAGTCATAATTGCAAATCAGAATGATCGGCGGTACATTGCGAATAGGTTGATGTTCCAACAGGATGATGCCCCACCACATTACGCATTACGTGTTCGAAAATATTTAGATCAGACGTTTCCAGATCGGTGGATTGGTAGAAGGGGTGCCATTGAATGGTCCTCAAGATCGCCAGATTTATTACCTTTGGATTTCTTTATGTGAGGTCATTTAAAAAGCAAAATCTATGCTACTCAGCCAACATCGTTAGAAGACCTGCGACAAAGAATTGTGAATGAGTGCCTTCAAATTACTCCACAAATATTGCAAAATGTGCGGCAACGTGTTGAGCAAAATCTTTATTATTGCATGGAGAGTCATGGTGGCCATTTTCAACATTTACCTGCCTAACGGGTCAGTTCATTCTTCATTTTTAAATTACTTTGCTGCCAAATATATTGATCTCCACTAATGATGATGTATTAGTTTTAGTTAAGCTTTAAATCAATAAATCTTCAAAACTACTGAACTGAAGTACATTAATTTCATATCATTATAAAGGGAATTAAACGGCCTTTGAAATAAGGTATCACTCGACCCCCTTTTCCATTTAAGATTTTGGGGGTGGTGTCACCCCCGCTTAGGGGGATGCACGTGCTAACGTGATTTTTTGCCAAACTTGTGTCCCCCTCGAAAACAAAATCGAGAGGTCTGAGTGTTTTAAAAAAAAACTGAGCTGCCAGTAAATGCGTCTGTTTCGTTTTCGATGCGCCACCCTGTATTTTCAGGTGAACAATAGGGGGATATGCTGCTCGTATTTGTATTATAATACTATGTTTACTCAGTGACGTTAGAAGCATTACACCCAGAAGAAATAATTTCTTCAACTTGATCTTTTGGCAACGAGGTAGTCTTTGATCAACAATGAAACGAACATGCTAACGAAATTTTATTGACAAGTAATAAGAAAATAAGTTAATTATGTGTTGGGCGACCCCGCAGCTGAGTATACACCTGTATACGTCTAGGCATCAACAAAATGAGATGATCGATGTGTGGTTGTGGCGCCCCATTTCAAACAATTCGAACTTTGTAGATTAGCTGTGGCAGAGTCTGTGACGGGTGGTGCAAAGTAGATAGTCGTTTCCCCATCATATCCCACACATATTAGACGGGGTTTAAATCCGGTGAAGGGGGCGGTCACGGCAAAACATTAACGACTGCTTCTTGAAGAGAGTCATTAGTATGACGAGCAATATGGGGACGTGCGTTGTCTTGCTGAGAAAGGACGTGTGGACAGTCCTCTAGGTACGGCAGTGAAGTGGTTTGAAGGACATCATCAGTCATATTGCATTGAACAAAGAGAAGGGGTGTTGGGCTACCATAGGCAACAGCCTCTCAAGCCATTGCTCCAACAGTCCTGTGTACATGCCTCTCAACAGCAAATCCAATATCACTCTGTTCTCCACGGCGGCGTCTTACGCTTCTACGACTGCAACGCGCACTAGTCAGACCAAGACACGACAGACGCACGACCACAGATGTACGCTCTGGTCGCACAGATCAAGAGCCAGACCGGCTTGACGTTGCGGCCAGACTTCCATCAGCTGTTATAGAACAACGCGCACTGCCTACGGCCAGTTTACGACTACGAGTAGTTGAGAGAGGTTGTGTTGTGCGATTGAGTTGTTTGTGATTGGTGAACGAGTCTAGTAGACAGTATTGTAATATGGCAACAGAATCAGTGTTTGATACAGAACGTTTGATACAGGAGGTACAGGAAAGGCCTTGCTTGTGAGATATTTCATCGGAAGATTATGCCAATAGAACAATGAAGAAGCAAAAATGGGAGGAAATTACATTGCTACTCCGTGGCGATGTCTTTACAACAGCAAAACAGAAGAATTGATTGTGTAAGTAGAAAGTGTTTTTCTAACTTTTAATTAATACGTATTTTAAACGTAGATTGGCTGGAACCGGTAAGTCAAATCCAAAATTTCAAACTTTCAAGAATGTTTTAAGTATTAATTTTATTTAAACTCAAATAAAACTAGTTTTGTTATCATAACTTTGTTGTCATAGCTAGGATACACGATACAACAATTATAGTAATATTTAAAACCACAGACTTAAATTTTTTAATAAAAAAGATTCCACACAGGGGCAAAAGTTTTATTAAACTTCATTAGAAAGTAATCTGACAAATGTTTAGGCTTTAGCTATAGTTTTAAAATGTACGTTATTGAAATAAGATTGTTCTTGTATCTGTTTTTGTATCCACAGGCCAATCATATTTACAAGTACTGACGTTGCCATGGCACTGCTCCTTCGTTGACAAAGTACCTTGTAAATTAATTCCTTACACCTGAAGCGTAGTTTTCTCTGGTAGGTCTTCGAGTTACCGAACCATCCTCATGAACTGTAGGGAATCCATTCAACGTATCTTGGAACTTAAAACGATCTCTGTCTCTTACAAAGTAATGTAAAGTGCAACAAGATTTTACAATGTCTGTTGCAAACTCAACGTCAACATTCCTATGAAAAATCCTCGATTTACTGGCCAAGATACCAAAGGTACATTCAACAAAACGTCTTCCTCGGCAGTGGCGATAGTTGAAAGTCCTTTTTTCCTCAGTTAGGGTTTTTCCTACGTAGGGGCACATTACTCTGCGTGACAAGGCAAAAGCATCGTCGGCTAAGAAAACAAAGGGCACTGAAACTTGATTCAAATCATAAATAGGTCTATCCTGTGGAAGATTCATAGTACCGGACTGAACTTTTCTGTTCAAAACTGTTGCATTTACCATAAGCTCCAATGTCAACAAAAATAGATTTATAATTTGCGTCAGCAACTGCCATTAGGACTATACAAAAGTATTTTTGATAATTGTAGTAAATAGATGCACTGTTGGGTGGCTTTACCACTCTGCCATGTTTCCTGTCAATTGCTCCAAGACAATTAGGAACATTAGTTCTACTTTCAAATTCCTCTGCGATTCTCACCCAATCGTCTTGCGTAGGCTCGAGTAGACATTCTTCTCTTAAAATATTCCAGATAGCAGAACAAACTTTTCTCACCCATTCTCTTATTGTTGTAAGTCCCAGTTGATAGTAGTGACGCAAATCAGAAAATGAACTGCCTTCCGCCAAATACCTGAAAGAAAAAAAAAAGATTACATTGCTTCCTTGTTATATTCGTAATCTGCAACCACCACTTTTTTTCAGGCACTTCCATACAGAAGAAATGGCGCCATATTGAATACGCCTTTAACAGAAAAAAAGAAGGATTTCTGGAACTAAAAGTGGATCTGGAGCTACTAGAAAATATCAGGATGTTTACTATAATATGCTGTCATTTTTGCACAGTGCTACTCCGCCTACTAACACTAAGCAAGGCTTGCTAGGCGAGGACCGCGATTCTGATGATGATCAAGGAACAGAAGACAGTCTACTATACAACTGTTCTAGCAAAAACAAGAAAGGCTCCAGATGACATTGGCAAACAGCTGGTAAACGTATTGAAGAAGTCAGCAGACGAGAGAAGACAAAATGAAAAACAATCTCTTGAAGATCGGCTTTTCTTGATGTCTCTGGTTGAGAATTTCAACCATATTCCACAGCACAGCGAACCTTCAGCAAAGCGCCAGATACTTTTGGTAATCGAACAACACCAATCAGGAGATTTGAAGAACATGGGCCACTGTCATCAGGGATCTTCACAAAGCCTTCGATTTTTGGGCAACAAACAGATCCTATTTATGGTGGATACGACCAGGGAATCTACCAGCAGGGATCTTCAATAGCTCCTCCTACGAATACTGGTGGCAATAACTACGAACTTCTCACCAGTCTACAAAGAAATGCTTCAACCCCACATTCAATGACTGGAAGCCGACCAAGTGTCCCCATTGGTTCAATGTTTTGATGACGTTAACAACAGTTGCCAGATCTAAGATAGACTGGAGTATAAATTTAAAAACTCAGTTGTTACAATTAATTGGCCATTTGTACTAAGTTTATATCGATTTACTATGTTTCTAACAATAGTATTCAATTATTAAACTTACCTTAACGTTACTAGTAGTTTTTCTTCATTTCCAATACACAACCGCATGGCAGTATCAGTTCCACTTATGTGAGGCGAAATTTTCACTAACAGTTCGTCAAAACTTTTAACACTCATCCGTGTGTAGTTAAAAAACACTTATTCATGCTCACGTAAATTATCACACAAACTAACGAAGTATCCTTTTAAAGACCTCTCTGCTCTCAAGGGGTATATCCAGTGTTTTTTTTTACCTTTTACATATTTATGGTACACATACACGGCCACTGCGATTTCCTCGACATCATTTTCAGACTGACAGTTGTTCTTATTGTACATTACAAAACTGTCTTGGTCTTGGTCGAGGTTGTGGTTGTGCTGTTCCAGACCAGTACTGGTCTTGGTCTGGGTCGTGGTCTTGGTCTTGGTCGTGCTAGTGCGCGATTACCCTAAGTACCTAGATAGCATCGCGATCAGTCGCTGAAGATGACAATATGCCAGTCTGCCTTCCAATGTTGCCGTTCTCTGCTCCAGTTCAAATATTGACAACAGTAGTCCGGAGTCAGATGAAGCACTAACCGTGGACAGTAAGAAAAAAAGTCCAAAGACTCGAATGCGGCGATAGCGTGTGTGCATAGTAACAGGTCCACCTCCTTCTACAAACCATTTGTCAGTGATCTGACGCGTAGTAGCAAAACGGTCTCGTAGGGCTAGTTGTCTGAAGCACCTATCTTGATGCTCAGTGGTATGCCTTCTTCGTATTCATCTATCTTCTTTTATCCACACACTACACACACTGCAATACAATTAACACGAAGGCCAATTTCGCGATAGAACAAACCAACATCTCGATAGGCAATGTCAAAGTTGTTAAAATGGTGATTATTTGGATATCTAATGAAATAAAAAGTCAATAACTAAAAATATATGTACTGCTCAGCTCTCAGAAACTGCTTTCTTCACAAAAACATTTTACCAAAGGTAAACAAAAACAAAGATAAAACGTTAACATTGTTGCCATAGCATGCTTTAACTATAGTCATTATGTTGCAAAGAAACAAGCTGAAGAAATTACTTTTTCTGGGTATAACACTTCTGATATCACTGAGTATATATGGGTCATGTTCTTATTTAAATTCTACGTGCATTCTAATTTGAAAGAATCATTATGCTTATTCTGGCTGATGTAGCAAAGACGGGAAGCTCGAAATATGCAAAGCATATTGTTACTTCATGACATTTTGCATTCGCAGTCGTACTTCTACTTCAAAACCTTCATACGAGGCAAATCATTTACATAGGAAAAGTTGATTTGCTTTTATTTCCCACGCGAAAGTACTGAAACCTCGAAAAATTTTGAAAATGAGATGTTATATTTGTTTTATATCACATGAAACCATGTCACTCAATTCCGTCGGTGTGTCAATTTGTCTGTTAGTCCTTGGTAACAAGGTAATAATTAAGGACGAAAAAGCTTTGAAGGTTTTGGAAATCGATCCGGTGGCGCCATAGGGACAGGAACAAAATTAAAAAAGAAGTAGCTGAAACATAAATAAACTTTTTGAATGGGTTAAGGATTGGGGGATGGAGGTTGTAGGGAGTAGGAGAGGGTATATCGCAATTATTTTGGAGTTAATATAAAATAGGGACGCAGGAAAGTGAAATTTGACATAGACGCTATCTTTGTTTTCTGTCACCGACATGTCATTTTGTTAGCTGAATGTTCACCATTGATCGCTATGGAGTCGTATTCGATTGAAGACCGCATTAAAGTTATTCAAGAGCACTACAAAAATGGTGCAAAGATAAAAAACACGTTTCGCGCGCATCGTGAACATTTCAGTCGCAACAACCGCCCAAACGAAACAACCATCGGTCGTCTGGTGCATAAGTTCGAGGCAACAGGTTCTGTGGCAAATCTGCCAGGCTCTGGCCGGCCAAGGAGCGTTCGCATACCGGAAAGTTTTGCTTTTGTGAAGGAGAGTGTGAGAGACGATCCGAAACATTCAACAACGCGTCGATCCCAAGAACTGGGCATTTCGAGAACCAGTTTGCTCCGCATTCTCCACAAGGATTTGAATGTACACGCCTACAAGATCCAATTGACGCAAGAGCTGCGTCGGGCCGACCATTTTTCGCGCCGATTGGCTCCTTGAACACCGCCAAATTGATGCCAATATTTCATCAAAAATCATGTTCAGTGACGAAGCGCATCTCACTTTGAATGGGACGGTAAACAAGCAAAACTGCCGCATCTGGGCTAACGAAAATCTCCGTGAGTATCAAGAGCAGCCGATGCATCCTCAAAAAGTGACTGTGTGGTGTGCATTGTGGTCAAAAGACATCATCGGACCTTATTTTTTCGAAAATGCGGCCGGGGACGCCGTTACCGTCAATTCTGAGCAATATCACGTGATGATAGAGGACTATTTTTTGCCGCAACTTGAAGGAATGGATATGGACGATGTTTATTTCCAACAAGGCGGTGCAACATGCTACACAACCAACGTCATTATCCATCGATTGCAGTCCTTCTTCGGTGATCGCGTGATTTCGCGCAGAGGAAATGTGCCATGGCCACCAAGATCGTGCGATTTGACTTCCTTAGACTTCTTTTTATGGGGATATTTGAAAAGAAAAGTCTACGTCAACAAACAAGCCACCCTCCAAGAACTCAAAAACAACATCATTGCCGAGATAAATGCCATAGAACCGACCATGTTGCAAAATGTCATTGGAAATTTCGACCATCGCGTGGACGTCTGTAAATCCAATCGTGGTGAACATTTGAGCGATATTATTTTTCATACATAAATGGTATAAATGAACCTTCAAAATAAAGTAGACAACTTGATTTGAATATCAATCTTTCTTGTTCTAATATGCGGTTACTTTCCTGCGTCCATTTTGGACAACCCCATATTTGTACGCTTCCAACTCTCGAACTTCTATGCATCTATTGAATTTTACACATCAGAGAACAAGGTCCAACCGGTGTCTGAGAATTGAACCTACTTGACGCCATTTCTCCAAAACAACATTCTGTAGCATGACTTAGCCTTACACTGAAAGATCTTTTCGCATCGAAGAAATAACCGAATCGGTGAGCTTCAAAAAATCCCAAGGACCCGACAAGTTACGATATACCTATTGAGAGTCAAATCCGTATGTATACCTCTATATATTTTTAAAAGTAGTAACATAACCAAATTTGTTTTATTCGTACGTCCGACCTGAATTATAATCATGATCATTATCAGACATATTATTTGTATCATTTCCATTTTTATGTAGAAATTAAAAAAATGAAAAGTTATTCGATAATATAAAGGGTTCTCCAATAGGGACGCAGGAAAGTAAACGTCAATTTGACATAGACGCCATCTTTGTTTTCTGTTACCGACATGTCATTTTGTTAGTTGAATGTTTACCATTGATCGCTATGGAGTCGTATTTGATTGAAGACCGCATTAAAGTTATTCAAGAGCACCACAAAAATGGTGCAAAAATAAAAAACACCTTTGGCGCGCTTCGTGAACATTTCGGTCGCAACAACCGCCCAAACGAAACAACCATCGGTCGTCTGGTGCGTAAATTCGAGGCAACAGGTTCTGTGGCAAATCTGCCAGGCTCTGGCCGGCCTAGGAGCGTTCGCACGCCGGAAAATATTGCTGTTGTGAAGGAGAGTGTGAGAGACGATCCGAAACAACGCGTCGATCCCAAGAATTGGGCATTTCGAGAACCAGTTTGCTCCGCATTCTCCACAAGGATTTGAATGTACACGCCCACAAGATCCAATTGACGCAAGAGCTGTGTCGGGCCGACCATTTTTCGCGCCGAACGTTCTCAGATTGGCTCCTTGAACACCGCCAAATTGATGCCAATTTTTCATCAATAATCATGTTCAGCGACGAAGCGTATTTCACTTTGAATGGGACGGTAAACAAGCAAAACTGCCGCATCTGGGCGAACGAAAATCCCCGTGAGTATCAAGAGCAGCCGATGCATCCTCAAAAAGTGACTGTGTGGTGTACATTGTGGTCAAAAGGCATCATCGGACCTTACCTTTTCGAAAATGCGGCCGAGGACGCCGTTACCGTCAATTCTGAGCGATATCACGTGATGATAGAGGACTATTTTTTGCCGCAACTTGAAGGAATGGATATGGACGATGTTTATTTCCAACAAGACGGTGCAACATGCCACACAACCAACGTCAATATCCATCGATTGCAGTCCTTCTTCGGTGATCGCGTGATTTCGCGCAGAGGAAATGTGCCATGGCCACCAAGATCGTGCGATTTGACTCCCTTGGACTTCTTTTTATGGGGATATTTGAAAAGCAAAGTCTACGTCAACAAACCAGCCACCCTCCAAGAACTCAAAAACAACATCATTGCCGAGATAAATGCCATAGAACCGACCATGTTCCAAAATGTCATTGAAAATTTCGACCATCGCGTGGACGTCTGTAAATCCAGTCGTGGTGAACATTTGAGCGATATTATTTTTCATACATAAATGGTATAAATGAACCTTCAAAATAAAGTACCCAACTTGATTTGAATATCAATCTTTCTTGTTTTAATATGCGTTTACTTTCCTGCGTCCGTTTTGGACAACCCCATATATGAAAAAATGGCGTCGAGTGGATTGACTATATACTTCTCAAGCTTTGGAAACAACTTCTAGCACAATTTTCCAAACCAAAGAGGTGTAGGTTTTGTCAGAAACGTTAGTGCACTGTTTGGGGTCGTTATGTAAGCAATTTTTCTCAGGTTACAGCAAAGATCGTATCCATACACGGTAGCGTCACTTCTTCGGAGATCTGGTGTAAAACTGCTCTTCAAAAATGTTGTATATTTGATTGCTATTGGTACGTACCTATACAGGATGTAAACGTTATGGTAGTCATTATTGAAATGGGTAGTAGGGGGGGTCAAAACAAGTCAAAAAGTTCATATGACCCATGGTCAAAAAGTCAATAGATTTTTGTCTAAATGGCTTTATAGTTTACAACTTTAAGTGCTTTATATCGACCACAATCACCACAATCTTACTAAGTGTTATAATCTAATCTAAAACGTTTTTAAATTGGGTAATTAACAAATAAATGGCATTAAGTTTTTCTAAGTTAAGCCAAAATTTGTAGTCAGTAAGTAAGTAAGTTTCATTAAACTAAATATTTAAAACACACACGACAACAGCGCGTCGGTCATTCATCACTCTTATCGAACCGGCAATCGATTGCAAACGGTAACGGTGGTTAGTTATTGTTCGCGTACGTCGTCGTGCTTATTTACAATGTTCTCAAATCAAGAGTTCGCCGACATGCTATTAGTTTACGGTGAAGCTCGTCAGAATTCAAATCTTGCAACTCAAATTTATTGAGACAGATTTCGCCAACGGGTACACCCAGACAGAAGGACATTTGTGCAAGTGTACCAAAGACTTCGAACTACAGAAAGTGTTCAGCCCACTAATATTCGCACTCGTGGAAGACAGGCAACTGTAGAGCAGGAGGAAGAAATTTTAAATATCGTGGAAATCAATGCAGATGTCAGCACTCGGGAATTATGCCGCCGCGTAGGACTATCGCATACCATGATCCATAGAATCCTACGGGAAAATTTGCTTTATCCTCAGCATGTACAACGAGTGCAGGCCTTGTTAACAGAAGACTATCTTTGCAGACTAACATTCTGTCAGTCTCTTTTGCACAGAAACATTGAAAATCCGGATTTTTTTAAAAACATTCTAGCGACGAATGAATGTACTTGTCCACATGTGGGCCCTAGAAAATTCTCATACCATTCGTGAAGGTCATTTCCAGCGTTTTAAAATAAATATTTGGGCGGGTATTCTTGACGATCAGATAACTGTCCCTTTCGAGTTACTCCCAAAGTTGTCAGGAGAAGGATGCCTTAGCTTTTTAGCCAATAACCTACCCGAACTTTTGGAAGAGACCTTAGACGCCAATACAACGGAGACAGAATTTGTGGTTTATTCATGACGGGGCATCACCACATATTTGTGGAGGCGTCATTCAGTATTTGAATCGCTGGATAGGTCGAAATGCTCCTGATCCTCGAAAATGGCCAGCAAGATCTCCTGACCTCAATCCGATGGATTTCTGGTATTGGGGAGAACTTAAAGGCATGGTTGATGGGGCTGGTCCAATATTTTGCATATTACGAGTACATTATCAAATAGTGAGGTAATACCTAAGAACCAAAAATAACAAACTCCATCTCTATCCACACTGGGTTCCGTCGTAATTTGCCTCTGGCATTGCGGCGTTGTCAGATTTTATTTTCTGATCCTTTTAACTCCCTCTATCACCCATTTAACTAACGACTATCAAACGTTTACACCCTGTATACTATACTATATAATATTACTTCACAAAATCAAATAACCTCATCAAATTACACTCCAAGCGTACTGCTTGCATAAATAGTTAACACCCACCGGGCTGTCTACAACGCTATGCCTCTCGATATTGTACCTATGATGTGAAATATATGTCTAATAATAATAGTTACTGACATTCGACGTATGCTATAGTTGTCGTCACCGTTGTTGGCGGTCATCAACGCCATATGAATAAGTAAACAGATCGAGTCTCCGTACCATGGGCGGATCTTAACTGAGAGAAACCGATTCAAAATTATTTACTAATCTTAATTCTCAAAAACCTTCTAATCTAGTACACAGACATGGGTAGAGTATGACACGCCAGTTGATGTTTTTAGAGTTGAAGTAAAAAATACATACCGAATTTACAATATAATACAAAATAACACACCTATTTTAGAAGAACCATTTTCAATAATAAAAATGCTCAATTCTTCCTGGAGTGAAATGCGACTAAATAAATTACTGCTAGACAAAAAAATGCATTTTGATGATGATGCTCTCAAACTCGAGCTTTTAAATTTATGTCGCCTTAATAAACATCAAGCTTGTAACTTCTATATCTATTAAAATATTTAACAATCTACATTAAGGTGCACAGATAGAAAATGATGAATTACAGCTTTTCAATAAAAGTATGATTTCTTCATCACAGTCATCTGAAGCTTCTCCCAAGTGAATGATAACATTAGTCTCCTCACTATTAAACGCTTGATGCCTGTTGAGTTGCTCTTAATCAAGTCCTCGGTATCTATCACACACTTGGCCCAAACTGTAGGAGTCACCATTGCTATAGCATCGTCCCAAACTTTCAAAACTTCCTTGTCGATCATAGTACTGATTGTCTATTTCCCAGACTAACCCAATAGGGTTGTATTGACGATAGTCAGGGGGCAGTCGCAAAACGTGATGTCCATGCTCATGTAATATTCCGTCTGAGATATCTTGGAGCCGATTATTTATTCAAGCTCTAGTTTAAAAGTGTCATCATCTGAATGTAACTTTTTGTCTTGCAGTCATTGCTTCAACTGCATTTTACTCTAACTGGAATCGGCCATTTTTTTCTGGTGAAGCACTACGATAATAGGCATTATCCATGATTACTAAAGACGGCTCTTGAATCGCTGGTATCAGCTTCTCACATACCCATTTTCTTAAAGAATCCTTGTCCATGGAATCGTGGTAGTCAGCACTTTCTGATTTTGCAGCATTAAAAATGCAGTATTTCACAAAAAACCGTTTTTGGTCCCAGTATGGAGAACAACGTACCGCTTGCCGGTGCCCTGATGGCCGCTTTTCAAACTCTTTACGTTTTTATATTGCCAAACTCGTTTAAGCGACCCGTCGGCAAATATCCACGTTTCATCTAAGAAAACGCATTTGAGAGGGCCTGTACTGTTTAGGTTAATAATATAACGTCACATAAAATAGATACGTTTAGAAACAATGTCTGATTTTTCACAGAAGAGTCGGCAGTTATCTTCTGTCTTGTATGATAAACCGCAAGCTTTCAATAGACGCCTTAAACTTGAATCCGAGGCATTGTATTTGTACTTTCTTTTAAGCTCCTGATTGAGCTCAGAAGTCGTGATATGTGGTCCTTTGCTTCCCATATCGTAGAATGTATTCCTAATTTCTGTTTTGACGTCATCACTTGCATCACCCGTCTTGCATTTTTTGATTCTGTAAAGTTTCTCCAGGTGTTACTATGGGCAACGCTTTCTTACTTTCTGATTTTATTCGCTGAGCACTGCGCAGACTAATCTTCAGCGCATCTGCTACTCGTTCCAGTACGCATGAAGTGGAAAACATGTGACCGCTATTTTCATTCTCTTCCTGAAAATACTTGGGCACTCATACGTAACGACAAAGTATACGAGACGGAGACACACAACTAAAGAACATATGTCTTTGAGCTTACTGAACAAACGTTCACACACAGGGGTAAGTTCCATGTGTATGTATGACGGAGACGGAGATATATAAAGGGATACTGGTAGTATTACTTTGACCCGCCAAGAACGGTGACTACAACTACAGAATACTGATTTCAAAAAATCGCTATATACCACTAAAAACTATTCTAAAATTGGGATCCTCTGAAGAGTTAAAAAAGTTAATTTGGCAGATTTTTAATTTTATTGGTTTTTGGCACCTTGGTCCGCCGTCACTACAAAGCTTTTTCATCCTTCACGTAGTAGAAATTTTGTTAAAAAACCTTTTCCAAATCCGAGTACCTAGTACCTGCCAAATTATAGACGTGCCAAGGATTTGCGGACAGACCGACAGAGCGAAAGAGCGGATCTAGAAGAAGGACTAGGGGGACGCTCTCCCCCTAGACACCCTAGTTCGATATTTTAATCAAGATGCCTTATTTTAAAAAATATACTAAGTGACATATAAATCCGAACACCCAGTTTCAGTGGTTTTATTTTAATAAAAGTTGGTGAATGTATTTATCTTACTGTAAATAACAAGTGAAAAAATTTTCAGCCTTATCAGTTGGACATTCCGGTTTTTATACTGCTTTTTTTTAATACACTAACGCTCTAAAAATGAATATTTCAGCCGCAGTAAAGAATCAACGTTGGCGGATTTTGGTTCTTGACATCCTTTACGATCTGTTACGATGCCTAGAGTACGGAGACCGGTACGATTTCGTCAACTTAGTGAGTTTGATAGGGGCCGTATAGTGGGACTTCGGGAAGCTGGACTTTCATTTCGGGCAATTGCAGTTAGAGTGCAAAGAAGTGTAGACACTGGCCGTACGCAAAGAGCAAGGGGCACTAGACGCCGCCGTAGAACAACAGACCGTGAAGATCGCCGCCTAAGGTTATTGGCCTTAAGGGACCGTTTCTCCACTACCAGGTCCATTGCAAATGAATGGTTTGCAGAACACGCAAGACCTATTGGCGTGCGAAGTGTTTACCGACGAATGAGAAGTTTTGGCTTGTTTTCATACCGGCCACACTGGGTCCTCCCATTAACTCGAGAACACCGACGTAAGCGCCTTGAGTGGTGCAGACAACGGTCACTCTGGGATCAGGAATGGAACAGTATTGTCTTTAGTGACGAGTCTAGGTTTTGTTTAGGCATGCACGATGGTCGTGCCAGGGTTAGAAGGCGACGTGGTGAAAGGAGGAATCCACAGTTTTTTGTTGAAAGACATGTTCATCACACTGTTGGAGTTATGGTTTGGGGTGCTATAGCTTATGGTTCCTGGTCACCTTTAATCTTCATCAGAGGTAACATGAACGCGCAGCGTTATATCCACGAAGTTCTAGAACCCCGTCTTTTACCCTATCTTGACACCCTGGCAGATCCAACTTTCCAACAAGATAATGCCCGCCCACATGTTGCAAGAGTCACAATAGACTTCTTTCAACATAATGATGTCACATTGTTACCATGGCCACCAAGATCTCCCGACTTATCCCCAATTGAGAACGTGTGGGATAAGATGGGTAGGAGATTGCTCAATTTGCAACGTCCTCCTCAGACTCTAGAAGCACTTCGAGAGGAGTTGGTGGTTGCCTGGAATGAGATACCACAGGAGGACATTGACCACCTGATCAGAAGCATGCCTAGGCGCGTTGGAGAACGCGTAGCACATCAGGGTGCATCCACACATTATTAAAGGTCAAAGGGCTTTAAAGCAGTGCAACCATTTTGAAATTTTTATCATTTACTTATTATGCTCCATTAAGTACTTAGATATACAAAATTTTATTAAAATAGATCATTTAAACTGGGTGTTCGTATTTATATGTCACTTAGTATACTTTCTCAGACCTGAATCGTGAGACACGCCGCCGCCTCCCCCTGTCACACATAGACGATCCTACCACGAACTTCAATTGTAGGAAACGCTGCTCCAGTATTTAAACATGCTATTTGTGTGACATTGGTTTCCGTGATATGCACGTCATAGTACGTTAAAAAAAATGTGTCACAACCGTGTACGGCCCTGTTGGCATACATGGCGTTGACACATGTGTCGGACCTGCCTGTCACTTGTCGATATGGGATACTTTGAAAGTTACTAGATTAATCAGCTGTAATTTGTTGTCTCATTTGACGTAATTGTATACTATATACTATACTAAGCTAGCTGTTTAAGTTACCAGGTTTTATTTTTGAAGGCTTTATTGCTCTCTCTAATAGATGGTGAGCATGATCTGCAGCAATGGACCGTCCATGAATCCTTGTGGTCATGGCCATTACTTGTTGTGAAGTATAACTGGGTGGTTCTCTTGTAGATGTAACAAAGGAATTTATCCGTGGAAACATCTTAAGCAGCCTGCCAGCATTTTTCAGAGAATCCGTAATTTGGATTGGTTTGAGGCCATCTACGCAGATAGTGAAGTCCATTGAACCTGGATTCATCATCGTGTACTCACCAGTCAGCATGCCACCTGCAAAGTGTGAATAACTTCTAAGAAAGATATGGTTATTACTAAAGATAAAACTTAAGCCTCCCCTTTTGAACGTTATTTAGGCGCCTAACGTGATCTGAAAAGAATTAGAAGTTTTCTAGTTTGCAAGGCGAAGGCACGAGTTGTTTTTGTTTTTTTTTCTGAGCTTGCTAGGATCCTGGATCTTAAAACGTCTTGCGGCCAGGTTTATCTTTGTATCATGGAATCCTTCATTTGATGTTTCCGATATACTTAATTAGTGCTTATGAATATGAAAAGCTGGCATACAGTATGTTATCAGTAGTATTGCACAGCCAGTCTGGCAATAATGTAACTTAACTCGAACTTGCCAAACCACATAAATCAGCCAGCATTTGGAACAGAAACTCCATTCTTCAAGGTGTTTTCACCAGATAACACCAAGCCTGTCATTTATACTACTATACATGATGTCCTAGATGTATAATACTAGTTGTAACGTACTGTCTATGTTTGGTTAGTATCCTGGAGGTTATGCTCATCGCACATTCCGCTAAAGCAGCGGGCGCTCATGATTAGGGATGCAACGATATATCGGAACACCGATAAATATCGATATATCGACAACTAAAAATATCGATACTTATCGACATCGACGATACGCCGATATCGATATCGAAAAATTCAATGTATCGTATCAAAATATCTAAAAACCCACCCAAATTAAAACACCCACAAAATCGGGTGAAACGCTTGACAGGCATATTTCAAAAAAGAAGATGGTACTGCCGTTTGCACTATTTGTAACAAACGGGTTAAAACGTCTGAAAATACAAACAATCTAGCATCACATATTAAACAGAAACATCCAGAAGAACGTGACGTTGGATATGAAACCAATTGTGGCAGCAAGCGTTCCTTCCGAACGTATTTTTTCAAAAACAGGAGACACTATAACTCAGAGCAGAATAACGGCTACAAGCAAGCAGACTGTCAAAGTTACTATTTTTAAGTTCAATAACTAGTGAAAAATACTGGAATTAATTTTTACAAATAAATGTATGGAAAGAAAAACACATTTTATATACCTATCCGAATTTTGTTTCACTTCACATACATAAGTATAAAAATTTATATACGTGTCATGCCATAAGTTCTGTCCCTCGTTTTCAAACAAGTGTAGACCTGTTAATACTTGTCCGATTGTTTACATTGTGGTGTCAGTTGATTAAGCGCTTTTCGGGTAATTACATATACCTCAGTTTGTATTGATCTCTCGAAGCATAACGATGGAGTGGGGCAAGGCAGAGAACCGTATTGCAGTGATAGCTTTACATAAGTGTAATCACAGTGCTAGTCAGATTTTTGAACTCTTACGCGGCCTTCAAATATCGCGTAAATTTGTGTCTAGGACCATTCAGCGGTACAATGAGACGTCCTCTGTTGATGACAGGCCAAGAAGCGGAAGACCTCGTCAAGTAAGGACTCCAGCAGCCATCAAAGCCGTAAAAGCCAGGATTCAAAGGAATCCACTCCGGAAGCAGAAGATCCTATCCAGGGAAATGAAGATTCCTGTCCGGATGATGTCGCGCATCATTAAACAAGACCTAGGGCTAGGGGCTTACCGGAGACGTACGGGCCAGCGACTTACGGCCACCTTGCGACACATCAGGGCGACAAGATCCAAGAAGCTCTTGGAGAGGTACGCAGCTGGGGGATTCCGAAAGATTTTGTTCACGGATGAGAAAATCTTCACCATAGAAGAAAAATTCAACCGACAAAATGACAAAGTGTATGCAAGGAGAGAGGCCACCACCCTGCGTCAGTCATGGTTTGGTGGGGGGTGTCCTACGAAGGGGTCACTCAGCTCCATTTCTGTAAACAGGGCGTGAAAACAAAAGCGGCAAACTATCAGAGCGACATACTGGATCCTATCGTCAAGCCTTTAAGTGGTACATTGTTTGCCAACCAACACTGGGTCTACCAGCAGGATTCCGCCCCCGCTCACAAGGCTAAGAGTACGCAGCGCTGGCTGGAAAGCAATGTGCCAGAGTTCATTGCTGCGGAAGATTGGCCCTCAGGGAGTCCGGACCTCAATCCTTTAGACTACAAGTTGTGGGACCTGCTAGAGCAGTTGGCCTGCTCCAAAGCCCACCGTAATATCGAGTCCCTGAAAGCGGATTTGATCCGATCAGCGGCAGCTATTCCTTTGGAAGCTGTGCGTGCAGTGATAGATGAGTGGCCCGCGAGATTGAAGCAGTGTGTGAAGGCCAAGGGGGAACATTTTGAATAAAACTGTTCGATTATGAATTCTAAAAATGTTGTCGAATAAATAATATCTTTCATATAAATATATCTTATCTTGTTTCATTTTTATCATGAGATTATCATGGGACAGAACTTATGGCACGACTACATACATAATCGATAACCGTTTGATATAACTGAAGCAACATTGGATTTTTAATTTCTGTAAGCTTCAAAAAATATGAAATATCGATATATCGTCTTAATAGACCCATATATCGATAGATCGATATCGACTTATTTCGATATATATCGATATCTATATATCGATATTTATAAAAAGTTTGCATCCCTACTCATGATATACCATATAATATACCTAAAATATAGCGAAAACTAGCGTTCTTCTTATACAGGGTATCCATTTGAAAACTTTCCACCACCGATTTGGCGAAAACCACTGATTAAAAGAAAAAACGCGGAGACACGTCAGAAGATTTGTCGAGGAGGACAACTTTTTAACCAAAAACAAAATTAGAAAAGACCTTATTTATTAAACACGTGAAAGTATTACTTTTTAATTCAATAAGTGCTCAAAATGTTGCCCGTTGGCGTTTACCAAATCTACAATTCGTTTATAACGTACAACATAAACATCAATTCGGAAGATAGATGTGACAACAACCAAATACCTCAAATTTTTTTTCGCATTATTTTCATCAACACAGATATCCTGGGCGAATAAATAGTTATTGTTATACCGTTTAGTTATTTGTTGCTAAGGGCAAAAAAAGAATTTAGTTTGCTATCAGTAACCTTTGTTACAACCTTGGAATAGTGAAAATTTCTTTATTGATTTAGTTTTTACTTCCAAAGATAACTTCCCATAGAGGTGTATTCTACCTTGTTACTAAATTTACTCAAATGTCGCAAATAAAAAACGTGATCATCGGAGAGTTGTGGATGAAGCCGCATAAGTTGGGTGATTTTGGAATGAATCCTAATACTTCATTACGCAAAATTGTTGCTGCGACTGGTACTTCATAGGCTCTATACCAGGGATGTCTTTTAAGTTTGCATATGGAAATAAAACAACACGGTAGGTAGTTTTAAATGACTTTATTGTTTTTTGAAGTATTCTCCACGAAGATTAATATACATCTGCATGCGCTCGAACCAATTTTCGAAACACTTATTCCACTCGTTTGCTGGCAGATCCAAAACGGCATTTTTGAATGCGTCAACTGCTTCTTCTGGTGACTGGAACCTTTGAGCACGCAGTCTGTTTTTAATTTTCGGCAAGTTAAAGAAATCGTTAAGAATACTATATGGAGGATTGGTCCAATAATTCCACGTTTTCTTCGGCTAAATACTACCTTGTTTTTTGGGCTGTGTGCGAGCTTGCATTGTCTTGGTGGAGGATGATTCTTCTTTCGGGGTTGATTCTTCGAAGCTCGGTGATGACTTTTGGCAAACAAATGGTGGTATACCAATCCTCAGTAACAGTTCTTTGCTCATTAAGAGGAATTGTTGCAATACGACCCGCTTTTGACACAAATGTCGCGACCATCTTTTTAGAAACACTTCGAGAACGGATGACTTTTGTTGGCTTTTCTTCACCTTTGAAACACCCAAACAGCCGACTGTCGTTTATTTTCTGGTTCATAACAGTACATCCACGATTCATCACCACTAACAATGCTGTACACATTTTTTGAGTTTCCGAAATTGAAACCGTCCAGCGTTTTTTGACACGAATTAACCCTGGCTGCTTTCTGCTCTTCAGTCAATAGGTGGGGTATCCAACGAGAAACTGATTTTCTTACTCCTAATTTTTCATTTAAAATTTTTTGAATTGAGGTCTTTGAGACCTTCAATCTCGCGATATGTCACATGTCTATCTTCAATGATGAGTTTGCGCACAGCATCGATGTTTTCCTGGGTGACTGCCGTTTTTGGTGCACCCACGCTGGGATCGTCGCTAAGACTCACCCGTCCATGTTTGAATTCTCCATACCGACGGGGAATTGTCGACTGATGTGGCGCTTCGTTGCCGAAAACAGTCAGTAACTCAGCAAGACATTCTTGTTGCGATAATTGTCTCTGAAACGTCTGCACGTATTGTTGTGAAACTTTGGATTTAAATTTACTAAAGAGTGAGGTTAAGATTTAGTACTGACGTTCGATCCACGCGGCCTACTATGTTTCTGTATGCAAAACTTAAAAGACATCCCTGGTGCACAGTTACTAAGCTCCATAAATTTCATCCACTCAAAATGAAACTATTGCAAGAGTTAATCAAAAATAATTTCGATAGGCGGTTGAATTTTGTGAACAAATGACTACAGCGATTAATTATAATACCATTCATGTAATAACAAGCTAAATGAACTAAATATTTAAAATATCAATAAAGCGAAAAATAATCCCAATAAAAATTGTCAATTTTCTCCATACAATGATTTTGTTACATAACACCTATATCCACTAGTGGGCAGAAGTTAAGTGTATGTAAAAAAGCAAATTCTCAAATTTATGGTACATTTATCTATTATCGTACGCATAAATCAAATTCAAGCGAATAACCAAATGATAATGGTATTTACCATTTTGGATTGGTATTATAGCTACAAAGCCATGATTCTATCATTAAACATTATTTACTGAAAAGAAAAACATTTCTACTATTAATGCTACAAAAGGTTTCTTTTTTAAACTTTCCATACACTGTTGTAGATGAAGAAGCACGGATTATTAGGGGATAATAAAAATAATCAGAAATTATATACGCGCTTTTCTAAAACAACTTGCAACAAAACCGTGGTTAAAACCAACGCGTTCAAGCGATTCGAGTAACTGACATCATTAACCCGTGTGTCATCTTAAACCATATTATAACCGCGGTACATAACACAGAAATGTTGGTTATTCGCTTGGATTTGATTATTGTATCGTACAGTACGTAATTATCGTACGTCTGGCAACTCTGGTTGCAGTGGACATCACGAAACGCATGGAATACGATAATTCAAGAAGAAAAGCAGAGCTACGACATCAACGACTTGTGGATTGTTGACTGGAAAACATAATTCACAGTCAACTCATAGTTAACTTCAGAGTAACCTGACTTGAAAGCTAACCAATGATTGAAGAACAGCGCCATTATCGTGGCAACGACAGAATAAAATCAAGAGCCCAGTAAATTGCTATGAATTGGTGGTCATTTCAGAGGACCAGTAGGCCGCAAAGGGTTGAATAAAATACCACTCACCCATGGAATGTCCCAAAAATGAGAATTTGTCCCACTTCATGTATTCTTTTATATAATTAATCGAAAGCAAAAGACTACTGTGATGACAGTATGTTCCTGCCGGTTCTCTAGGTGACAGTCCATGTCCAGGTAGATCCCAGGTCAAGAATCCAATGTTTTTCTCCAACATCGGAATAATTCTGTTGAAAACACCCAAGTTATTCTGAAAATACAATTATTATGTTCACCAAAAGTTATCTGATTTGCAACATGATGGTCTAGTACTACAATTGAACTACCGGTGTCACTTTCACACATCTACCTCCCTCACACATAGATTCAAGGTGAGTTTTGAATATGGGCTTAGACTATAACTCCCGTACTATGCATGGTATTTGAAAAAGATGATTGCAACAGTATGTAATTAACTCGAGAAATATTTCTAACTCTGCAGAGTGGTAAACCAAACGTAGATTTTTTGAAGACATACATTTTGTTGCATACCTGAACAGACCCTCTCAAGCGAAGAAACGTGATATAACAGACTATATGTGAGGTTTTATTTTCAAATTATTGAGATGGTCGACAACCCCATCGAAAAAAAAAACGCTCAAGTTAGACAACTCGCACCTACACACCTGTATAGGTATCAAATTTGTCGTTTCATGATATGATATGCACCATATTTTCTCCCTACCTGCCAACTTTTCCAGCTCTTCGACAGTTTATACAGAGTGGACAAGAAAAAAAATAACTATTTCTAAAAAGTTTTTTAAAGGCCCACACTGTATAATGTGACATTATTTGATTTCCCTCTACACAAGATTTGTTCTAATATAGGGTCGGTGGGGGATTGTATGACTAGTTTTACTTCATATGCGATAACAAAAATGACATTTTTATGTTGTATGACATGCACATCACGAAAAACCATGTTACTCATTTGCGTCGTCAAGTCTGTCGATCCGTTTGTCTCGGATTTGGATAAAATTTTCGTACAGGGTTGCTACTATAGTCTTTTAAACAACTTTAGTGGAGGCGGAGATGCTGGACAAAAATGAAAAAAGTAGAAATCGCTCAAACTTCGCCTTTTGGCATTTCAGCGACCCATCTTCATTTCTTGATGTTAGTTTAGGTACTTATACGTTCCAACTATTAGACATATTTCACAGAAAAATGTTTCCAATACACGTGCCTGCGTCTGCGCTCTGGGTGCACTGTCGTACGTACCAGCCTCGCTAAGGGCTCCGTTGTATAAACTTATTGCGGCGTTGCGTGGGAAGTGCGGAATGAACTCACTAAACGCCATTTTAGATGCTCTATGAATACAGGGTCATCTTGACATTTCGACATTACTGCATCGGTTTGAGTAGACTTGATTGGTAATGGAAATACACAAATTTTAACGATCTGCCATTAATAACCCAATATGCTTTATGTTGAAATGTACTGTATTGTTTTTCGTCTGACCGGACATCTGATTTACACAAAGGTTATCGGTAACTTTAAATAAAATTTTCAATTTGCGTTCTTGACCACTCTGAATATGGAAAACTGAAAAAGTAAGTAGAAAAGAGGAAATATGGGAAGAAAAGTTGGTACCCTAGCCGCGGAAATTAGGTGTCTTTTCGATAGATTACGGCATTATCTCAAAACAATTTGAAACTAAAACCCTATATTAATTTATGAAATTGCCTTTACTCAAAAAAATACACGTTTGGGTTACCACGTAGTTGTGGGTCTTACCATGGAGAAGAAAGGAGCAAGGTGTTGGCCCCAATTTTTATGTTCAGCCTTTTTAGATACTATGCGTAAAAATCGACCGAGCCCACTCTAAAAACTCACCATGTATCGGCAATTTGCGTCTGTTCGAGTATAAGCTAGCAGATTTATGTTCTTAAATTTTTTCCAAGCACCTCGACATTTTTCTCACCAACGCCAACATTTACATATATCTCATCTAGGTTTGTAACTGTCAGTGTGACAGGCCATGGGCATGCGATTTGAGTTCACGTTTGCTGACCGGCACGGGTATTACGTATCTTGATAAGTGACATTATACCGATTTTTTTTGACATATTGGTTTCTGGTGACGTTATTTAGGTTTTTCTACAAGATGTTAACTCAGCACCAGCTGATGTACACGTAATTAACTCGTTCTTTGTAGTTGTATTAAACGTCATGAGGCTTCAGTTATCAATGTTTGGCTCTGATGTGATGCAAAAACTGCTTCAGAGATGGCATCACTGGAGGTAACGGCAATGCATAGATACTAATAATAATAATAATAATAATAATAATAATAATAATAATAATAATAATAATAATAATAATAATAATTATTCACGTAACATACAAATATAACTAAAACTAACATAGGTATACATGAATAAACTGAATTTACCCACAGAAGAATAAATTCTTGTGCGTGGGTATTAACTGAAATTTTTACATAAATATACATATACACACGTATATAGACATACACACACACGTATACACCTATACACATCATAATATGTATGTATATTATACAGATATACACATATATAAGAGTACATATACAGGGTGCTTCAGTTTATTGTTGCATAACTTTAAGATTCGATAGAACCTTTAAAATTAATGCATAAAGTCTATATAAACATGGGTCGAAAAATGCGTGGCTTCCGAAATACAGGGTGTTTAAATTTACTTTCTAAAATAGTTTTTTTTAAATATTTCGAACAATATTTGATGTATAACAGTGAAAATTGGTATACAAGGGTTTTTTTGGTACGAAAAAACGAACCATGGGCATAGTTTTACTGTAGCCGCTAGAGGGCGCTCTCCACTGTACCTGTAGTGTATTAAAATGACCGAAAATATTTTCTTAGTGCAATTTTTTGCTTTCTGAATAAAAAAACTGATTCTTCGCACTTTTCTGCATAAAAAAGCTCTCCTTTGAGTTTTCGTTATAGTTAGCCGTTTTTGAGGTATTTCGATTTTTAAGGTTCGATGCATTTTTAATTATTTATGGGAAAATAATATTTTTTTTACATTTTCGATTTGGGCATTACAAGTAATTAATATGATAGTTTAGATTGTGTTTTTAAACACAGCAATAATTCCTAACTCCAAATAAACACAAAAAAAACAGAATATTAATTTGTTTAATTTTCCAATATTATTTTTAACAAATTAAATTAATTATTTACAACTAAAATACTATTGGATAGTTAGGACAAACATTTAAAATCTAAAGTAAATGCTCAAAATGTAAACCCAATTGTTCAATACACAATTCACATCTACTAATGATCGAACGTGGTATAGCATTATTCAAATAAGGCCTTTTTTCATCACATGCATTCCTGATTCTGTCTATTAGCATATCTCTTGTGGTTACGAGAGTCTGGTACACTTTTTCTTTTAGAAATCCCCACACAAAGAAATCTAATGGATTTAGGTCAGGGGATCGTGAAGGCCAGGCGACTGGTCCTCCACGGCCGATCCATCTTTCTGGATAATTTTCGTCCAGCCAGTTTCTAACTATTCTCGAATAATGAGCTGGGCAGCCATCAAGCTGGAACCGGGCCAGTCTTCTTAAATCTAACATAACATCATCCGACATATTTGCGTGTTCAGCCTTTAAAAATTCCAGGAAGGTCGCGGCATTTAACCTTGCAGGCAAAAGGTAGGGTCCAAATAGTCGATTACGGTAGTTACCAATCCACACGTTCACACTAAATTCATGCTGAAAATTTCATTTTTATAAAACTTACAAAAAATAAAACAGGCAAAAGAAACTAAATTTCGTTTTTTTTTTATACTCCAACTACCACGAAGGCCTAAGGCCTAAGCACCCATTGGGTACCGTGGGGCTATAGGGGGATACATGGGAAAAGGGGGGACGCCACACGGACTCTGGCGAGGGAACACGTGTGCATGCAACATGCACACATTCTGGCTCCGCCTACGAGAACCGCACTAAATTTCGTGCATTCACAATTGCAAAAAACGTTTCAGGTTTCAACAGACAACAAAACTAACTGTCATTTAATTGACGTTTAACCTTATTCTGCTTTCAATTTCAAAAATATTTGCAGGCACAGCCTACTTCTAAAAATTATCGAGATACTGACTTTTTAACGTTATTTTATCATAAATAATTAAAAATGCATCGAACCTTAAAAATCGAAATATCGCAAAAACGGCTAACTATAACGAAAATTCACAAGAGAGCTTTTTTATGTTGAAAAATGCGAAGAATCAGTTTTTTTATTCAAAAAGCAAAAATTGCACTAAGAAAATATTTTCGGTCATTTTAATACACTACAGGTACAGTAGAAAGCGCCCTCTATCGGCTACAGTAAAACTATGCCCATGGTTCGTTTTGTCGTACCAATGTATACCAATTTTCACTGTTATACATCAAATATTGTTCTAAATATTAGAAAAAAACTATTTTAGAAAGTAAATTTAAACACCCTGTATTTCGGAAGCTACGCATTTTTCGACCCATGTTTATATAGACTTTATGCATTAATTTTAAAAGTTCTATCGAATCTTAAAGTTATGCAACGATAAACTGAAACACCCTGTACACATGTATATTCATACAAATAAACACATAAATGGATGCACACATACACACATATACGAGTATATGAACGTTGGAGGGTTTTTACTATTACATTAATTTTAAATTTCTTTCATAAGTATCATGTTCGCAATTCGATGTCGATTTTTTTCAATTATAAATTTTTTGGTTTCAATTTTGAATTTTGTTTTATTTAAGTTATTTCTTATATAATTTGGTAATATGTTATATAATCTACTGGAAAGGTAAGTATGACATCTTTGGCCTATACTTTTTGAGGTGAAAGGTGTTCGCTTAATGTTGTTGATTTTGTTTCTAGTTTGATATAAGTGATCTAACGGAATAAGGTTATTTCTATCGTGAAATTGATAATTTATAATTTTATAAAAAAATTGTTGCCTAGGGTCTAATAGTTTTGCTTCAGAATACAACAGATCAGATGGGTATAAGAATGGTTTGTTGAAGATTATTTTTAAAAATTCTTTTTGGATAATTTCTATTTTATTAATTTGGTTATCAAGTGCTCCACCCCAACCTAATAGTGCGTAACTTATACGACTTTCGATCATAGCATGATATAAAATTTTCATTGTTCTTTTATCCAAATATTTGTTTAGATACTGGAATTTAAACAATAATGGTTTCAAATTGGTTATTATATGATTAATATGTATATTCCATTTTAAATGTGAGTCTAAATATACACCTAAATATTTTATTTTGTTTGTTAAATTTATTTGAGCATTTATATTATCACAGTTAATCTGTATAGATACAAAGGATGGCATGACCATAGTCTTTTGAAAGTTAATAGTTAGGCTTTTATGTCTGAACCAGTCTGCAATTATCGTTAAGTCTCTTTCAACCTTCACTCTTAGATCATCCCAGGAGCTGTTATCCGAATAAATGATAGTAGTATCGTCTGCAAAGCATATGATTGTCCCTTCAGATTTTAAGCTCAGTAGGCTATTAATGTAAAGTGTAAATAATAAGGGGCCTAACACTGTCCCTTGTGGGACACCATACGATATAAATTTGTTTGTGCTTAAGGAATTATTTATTTGTATGCACTGTGTTCTGTTGGAACGGTAACTTGTCATGAGGTTATAAGCCTTACCTCTAATTTCTGAGTCGTGTAAGATTTCTAATAGTAGCTAGTGGTCTACTGTGTCGAATGCTTTGGCTACATCTAAACGCACACACAGGGCATATTCACTTTGGTCCAGTAATTTGTATAATTTTGATGTCAAAAAAGAAATTGCGTCTTGGGTAGACTTGTTTTTCTGGAATCCAAATTGGTTTTCATTAATCAGATTATGTTTATCAAAAAAATTTAGAAGTTGTGTTTTTATAATTTTCTCAATAATTTTTGCAAAGTTGGATATTAGAGTTATAGGCCTGTAATTGTTAGTATCTGTCTTTTCACCGGATTTGTGGATGGGTTTTACTACTCCTACTTTATAATCATCTGGAAATTCTCCCGATTCAATTATCAAGTTTGCTATGTACGTTAAGGGCTTACTAATTTCGGAAGAAGTTCTCTTTAATATTTCTGATCGTATACCATCAAGACCTGGACTTTTTTTATTTTTCAAACTGTGTATGGCATTTTTTATTTCATTCTCAGACACAGGTTCTAAGAAAATCGGTTGTTGTATACATTTTCTAGGCGGAATATCTGTGTTAGGTTCATTTATTTTCATTGCTAATTTTTTCCCTATTTCTATAAAGTAATTATTGAGTGCATCAGCAATATCTCTACTTGTGTTAAGTGTTGCATCATGGACGTTTATTTCTTAAATTTTTGTTTCAGGTTTGGATGAATTACAGATCTGATTTATGGTATTCCATAGCATTTTAGAGTCGGATTTGTTGTTTTGTAGTTTTTGTGTAATATTTTTATTTTGAAATGTTGATCAATTGATAGAGTTAAGTTTTATAGTACAAATAATTTTGTTTTATTTCGTCTGTTGGATTTGTCTTATATAATTTATATTTCTCGTTTTTTTCATTGATAGATTTAATTAGTCCAGCAGTTACCCAATTTTTTCTGGGACGGTCTTTACGATTTATTTGAACTTTCCTGGTATTTTTTGATATACTTTCAGTGATTGTTATAGTGAGATATTTAGTTGCTACGTGGACATTCCTTACATTATATAAATTGTTCCAGGTTTCAGATTTTAAGTCTATTATTAATTTTTCATAGTCTATAATATCCTTATACTTTATTAGGGTTAGTATGTACAAAATCTGCAAGGTTCAGGGGTATAGTTGATACTGTACTATAATGATGAGTAATATCTGATTTCATTACGAAAGCTTTACAATTATCATTTTCTTGTTTATTTTTTAAAAAAATGTGGTCAATACAAGTACATGAGGCGCCATGCACTCTAGTTAGAATATTCACAATTGAGGTGAAGTTCAGTATAGACAGCGTGTTAAGATATTCATGAAAAAGCAAATTGTTACTGTCTAAGATGTTTATGTTGAAACGCAGCAGTCTGTATTTATAACATGGCCTTTTAAATAATATGAGATATGAGATCGACTAAGGATTGTTTTATATCAGTTGAGGGTGGTCTGTAGAAAGATATTATTGAGATAACAATTTTATGTACGTTTATCTTATTCTGTGAACTGTATAGTGTCTGACGTAGAATTTAGGACTTTATTTACGTAGATGATAACACCATCATTTTGATTAAAATTTGCATTGTTGTAGAATACTTTATAACCATTTAGCTTGAAAAAACTAACATCTGCAATATTCCAAGTTTCAGTTAAAATGATAACATCGAATTTGTTATTAAAAGAATTTAAGTATATTTCTAGTTCATCAAAATTCTTTGATATACTTCTAATATTTTGATGAAATATGCTAAATTGTTTTCTATCTGAAATATTATATTCTGAAGCATTATTCAGGATTTTGGTATTAAATTGTGTATAATTGATATCCCTTATGTACTGATCCATAACTTAGTACAAAACTATATAAAAGGCAGAATACTTGCCACGTTTCCGTTAATATCAAAATATCGGATGTATCAGATAAAAAATAAATGTAAGCTTTTAGTGAATCTAAGTTTTTATTAAGACTTCTTAAGTTTATGTGAAAAATTTTTAAATTTATGTTTCCATTGGTTATTAAAGCATTTAATTGACTCATGTGAAATATATAATTTATTTTTATTCTGTCAATCTTAAAATTAATTATGTAATTGTCTATTGTTCTATATTTATTTATTTTCTTTTAAGATTCAAAAATCGATTGAATCAAGATGTTCAGACTGCATATATATAAACTGGGCATTTTTGATCTGTTGGTATATGCTCGGTGTTATAATTTTTTTTATATTTCTGATTAAAATATATGCAATTTGCACATTTATTTCCTTCAATGTTGCATAGGCGACTTTCATTATTCCCTCCACATCTGATGCACACCGTATTATTTCTACATTTATATGAAGTATGGTGAAATCTAAAACATTTGTTACATTGTGTGATTTGGTTATGATCATATACATTCAAATTCTGCCAATGTAATAATATTTTACCATTGTTTTCATCTGTGACGGATCTATATGTTTTTCCATTCACTTCTGCAAATAATGTATAATAATTTTTCAAGTGATTCTTTCTTATATAAGTAATTTTGATATCATTTTCTTAGTGATTTTGTCTAATAATACTTTCCTTGAGGCTTGTTTCAGTAGGTGGTTCTTCACTTCTGTGGCCGACAATTTTGATTCTTGGTAGTTTCTTTTCAGTGTAGTGAGGTGTTTTTCTTCTAATTTCAATTCGATTCCTCCTTTTTTAGTGTGTTTAATGTCGTCTGCTTGTACTTTCAATTTCGATAGGTCAATTTAATTTAAATCTTTTTTGTTTCAAGTATTGTTTGTTCTTTAGTGGGATTCACGCATAGTGTTTTTAGGGGTTTGTTGTATGTCTTAGTTCTGGCTGTTACTTGGCTATATGATCGGTGGTTTATGCCATTCGATTCAACAGCTTCAATTCTATCATCCATATTTTCGATATAATGCATTATATTAGTCCTGTGTTCGTAATCTTCTTGTAGTGTTTTGTTTTCTTTTTCTAATTGTAATATGTATTTTGCTTTTTCCAACAGTAAAACATTGTTTTGTTCAATTATTCTTTTTAGTTCCTTATTTTGAGTTTTAATTTGGTCTAATAAGTTGATTTCATTATGGCTGTTACACGTTGTTTCAATAACTTCATCTTCGCTTTCAATTTGATTATCGTTCAGGGTTTTATTTTTTGTTTTTTTGAGATGCATAGAGGTTTGTGTGCTAATAATATGTGTTGATGATGATTCCATTAGATTCTTGTGTCAAATGCACTCACTTGAGATTAAAAGCTAGACATTAGTTGTGCATCCACTTTTTCTTATACATTCTTTAAATTACATAAGGAAATTTGATGAATTTCAAAAATGAGAGAGATAAGAAATGATTATATTCACTGTACACTGTCGAATCGCAAGTCCTACACATGCTAACAGTAATTGCGCACAACGCGGGCGGTGTGGTGATTTCACGTAATTCTCCTCAAAGTTTTTGAAAACACAAAAAACGTAAAAAATCATAATTGATGACTTTGAACATAACCGGTTTTCCGAAAGCACAACATATAAACAACCCGTCGGGCACAGCCAGTAGATATACTTCATTGGCAGCATATTCAGTAATGATTTTCTCACATAGCAAATATATATATTTTATACACGCAATCATCCAGATGCGATCTTGCTATTCAACCAAATAACCAACTTTCTTCTGAGAGATGAAAACTACTGACCACTCGGCTTCACAAAACATATGCAACCAACTATGCGTGTATCCGTGTGATTGAGTCATTCCTCCATAGATGGACTGTCATAACGATCCTAGTGAGCAAACGTAGAATGACTGTTTGTACCCTAAAAACTGTCTAGTCTGCAAGATGACATCTTATCGGTCTTTTTTGACGTTTCATAGGTTTTTTACATAATACCTGTGTCGTGTCTCAAAATGCTACTAATGGACAGTTTTGCCTATTTTTACTAGAGTATATTCAGAAACTGGGCGAAATCACATCATTCTATGTCTTATTGTTTAACAGGATCGGATTGAACAGGTTGCGATTTTGTCTACTAAGATTATTTTTGCATAGCATACATTTATTCGATATATTTACGCAAACCCGATTTTAGGATAAACTAGTTTTTCGTAGTCTAAAGTGTATCCGAAGATCGATAGGATGAACTAGTTTATCCTAGTCTAAACTGATTTGACCTAAAATCAATTAAGCGTAATTAGGCAATACTGATTTGTCCTGTTGTATATACAGTCGCTTCACAAAAGTAATGCTTTTACTGCTAATTGAAAAAAATATTATTATCACAAACATGTTTAATAACTTTTATTAGTTGCTTGTTTTTACATATCAAACATTATTTTTCTTGCAAAGACATCGATTTGACGTACACTTCTTGGTGGAACTACACTTAAAGGAACCTTGGCCTGTTCCAACTGAATTGTTGATCGCTGCGGTTCTTAACGAAAGTTCACTGTTTCTGTTCACTTATTCTTCCCAAAAAACTATTGTGCGCAGATATCAAATTCATTTCTAAACTCATCAGCAGTGAAAAAAATACTTTATATAATTTGTACTGTCTTCATATCATGCAGTAAGTTTTTTTACACATTCGATTTCCACATCAAACCTTTTAGTCTTCTTTGTTGCAAGGGTGACTTCTTTTCCGTTTTTTCAGCATCTTCCACTTGTTGCTTAAGTGCCAAACACCTTTTCCTTTTTCCAAACCTTAAAGTAAGTTGATTTTTCGTCCTCAGATCTTAAATCCTCTTACAAAAATCTCTGCCTTCACTCTTTTTGACTTACGTGTCCACTTGATGAAGCGTCATCCATGATAATGAGATATAGAAAAACACTCCAAACTTTAGATCAATAAATAACACAAAATGCTCCAAAATGTCCAGGTTATGAATGACACCCACAATACGCAACGTACGCGTGCAAACTAAGCGAGCCAAAGCCACGCAGCTACCTTTTACGGAGATTTGGCCTAGGAAAAACTAGTTTATCCTGAAATTGGATTTGTTCGGTAACATATAATACTTACTTGCCACCCGTGAACGGCTAATATTGGTCTACCCTCATAAGGCGCCCACCACCTTGCAGCAAGGTGACCCCAAGGAACAGGTATATTTAAATCTTGAAATTCCCTTCCATTATATACTGATTTATTTTGGGTTTGAAACTTTTGTACTATACTGGAATAAGCTCTGTAAGCAAATATAGTATTCAGTATGTCGTATATGGCGTAACAAGGCAGATTTTTCTCTGAATGTTGGCATAGAAATCAAAACTATCTAGCCCACTGTCATAGAAGGCCCAGTAATCTAATAAAAGGGCAATCTCGAGATGCAGTGCCACATTTGTCACCAGCAAAAAGTTTCAAATAGATAATATGTATTTACTCCTAAAACACAATATGAAAAATGGGTAAACAAATATGAAAGAAGGGTATCTAGGAGGCATAGCCTGTATATGGTCCATTAATGTTGCAATTGTGCATAAAACCAAAACGCAAATAATGATACAACTAGTCTACGGATTATTCGATGTTAATATCCATTTGTTTGGTTTTGCAAAGGCAAATATTCTTTCATTTATTTTTTTATGATTCCTAAATCGTGAACTCGTTATATTGTCAAGTAAGGTAACGCATAATTACGGTCCTAAATAAAATTATTATGGCTACGTTAGGTCTAGATAAAATTATTCCTCTTAGTGTATATGTGGTCATTGCGTTTCGTTTTTGAAGTTGTGCTCTGTTTATTTCCAAACTCAACGTCGTATTAACTATATTTAAAAACACGACCAAAGCAATTGCATGTGAGGTATAGAGTCAACCTGATTGGAAAAGACTAACAGACCAATAATTTGCTTTATTTCTGATCATTAAGCTCTTGTAGAAGCTCCTGGAGCGAAACTGCTACCAATTAGCAATTTAACAAGAATAGCTAACAATCCACATACATCGTACGAAAGAAGGATAACAAAATAACTTTGTGTCAAAAATTCATCAACATCCCAGCTCTACTTTCTGAGGCTCAGCGGACACAAAGCTTCTTATTAGCCTATGTAATTTACGGATTCCTTACTGAGATGCAGGGTCTTTAAGTTCACTGACTCTAATATTCATATTTTTACTCCAGTGATTCGAATATTACTCAGTGGATTGACGGTAGGAATCAAACGACATAATTTCTACTGGATATATCTAACTGAATTACCCTATGGTAATTTTAACAGTGTGTCGCATTTCAACTAACCACGCCACTGATTTCTGTGGGCATTATCAAGAGACTTTTGAGAAAATAAAAGTTTCCGCTTGACTATTGACAAGCAATTGCAGAGTCTGTAGATACAAAAATCTACCGAATATGAGACTCACAGGAATCAACTGGAAAATGTACATAGATCGCTCGCGGGGCTCATAGAAAGAACGAACTCGAAGTGTATTGCAATATTTGTATAGCAAGTATGCTTTATCAAAAATTGTGGTATTTTATGAACTATATATCAGTTCCCAACACCGATTTCAATGATGTAATATAAAAGTTACGATGAAATATTTTTTCTCGTTATTTAAGGTCAACATTGAAAACTTTGAAAACAGTATCATTTGATGTGACTGATAGAAACCTTGCAGAGTAAATTTTTGTTTGTTGGTATCTAAAATATTGCAGCTTCCTAAACACATTTTGTATCTGCCATATCTAAGCCGATGCACACGTCTTGCATTAAAATAACATTAATCTACTGCTGTGTGGCGACTTCATAGTATTAAAGTGACGCTTGGTATAATAGATAAATGGGCAAAGTTATGACGTAGTAATCTTGTGATGAACTTTGCTATGCTTTTTAGATCTGTTAGCGGCTTTGCAAAGTGATACATTATAAACAAAATTAGAAAAATGCAAAACCTCACCTGTACTGAATATGACCGTTCAAAAGCATATTTAACGCAGGTATTCACGTACCCTGTATAAGCAGCACAGTTACTTTATTACAATGAGAATAAAGTTCATGTGCAAGCTTAAGCCATTCTATTTTGTTTCGTGCAATTCAGCTAACAAATATTAAATGTCTATTGTCGATAAGAATTATTGAAACAATCAGAAATACACAAATTCAAAGATTTATGTATTATATAGTGGGACAATGGAGTATAACACTACATTGTACAGTTCGAATTCCGAAGCAGATTTTTCAATCATACTTCAGTTAATTTAGGTGGAGTACCGGAAAATTTGGTGAGTACTATTATACCGGAGCCGATTTTTACATAATATCTATCAATATGTATTGCGAAAGTTTCTATAAAAAAATTAATGGGGTTGTAGTTGCAGGTATATCTGCTGATTTTGGAATACCTGAGTAAAACTACCGATATCATTTTCATATCCTATGTCCACATATAAGTTAAAGCTCTGCTTTCTTTAAAAACTCTATTCTCAAAAACGATAGGACTTATTGAGGAACCGAGTATCTGAATTATAATAATAATGTAGGAGTTCCATAGAGGCAAAGCCAGGTACTAAAAAATCATAGCTATTGTCGAGAAATGACGAGGTCCTTTTACCCACACTTACGTCCATCGAACTCAAGGGCACAGACGCCGCAGCGAGTCTCTCGGGTTGTTATATTGTTAATGCGAGGTCAATTTTGTTGTGGTTATTTCGAAGTACGAATCCTAAGAATTTAATAAATTTCAAATATCTACGAGAGACCATCGTCGCATTACCAGCAAGTGCCAAAACCTGCAGTTTGCCTCGGTTTTCGGCCATGACTTTTTTGCTATTAGTCGGATCTTTTAACATATGGTCTCATTTTGTAGGTCTCATAAATACCTAAAGATCTGATATGGGGAGTTTTTTCGTTTCTGCCAACACTTTTGATTGGATCCAAAACAAACAAAAACACAGTTTCTCATTCTTTGTTGTAGAATAAAATGGTTTCCCACAAAAATTGGTGTACTCATTTTATGCGTCCATGTTTTAAACACCCCCTTGAACAACTTGCAGCAATAAAACCAGACTCACCAATTATTTCGCAAACCAGGGGTATTTTCGTCCATGATTATGCTACAGTAGGTAAAGCAATATTATTTGTTAGCGTGGCATTCCATGAATATAACTAACTAACTAAAACTATGGTTGTCAGTGTCGTATGACTACTCAGTTGTCATGAGCGTGAGATTTTCGTTGACATTCGATATAAAAAAGACAATGCCTGGACACGCGATTAGTGGGCAGTGACAGTTTGAGCTAAAGCTAGAGTAATTCCTGAAATCGTATGAAAACAGCGGTCCTCTATTACCCAGTTCACATGTGCAACAAGGAAGAGCAGCTGTGCGATTTCTCTTAGCTGGAAAAGTCCATGAACAGTTAGTCAATCAGTTTACTTATTTTATACGAAATTCATGGTGCAACTCTTTTATGCTGAATAACAGTAGCCGCGAAACAGCTTTGACTATTCCAACATTTGATCAACAATTTGTTAGAAAATCTGACACCCACGTGAAAAATGCTGACATCCTGACAGAGCCATTCCATCTATGGATACAAATATCGTAAAGATAAACATTGATGCTTCAGAAACGTCGATGTATCGTCCATCATCCCTAACCTCATGCTATTCAGAATAAAAGCGCTGCATTTTCAGACCGCTTTACGTAAACTGAACACGCCCATTGATACATTGGTTGACAATGATATCGGTTACGTTTTGCTAACAACTAATAGAGCATGAACTTCCTCAAATACCTAAGTTCTATGAACCAATGTAAAAGATTACAAAATTTTCCATCAAGATAACTTATAGCGGATTAAGCTAAGCCATACTTAACGCAGCTTTAGCTCGGAGCAACTAGGTGCAACTGAACGTAGCCATTTATTTATACCATGAAAATATAAAAATTGAAGATAATCATGGATTTAGTACAGCAGTTAATAAGAGCCAAGAAGGCTTAGCCAAAAAGACTGTCGAAGCTCCCCTGAATAATACAAATTTAACATGTTCCACCAGATTTATTTTCGTTCTTCTCTCCATTTTAACTGTTTTATTTTTCACCTAAAATACTGCTTATCTAATAAAGATCTAACCAAACTACGTCTAATCCAGATAGCTGCTATTGCTGGTTTTGCATTTTTATGCAAGCTATTAAAGTATTTCTTATTACACGAATCTCGAAATCAACTGCACTAAACACAGAAGAAATTAAAGTACTGGCAAATACGAAATTTCCCAAAAAAAAAACTGGAGGGCTTTCAAAGATACTGGTATAACTGCAGCTTTGAAGGCACATCACTAGGAGACATGAGGTTATCTATCGATGATCGTGGTGACGTACGGTCCGCAGGCCAGGCGCGACCCTTTGAGCCCTTATGGCCTACGACATGGTTTTGAATGCCTGTGTTAATCCGCTTAGTTCGAAACGAATTAGACGCATCTTTGTTTCGTCGGTGTAGATCAGACAGTCACGTAGCATGTCACTTCTGCGGCTGTGTGTCTGTCTTGTATTTCTATATTTTTTGTTGTTGATTTTTTCAACATTTCTGATCATTACAAAGTTGATTCAGAATCATATGGTCTTGAAGATGAGTTAACTTGGAAATACTTTTCCACGCCTTAAAAATTAAGCTTATTACTTATACAAATGCCCATGTCTGAACTATTGCATCCATTGATAACTTGAAAGTCAAAGTCATGCTCAGATAGGTATATCGACTCACCAGAGGCGAATCCGACAATCTTCTGTTTGTTTCTATCAATTGTTTTATTGGGTCGGAGGAAAAATTTTCGGATTTTAAAAGAAACGATAACTACCGATATCTATAGACATAATATATTCAATCAATAATATATTGGCCATTTAGCCTCTCTACAACGTTCGAAAACGTAGAAGAGCTGATTTCGGAATCCCTCAACTAACTCAAATATGTATCCATCAAGATTGCTGAGAAAGTGTGAAATAAGTGAAAACAGGATTACGATAGGTCTGGAAGATATGGTGAGCGCTGCGTTACTTCCTAACCAAAGCTTTGTAATTTCATTTTTTGTGGCGGTGTCTTGATGTATGAGTACACCGTTCCTACTTGCTGGTGCTGACTGATGGCTTTTCATGCAATGCGATGAAAAATCTATCGAGCAAAACACTATTTTTTGTCTTCATTGTCTCGTCCATCTAAAACAGCTCAAGGAACAGAACGCCTTCATAATATCACCATCAACATTGTCCACAAGGACAAATTGGGTTTCGACGCTATATTCTGGGACTGCTGCGGTCGATGTTACGATATCCATCGTAGACAACGCACCCTTAGCCTTCAATAATAGTGTTTCTTAAAATGGGCCCAATAAGTTCAATGACCTAGTACCACGCTTTTTTTATAAACAAGAGGAAATGGTGGTGTGATACCTCTTTCTTTTTTTTCTGAATAATTAATTATTAAATAAATAAAACACTGATTATTAATTACTAAATAAATAAAACACTGATTAATTAATTATTGAATAAATAAAATCTAAGGGTCAGTCAATGCAAAACAGCTGTGAAGTGGCGTGCAAATTTAGGCTCTAGCTCAATAAAGTGGAGAGTAGGTGGGGTTAAGGGCGCCAGTGACATAAGGCGGATTAAACCACAAATCCCCGAGGTGTTAATCGAAACTTGTTTTGCCTGACCACCCACACAAAAAAAAGACAAAACTCAATTAATTTTACACAGAGAGCCAAATAAAACAAGATATTTAATAAAAAGAATCACAATATATTATCAAAACAAGCAGCACATACGCTCCACCACTGAAGTGCAAGTTAGACAAGAAAAAAAAAGGATATTATTATTCAATTGCTGCAGAATAAAATTACTAGACTGTGATAATCAGCCCTGCAAAACGTTTACCATGATACACGTACGTATCTGAACATTGGTCTTCCTCCAGTTGTGGCTCTAAGCGCAGCTGGAATGTCATCAGCTCACAAACGCTCAGGTCAACAACCAGTGGACAGCAGTGGGTAGTCACGTGAGGAGCTGCTTGCCTCGTTTTCCAAAATATACGGTATAAAAAAACCGTAGAGAGAAAAAACTTCCTAAAGATCCACTCTCTACTTTCTGTGTGAGACAGAACTACACATTTAAATACTCAAAACTTGAAGGAAAACCATGTACATTCTATTTTACAAGAAAAGTACAGCAAGAGCAAGAAAATATAAAAATGCACTAAAGTAATATACTCTCAAAAATCTATCCCTTGTTCTAAAATAAAGCTACAAGACAGCTACAAAACAAAGAGGAGTGTGAATGGTGGTTGGTTCTCCGCAATGTCTTTCCACTAAAGGCAAGCAGATATTCAACAAACTTCAGGACATGCATTAATGGACGTAGTTCGATGGTATACAAAAAAGAACTTACCGCTGAAGGTTAATATCTCATTAGAAAATGGGTGAAGTAGCACCCAAACCAAAACAACCAAACGTAAGGTACTCCATAATCTGGTGATTGGGTCGTTAATATCCCAAAATCTTGATGTTAACGAAACAACGCTCACGCCGTACCTTAGCAGAAAGAAAAGACGAATGGCGGTGGACCCGTCTGCACATGCAACCCCTAAAACAAGGTATCTTCATAGTAACTCAAGTTTTAAAAGAAGGTGTCTCAATAGGACCAAATATCTCTACAAATATGACTAGTACGTAAAGAAATCACAAGGTGTCGCTGGTTGCCAATTGGTGGAACCAATTCTACGAGGGAACAACGATATTTTATGATGAAGCCTCTGAGATAGTCGTTAATAATAGTATAACACCTGAGTCCACAAGATTCCAATGCAATACCGAATCGCTGAGAAAGAAAGATACAATACGTGTGAAATTGTACAATCAACAAACTATGAAATGTACCAAACGACAATCATTAAAAAGGAATCGGTACTCTATAATCAATAAAGAGAAATTTAAATTACTGGTAAGTAACCAAAACAGTAAAAAAAAGGTTGCGTCATTTTGGCACGTGAGACCAGATAAGATGTAGCCTGTCGTACCGCTCATATGTTTAAGATGCTGACTACATTATCCGCGCCCGATGCTGCTCAGAGTAAGGTTGTTGGGATTTGCGCCTGACAGTTCTCTTCCGTGATGCCGTCATGCGATGTCTCTACCAGACAGTTCCTCCTGACTTTGGCTTCTCATCCCAACTATGTCGCACTTTGTGCATTAAGAACTGACCAATAAGACCGCTCCTTTGTGGAAAAATCTACCACGAACTGCTTTTTCAATTCTACTTATCTTAGGTAACTTAAAAATCTGATTAACAAAGTTTCTTTCAAGCTTCTCCTAAAAGGCGCGGTCTGTGGTATTTCGGCTTCTGCCTACATCGATGCTTCGGAATAACAAAACTTCTAGCGCCGACTTCACTTAGTTACTGACAAGTAAAGTGCACTAGTGGGAACACACTGGAAACGGACAGGTACTCGGATATAATTCCTGCTCTGTTTGGACATAAACGCAGAACAAAGGGCAGTGAGTTAAATTACATTTTAAAGAAAAAGCTCATTACGCAAACATAGTTACGCTGCCAGTCTTTAGTAAAATTCCTAGGAAGCAATTTGGTGGAAAGGGTGAAGGAAGAACGTAAATAGCTCGAATTAGTATGAAAAAGTGAGCAAGGTCTAATGCTTGACAAGAACTTTTCCTGAATAGAATTTACCGCTTTCTTGGCTGTTTAACTGGCGCTTTTAATAGTACTCACTTCCCAGTCTTTTTTTCTTTTTCTGTTGACGCGGATTACGTTACAGCCCTGGTGCTACAGTCATTTCAGTCTATCTACATCAGCAATCAACAATATTATCTGAATCAGTATGCTCTCTATAGTGCCGATAGGCCCATCTATACAGATGATGTATGGGAGCTCCACAGGGATCCGTTTTGGCGCCATCACGGTGGAACGTTTTATAAAATCTTATGAGGAGTATCCGCTTAATAGGATATTAAAATGATTGAGGCAGCGGTAACTACCAAGAAAAATGATCCTTTGTAGTCATGTGTCGTTCGCAAACGAGTCGTTCAAAATGAACGACTTATCTAAGTGAGCGGTGATTGAACGACTCTTTTGTTACATGTCTCGTTCAATTCTTCGAAGCATGTGTGCAGTATGCACCACGTGAACTGCGAACTGACAACGTGGTAACAGTACAGACACTATCCAAAGATCCCGGTTTGCATTGAAATGATGCGATTTGAGAACAAAAATTGCATTTTGATTCAGAATTCGGTAATTCCTCAAAACCGGACCGCATGTCCCTTCTTTTTTCAAAAGACATTATATATTCATTACATTCAATTCCAAACAAAAATATTAATACTTAAATGAATACAATAACTTCGGCAACCCTAACCCTTCATTTCATTTTCCTAGTTTGATGTATATGTATAGGGTGACTTATAATGTCACATATTCCTGTTAGGGGGTAATAGATTAGGTCAAAAGCAACCGATTTTGTCCTATAATATCCTATCCAGAAGATAACCGTTTATGAGTTATTTGAATTTTAGTTTTTTATTTTTTATTCCGATTTCAGACGGTTAAATTTGAAATAGAAAAAACAACATGTTTGATTTTGAGTTTTTTGTTATCGTCGCATAGCGGACATTCCAATAGTTCATGATAAGTAGTAAAATGTTGAAAACTTACAAAAGTTTTAAAATTAGGCTTTTGAAATGTATGATTTTCTTATTTTTTTACTAACTTATTCGATAAAAAATGCAATTTTCTGTAAAAAATCTCTTATTAGTGAAATGTGCAAATTATGTAAATAATATCTCTATCTAACAAGCTTTCATTTGAAGTATAAAAGTTACAACTAACTCAAGTACAAAGACATAAAATTAAAAAAAGATGACTAAAGTTGTACGAACGATAATTACGTAGGATAAATAAAAGGCTTTTATTTTAATTACAGTTTTATTTAATTATATTTCCTTTAGTATTTTACTGATTCTGCTCAAATTGTAATCCGCTGTTACGAATACACGCCCGCATTCTCTTACGTAATTCACTTTTGGTAACTCTAGTTGTTAAGCGGCTTTTTATTTGGTCAGCTGCACTGATTATCCTTGTAATTAATTCATCGCGCGTTGGTACGGGCGAAACATCGTACACCAGGCTTTTCATATGTCCCCACACATAGTAATCCATCGGTGTGAGATCTGGGCTTCTTGCTGGCCAGGCAATGGGTCCGCCTCTCCCAATCCATTGATTTGGAAATTTAGAGTCTAAATACGCCCGTACTATTTTTCAAGAACTCTTCATACACTTCTCCATTTAAATTGGCGGGCAGAAAATGAGGTCCGATTAAATATCCATCAATGATGCCCATCCACACATTAACTGAAAACCGGCTCTGAGACCCCGTCGGTCTTATTTTTCGGGGGTTTAAAGCTTCTTCATCAGCCCAGTAATGAGCATTATGGTAGTTAGTGATCCCGTCCTTATCATACTTCGATTCATCGCTCCACAGAATTTTCGTAAAATAGTCTGGATCTTCTGTATCTGCATGTAACATGTACCTGCAGAAATCTAATCGTCTTGCAGGATCGCCGTCTTCAATTACATGCACAGGCGTGTAGTGATAAGGGTATAATCTTGCAGTATGCACAGTAAACCATACTTTGTATTGTGATATACCCAACTGAGCAGCCACAATGCGCCTAGACCTAGTAATGTCTTCCTGAAACACACGAAGGATTTCCTCTTCATCTTCAGGAGAATAGACTCGGGGTCGACCAGCATCACTATGTTGCCTTTGAACACGTCCGGTTTGGCGGATGCTCCGATACACAGAGTCAAACACAGTAACATGAGGTGTTCGGCGATTCGGGAAACGTTGCCGATATTCAGGGCGGGTAGCTGCAGAATCGCCGTTACAAAGTCCATAACAGAACATTATGTCTGCGTATTCTTCATTTGTAAAAGTTTGTCCGGGCTCGCTATGACGAGGTCCTGGCGGATCTTCTGCGTCTGCCATGATGATAAAGAAACTAAGAAACCACTCGAAATGAACTGGGAAACTCGAAAATAATAATCGTGCGTAAAACGTGTGCGCGTACGCAGTAGTTGATACCAACTAAACCTAATTCTCACTCGGCGTGCGGCGATGGCGTAACTACAATGATGAATAATAACAGCTCTCGCTCTCACTCCTCCACTAAGTCAGCTCTTCTCGCTCGCTTCCTCGTCGAGCCGATGCCATAAAACAATCATGGCATGCGAGTCGTTTGAGGACAGTAACGACTTGTTCCAACAGGTAATACAAATTCCTTAAAAATCCAGCCTCTGTGGGTGTCATTGTTGTTTCTCTGCATGTACTTCAGATAATTGAACGCTTAATACCTCAAATGAAAGCTTGTTAGATAGAGATATCATTTACATAATTTGCAAATTTCATTACTAGGAGATTTTTTACAGAAAATTGAATTTTTTTTCGAATAAGTTAGTAAAGAAAAAAGAAAATGGTACATTTAAAAAAAGACATTACAAGTCCCTGTATAAGTATTCTCCACAATACTATATTCTCTGACTCAGTGAGTCGTTACTATAGGCAACACAATACTCTCCCCGGCTTCTATGCCGGCCGGTAATCGTATCGTTCAAATGAACGAGTCCGAACGAACGACTCACTGAAGAGGGAGGAACGAAATGAGCGAGCTCAGGGAAAAGAGTCGTATGTCTCAAGCCTAATACCTTGGAACATCTCTTGACATATGGAGTCACTACAAACAAAGGCATAGAAGCCGAACCTTAGGTCACTGTAAAATATTTTTTCATGCAAAGAATTTTTAAAATCATGCAAGTCTCATATTTTAATAACTTATAATGGTTAGAATCTATTATCCACACGGTGATGATAAACGAACGTTATGCTATCAGCTATTTAACGCATCCGTTTCTCAAGATTTGGGGAATATAAAATCGAAATAGACGTATTTTATTTTTAAAGTTCATTGCAATACAGTGTACATATTGTCGCAGCTCCATTTAAGGCATTCAGTTCCAAGAGTAGGCAATATCATTCCAATATTTTGCCAACAAAAGACAATATTGAAGCTTAAGAATTTGGCAGCAACTGCAGTCTTATGGGTCTGCTTTCTGTTATATGTAAGGTGATGGAGAGGCGCATAAATCACGAGCTTCTATACCTCGAACGTCACGGCTTGACTAGCGACAGGCAGTATGGTTTGCGGCACCAGAGATCCACAGGGGACCTTTCAGCATAATGTATGTCCTAAAAGCTTTGCCACAAACTTCATTGGCTTCAATCTTAACAAACACAAAATATCAAGCTTCCTTTGAAAACAAAAGCTGTAAGATGTCGAATATTCCAGAATGAAGACATTTAACGCAGAACCATTTATCAAACAATATTTTTAAAGTTCATTGCAATACGGTGTACATATTGTCGCAGCTCCATTTAAGGATTAGAGACATTCAGTTCCAAGAGTAGGCAATATCATTCCAATATTTTGCCAACAAAAGACAATATTGAAGCTTAAGGATTTGGCAGCAACTGCAGGCTTATGGTTCTGCTTTCTGTTATATGTAAGGTGATGGAGAGGCGCATAAATCACGAGCTTCTATACCTCGAACGTCGCGGCTTGACTAGCGACAGGCAGTATGGTTTGCGGCACCAGAGATCCACAGGGGACCTTTCAGCATAATGTATGTCCTAAAAGCTTTGCCACAAAATTCATTGGCTTCAATTTTAACAAACACAAAATATCAAGTTTCCTTTGGAAACAAAAGCTGTAAGATGTCGAATATTCCAGAATGAAGACATTTAACGCAGAACCATTTATCGAACAATAGCGGAGTGCAAGCAATACCACGTCCGATTCTCCCAAAAAGTGGAATACCACGTGGATTTACTGCACAAGTTATGGAAAACCCCATGACAGAACACGTCTTCGAGAAGCATTAACGAGATGTTACCCTACTGAACCAATTTCACATTACTGTAGCGTATTTCAATGACAAATTCGCTTGTTATCGCTTGAATAAAAAGAATATGAAAAATTCAAACCACAAAGTTCGTCTTGCGCCACAGTGTGTTTGAATCCATTTTTTGACAAAACGACAGACCAGGCTGCTAGTTAATAATGCACCACCGTCATTAAAAGAATGTACGTCCATTACACCTACCTCGCCGTGTAAAATTTCCGGGAAGCTATAAATCCACTAATTACTAAATCTCTCTTCCGGACGGCAGCGAAGGCTTTTTTCTTCTTGCTCTGGGAAGCACCTGCAAGAAATTGGACTACGGATTGGCTAGATCGTTCAGAGAAGGTCGGTGGAATAAGGTAGAGAAGTTTTATTATGTTCCCTGGGATGGGTACTAAGAATGTGTCTATTGGAAGAGAGGCAGGGATAAAAGCTATATAATTCGGGAAATAGGGACCTCTACTCCCCCAGATTTACTTGCTTTAGGCCGCATTCGCAATTTAGGATTCTCCTTTAACAAACCTAATGTGGAAATAAATGGCCAATAACTCTATAAACAAAACGCCATAGTATCTTATCGACCACTGAACGATGACTATAGTAACTCAAAAATCCTTGCTTTTGACTTACTATATGGCATCGATAGACTTTATCGGGTTCTTTTTGGTGGAAGAATAAGGTATCTCAGTCATGCAACTATAGTTAACCAGTGAATCTTCTATGTCATATAGTAAGTATAATAGTGACGGTTGCTCCCGCGAAAACTACATCAAATCGAGTTTCGAGTACTTTAGTCTTCAATGCAAAAAATCACGGAAAGCCTAACTTACTGTTAGACCCACTGTCTGACTTACTATGATTGCCGCGGCATAGTTTGAGGTTACGGTAATTAATAGCGAAAACGTTTAAAGTACTAGCTAAATGAAAAGAGCAGTTTTCAAAGCAAACTAATGAATTCGATAACCAAAATAATTCTGGCAGATGCAAAGAAGCTAAGTGCAGTTGCTGAACCGCTAAGCTTAGGCAAGTTTGGTTCATAAATAGTGATGAATTCTTTGAACACAACAAACAGGTTCAAACATAGCATCCTCTTCTGCACGTTATGCATTGGGATCTGTCGCATCACAGTCAGTTTCTCTCATGCATGTGAAATAAAAAAGTTTAACAGAATTCAACTACTACAGCCCTCGGTTTTGCTAAAACGACACTCACTTGTTTGCTTTTCATTCATCTCCAAGTCTAGACAGACCTATATTGTACTGATGAGGGCTGAAAAGGCCTGTCTGCGGTTGGTCGTGAATCCATTAGTTTTAAATATAAGGTGACATCAGAAAATAGGAACAAAGACGATTGTGGGCAAAAGTTGAAAATAAATAAGTGCTTCGTGAAAAGTGTGACTATGCTGATCTCACGATATTAACACTGATTATCAGAGAATGAGACCGCAAAACAATACGCTTCTCGAACTACCTTTGCTGTACACAAGCTTGCTTCCAGTAGGTGCTAGAAAATTAAATGGTATATTAGACCTATGTAAATCAAAAGCAAACAGTCTTCCTAGCATTCCTGAGACTTACCTGCTTTTTATTTTTCTCTAAAAGCCAAGGAAGATAAAAAAATGCTTAGAAGACGTAATATTAACAGTTCTGAAAATACAGAAGTTGAGAACGATGATAGTGGAGAACACGAATACGAATATCATTTGAGTGACTCAGATTGGCATCAAGGAAGTTTCTTTTGACCATTTGCCTGAAAAATACTGTAATATTTCAATAAATATCCTACTAAGTGAGTTGTTGTCTTTAATTGCTCCAACGAAAACAATAGTAAGTCAACAAAGTTTATTTAAAAAATTGTCATCTTCGCTAGGTTTCTATTGTAATACCATTTATAACCTTCTATATACGAGTACAAGAATTACTGCAATGTGCAACATATTATTGATGAGATCGTCATTTTTTTTACAACGAAGTTCATCAGAAAATCTTATAATGCCTGTATCTCAGTTCAACCAGAACATAGTTACAATAGTCTTCCTTGCTGGCTCATTATGTCAATCATCCTTCCATGGAAGGGCCTATCTGAATATTTAGTAAAATAGAGATAATCCGGAACGGATATTACGTATCTTTAAAAGACACGTTATATCGATTTTTCTAACATTATACTGGATTTCTTGACATTATGTAAGTTTTTCTACAAGATGTTATCTCAGCACTTAGTTGTACGTGTTGCCATATGTCATGAAGCTTCAGCTATCAATCTTTGACCCTGATGTGATGTAGAATCTGCTTCAGAGATGGCATTACTGGAGGTCTAAGCTGTAAGTTGTATCTTTTGATGATAATTCCATTGGATCCTTGTCTGAAATACCCTTAACTGAGATTCAAATCTATAATTAGTTGCGCATCCACTTTTTCTTATCCATTCTGGAAATTACATAATATGCAAATTTGCTGAATATCAAAAATGAAATAGATAAGAAATAATTATACTCGCTATACACTGCCGAATTACAAGCCATATACTGGTACATGTTAACAGTAGTTACAAACAACACGGGCGCGGTGATGATTTCCCGAAATTCTCTCAATGTGTTTCGTAATTTATAACTTTGAACATGTCTTCAGAAAGGACAACATATAAATAACCCGTCGGGCACAGCTAATAGATGTACTTCATTGGAAGCATATTCAGTAATGATTTTCTCACAGAGCAAATATCACTGATCTTATACGTAGCTACTTCAGCGACCGTCAACAGCAGGTAATGCTGAATGATAAGTACTCCACGCCATTGAACGTGACCATTGGTGTTCCTCAGGGCTCTATTCTGGGTCCGCTAATGTTCATTATTTACACCTCTAATCTATACTACAGTCTTCACTACACAAGTGTACTTATCATTTCCTCCAGCTCAAACATTGCCTGCTGTTGATCTGATAAATAAAGACCTTGACCGTCTCACTAAAGCGTCTCGGAACATATGCTTAGACTTGAATCCGGCTAAAAGTACAGTCATGTTATCCGGGCCGAAAAATTGGGAGAGACCATTGTGTACCTCAGGTGAAAATAAACCTGGATAACAATACTTTAGAAATAAGCTCGATAGCGCGTAATTCAGGCTTATACCTTGACAAAAACTTAAGGTTTGAGGATCATGTTAATAAGTGCTGCAGAAGGGCGTATTATAGTTTAAAGACGATATACGATCAAAAATCTTTCATGAACCAAAAAATTAAGGTCATACTATGCAATTCTCTAGTTCTGTCGCATTTTAACTTCTGTTATATCGTCTATGACAAATGTCTAACTAAATTCACCTCTTATAAAATACAACCCGAGCAAAATTCTCGTCTGAGACTTATTTTTGGTTTAATAAAATACGATTCTGTTTCATCAAAGCTTACTGATGCTGGCTGGCTGAACATGAAGCAACGCAGGCTGCTTCATAGTCTCGTACAGTACCCTAAGATTATTATACATAAACTACCATCCTACTAACACGAAAAAATTCATTTCCGTTACTTAGCTCACAACCGCAATACCCGCAACAAAACAAAACTGACTGACTTTTCATTCTACCACCTTATTCGAAAGATCTCTTTCGTATAATATCAGTAAACTTTATAATAATATCCCGCGAGAGTTTACTTCTCTTTCTATTGATTTGGTTAAAAAACGTATTCGCTATTACATTGCAGGTAATTGCATGGTATGACTTTGAAGTCATTATGTATTTTTATAGTACCATTAATCAAATTAGCCGCTATTTTTTTACATCATTTTTATATATGCCTATCTTATTATGATGTAAACCTAAAACCAGGGATTAAGTGGAAGAGCGGATATGAAGAACTTCGCAGGTTGCTCGGATGGATAAGCTTAGATGATGCGTGATGGACTTTTACCACTGGCAGTTTTCCCGCCATATACAAATTCTTAGGCCCAGCCCGTAGGGCCAGTGAACAAGATAACATCATGAAAGAGGTAGAATAATAGAGAGTGATACGCCGATATCACTGACAGCAAAATATTATAGGGAGCTGAACAGTCTAAGGTAAGGTAAGTAAATAACAACTTTGGCTATTCAGCGTCAGTAATCTCTCTGGAAGGTGGATCACAATATGGCTTCATCCTTAATATGACATACGCCTTTAGGATTACCCTGCTGGTCTTGAAGTTCATACGACCAAGAGCCACACTTCCGTCTTATTATAAAGGGTGGTGGTGTGATTTCTCTTTCCTTCTTTTTCAATATTTAATTAATAAAAAAAACGATAAGTGAAATCTAATGGTCAGCCAATTTAAAACAGCTGTACAGTGGCTTGCAAGTTCAGGCCCTAGCTCAATAAAGCGGAGAGTAGGGGAGGGGTTAAGAGCGCCAGTGACTCAAGACGGATTAAGTCATAAATCCCTCAGATGTTAGTCGGAACTTGTGTTGCTTGACCACCCGTACAATAAAAAAGAATCTAATAGCAATGGCGTAACCTAATTAATTGTACAGAAAGCCAAATAAAATAAGATATTTAAAAAAAATCACAATATATTAAACAATTAACCAAAACATATGTTCCACAATAAAAATGTTAGAAAAAGGGTTCCACCACGGGAGTGGAAGTGGAAGTTGGAACAAAAAATGTCTAAGATTGCCGATCAAGGAGATGTTTAAAGTGTAACCCCGCTAAATGCCCATCATGGTATACGGTCTTACAAATATTGCACCTAAATCTGAACTTAGCTTGAAGGCGGTCTTCTTTCAGTCAAGTCTCCAGGCGCAGCCGAGATTTTCTCAGCTGTGGCCAGCTGTGGACCGAGACGCAAGGAACTTCACAAGGTAGGGACTGCTTGCCTCGTATCCAAAATTTACGGTGTAAAAAAGCCTAGCGAGGGAAAGACTGCTTAAAAATCTAGTCTTTATTCTCTGTCTGAGACAAAACTACTCGTTAAGATACTCGAACTTGAAAAAACATGTACATTTTTACAAGCAAAGCAAAGGCAAGGAAAGAAATATACCCTCAGAAAGTTATCCCTTGTTCTAAGAAAGGTTATGGCAGTTCAAAAATCAAAATCATGATCAATGTATGAAGTAAGCTCAAAGACGGTGCGCCATGCAGGTACTACCCCATATTTGAATACAAAGAATGCCAAACAAAATCAAGTACACTCTTAGAATTCCAGTCAACAATAATCAGTATATAAATACCTATAGAAGTGTTAATTAATATGGTATTTTACCTGTTAACATCAGGCTTTTTTTCTTGAAGAAAAGGGGTAGCATGCAGTAAAATCCACTACCAAACATCTATAATACAAAGCTGGAGGAGTGCAGATGGTGGGTTTCTTCCATGCCTTCCCACTAAAAGGAGGCAGATGATGAACAAACTTCTTTTGGACATACATTAATGCACGCGGTTATATGGTATAAAAAAGAACTTAGAGGTTAAAATCATATAATAGAGGAAAGAGTAGCACCCAAACAACAAAACGTAGAGTAGGTAAAAAAAGGTGCCACACCACAGACTAGAGATTGGGGCCTAATGTCCCAAAATCTGGAAATCAAACAAACGACCCACACACCCAGAATTCAACTGGAAATGACTGACACATAACACCGAACTTTAGAAAAGAAAGTAAAACGAGCGGCCTTGAGATATGTTTGGTAGGAAACCAAATACTTTAATTTATGTAATAGTTCTGTATGAGGTTCGATACGGTTACGATGGGAGACCAAAGTGAGGCAAAATCCGTCTACATCTTGCGGTCACAGAGGAAATCAGAGACCCATCTACAAAACTTCTCTGTGAAGCCACATGATGGAAGCTTGCATACCACAGCTTTATTTTGTTTCTGTTTACCGGATTTCCGATATCTAAACTTCCAGCTGGTCGACTTAGCTTCCTGTAGATACCCTTTGATCACTCGATCCGCTCATCTTATCTCCGAGTCAAAGCTCTAAAGTCTGCTACGTCGTCGAGCACCGAAATCGCATCTGGCTTGAAGAGGATGTGGCTCTCGGTTCCACTATGTGTGTCCGACTAAAGGCGTGTACACACTTAGGCCGCGATTATACTCCGAGGTAGGAAGCTTTAATTGGCGGGTGGTGAGCGACGGGCGACGCCGCTTGTATGCGTCTTACACTGATTTCAATGAATCGTTATTCGAAAAATAGAGGTGACACGTCACCTTTTAGTAGATTCGTGAATCGCGACTCCTTTACGTATGGTAGCAGGAGATCACAGTTTCCCGGCAACTCTGAGCGATAGCATCCGTTTTTAGGGAAGCAAGTTAAGACATGCATGCAGGTGTTGAATTATCAGTTAGGAAAGTAATAGTACTCATAATTCTACCAGCATTGACATTCTAAACAGAAGTTGCATAAACGTAATCTGTGTGCTTTCTGTCTCTGATAAGTTATCGCATACGATATGATTTTATAAAAATAGATTTATAGACATCTCTTTGAGCTTGAGGCTTCCTTGGAAACAACGAATCTCTCCTGGGAAACGTTCAAGGGAGAATTTAAATTTTCACAAGCTGTCATCGATGTCAGAAAGAATTGATTTGATGATCAAATTGGACAGATTCGGTTTATTTGTTCTAAATATCAATGAAAATGGAAAATAATGACATGTTTGCTTTTTAGAAATACACCACAAGCACCAAGAATTAAAAACTGAGAATAATCATCCAGTGGCACCGAATTGCTCTGCTGGTCGCAGTTTGCATATTACGACTGTCAGGTTCAACTACTAAAACATTTCACAAAAAAAATTAACATTTTATATCATTATGTTATATTATTGTAAATTATAAGCTCTGATTCTGCTAGACTTCTCTAAGGCCTTTGATATGATACATCATGCCTCTTGAGTAAGCTCAAATTTTATGGTCTCTCTGACAAGCCACTACGTTTCTTCGATTCGTATTTGCGCAATCGTACCCAGAAGGTGAAAACACGTAAGGGATTTTCTTCGGCAATATGACGTACCTCAAGGCTCTGTGTTGGGACCATTACTCTATTTAGTTTATGCTTTTGATCTACATACTTGCCTTCAGCACTGTAATATTCAAACGTATGCAGATGACACGCAGCTAACTCTGTCTTTTGATTCTTCGGACAAGCATCATATAAATTGAACTTTTATCTAGTTAACATTGAAGAGTACTGTCAAGGTGTATAATAGTCTTAATGACAATTACAAAGAGATTGGAATACTTGCATTCAAGAGAGCCATTAAGAACCACCTTCTGGGGTCTGCTAGCCAAGCTGGCTGACATATTTTCTTTTTTTGTCTTTATTGTTTTTTTTTTTTGTTAGGGAGGGCTATGTGGAATAGATGTACAACATATTAAGATTAATCTATTTAAGCTTAATTATTGTATATATTATTTAGTCGATTGCTATTCATTGTTATGTTTTTCCTTTTGTATGTGTAGTAGTAGAGTAATCAGCTGGCTAAACTTCGCCTCGCAGTGTGGAGGGATTAATAAAGACATTATTATTATTATTATTATTATTATTATTATTATTATTATTATTATTATTATTATTATTATTATGAAAAAAAAATAAATTTGGCGAAAATATGTCGTCACTTCAATGCAGAACTAGTCTATGTCAAAAAATGCAGTTTTTCAAGAGAGAGTTTTTTCTGATTTACATTCTTATAAAATTGAATATGTCGATCAAACTTATCTCGCAGAGTTAAAAAAAATATCTTTCATTCTAAAGCTAGTGAAAATTTTGCTTATTTACAAAATACAGAAAATTTGTGGACTTGAGATACCTGAGGCTTTCATAACTATCCTAAGTTTCATAGTTGTAGTTAGGTTTAGCGATATCATCTGGAGATAGATTAGTTCTGGAGTGAACAAGTTAAGCACGTTATTTATGGAAAATGATTTATTGGTAAAATAAAAAATACATAACTTCTCAGGGTATTGAACAAATATAAAATAACAAAAACTTGAATGTGTGCTGCAAATTTTTATGCAATAATAAATAAAGAGATCATGTAAATGAAACCTATTTCTTTGAGGTGATAATGCTTAGCATAGATTATTCGTCGTCTGAATCTGCCTGGTTTTGCTTATCAGTATATGGAAAACTCTTGAAGTAATCATGATATGATGCAGTGGTTACACCTTTGCTGCAAAGGTACTGTAGATGATCATATTTTTTTATTTAGTGCTATTTTTCAGTATAATAAAGTCGTAGATCTATGTCATCTATTTTGTATTCAATTTTTTTTCTTCCTTTCTGTGTCAAACAGATCTTTTTGTATGTCTGATCCTCGTAGTTTAGTTTAAACAACAGTACATTTGGAAAACCTGGATTTGTTTCGATAACTCTCATCTTATTAAAAAATACCTTTTCATTTGCTTCATCTTTTCCCCAATTTATTCACGTCTTTCGCTCAAGATCTTTCAGGTCGAATATCATTTCTTGTCTAAGCTCAATGACACTGTATGGCTGGATCCTTTTAGCTGTTCTAACAGCAGTAAACCATTGGTCTGGAGTCACCTTCAGTCTGTGTATGTCCTTTCTCTAGATATGTGTGTTTTATTGTAATTTTATATTTTTGAGACAAGTGGTTATATAATGATTACAAATATTTGTTGCGGCTTTGACCACCACAATTGTCTGAACAGAAGTAAAATACATTGGTTCCTTTTTTGATCTGCTCAGCATCTTGCAAGTTGATATCTGAAAAAATATCAGGTATTACCTTTGCTGGAAGTACATAGTATATATAATTCCATCGCTTCCACTAATCATAAGGTGATAATCTGATAGACTTCAAACAGCTATATACCTACAGCTAGAGAAATTTAAAACTTTGACAGAGATGCACTAGCGTCTAAGTCAATGCCTAGTAAAAGAGCATGTAATAAGTAAAATAATAACCTGCATAGTTAACCAGGTGTGCTTCCAACTGTGCAGGCCAATTTTGTTACACTTGGTTCTTGGGTCTTGGTTCTTAACCCATTTATAAAACATCAGCTATCCAAATTTTTAATATCTTTCTACCTGTATCGCAAGATCATCAGATCTGCATCAGTGCTCTCCTCATAGCAAACTTACTACCAATATCACAATGGGAACCACTGTAAATAAGATATTTTCACCACAGTATTCATTTGAAACATTACACAACAAACCACATATTTACTGAAACATTTTATCCAAGATTAGCAGTATTTGTTAACCTTAAGGTCTGAGCAAGCCTGACGCTTATGAAAAAACTTCTATAATCAAAATAACCTCCTTACATCCCTTAAAATATTGAAAATATTCTTTACTTACCGTTCGTTAGTGTTTTGTCCAAAAGACCTAATATTTTGCGACCTTTTGAACCCACTTTGAGTCGGTTGCAAATCGGCCTACATAGGTAACTTCAATTTGTTGATGATGTGATGCCTGAGAACAATCATTCGCGGAACATAACGTGTACCAAAGACGTCCGTACTCGTCGACTGACCAGCGTGAGCTAGTCTGTGCCTGTGCATTAAATTCTCATCAAGGTTGATTTTGCCCTCGGAATCGATGCAGAACTAGCTTATGTTCTATTCACATAGTAGTGTATGTTTTGTAAAGTCACGTCAGAACTATGCTATGTCCAGAACTATTAAAAAAAAGAAAAGAAAATATCGACTTAGATTACTTCTGCACTGATTGCGCGATGCCTCAATCTATGGTTTGCTGTAGAAATCACAAAATGACCAAAAATGGACATAGACTAGTTCTGCATTTAAGCGACGACGTATTTGATCGAGATACTAGACAAATGAAAAGGGATAATTGAAAACCAAAACAGATGGCAGCAGCAGAGCAGTTTGGTGCAACTGGTTCCCTATATTCAGTTTTTTACTTCCCTGTGATTGCCCTGTAATCGGAGGAAGCAGCGGGGGAAGTCATTTTGCATTTTCTTTGATATTCATAAATCAAACCGTCCCAATATAATCATAAAAATGCTAAATAGGTACGGCTAGTAAATACAAACCTTTATATGTCCCCACCGGAAAAAATCTAGCGACGTTAAATCGGGTGACCTAGGAGGCCAAGAAAATGTTCCACCTCTGGCAATCCAACGGCGCCCAAACCGCTGAGCCAAATACTCACGTACTTGTATAGGAAAGTGAGCCGGCGCCCCATCATGCTGAAACCACATTTGCTATCGAACGTTCAATGGAACATTTTCAAGAAGTTCTGGAAGAACTTCCTCCAAGAAACGCCTGTAAATAGGTCGTGTTAACCGTTCTTTGTCCCAAACGAGGCTATTCCTACTATTAAAAATACCGGCTCTTCTGAAAGAGGCTTCATCGGTCCATAAAACATAGCGTAAAAAAATTGGTTGTGCAGCGATTTGATGAAGAAGCCATTGAAAAAATTGAACTCTTGGATGATAATCGGCTGCAGACAATCCTTGAACTTTCTGGAAGTGGTAAGGATAAAGTGGTTGCTCGTGTAGCACCCGGGAGACGTAAGCGTTACTCATATTCATATCCTCAGCAGTGTGACGTGTGCTACTTGCTGGTTCGTCGGCAACTCGCTGAAAGACCTCTTCTTCACATTCGACTGTTCTTACGGTTCGAGCAATGCCCGTACCATGCATGGTGGTTGCAAACTTCACAAATACGATGGCACGACTAAGGCGATATGGAATGCAGGTACAAAAAACAATCTCTGTTATCGTTTTTAAAAATAACAGCTCACAAGCGCCGGATATGGGTCCCTCAAATGTTTTCTACTGTTACACTGAATAACATCTACAACATCTAGTCAACGAATAACAAACTGGACTGATGAGGTATATATATATATATAACAGCCAACAAATGTAGAAGCAAGAAAATTGAATATCCCTAAATGCCACAGTAACACTTGACATCAACGGAAACCCAGCCAAACTCATAGGACTAAATTTGACGTTGGCGCGAATCTGATCTCTGAAAGTCCATCACCTCTGGTGATATTCTGTGGTCAGAACAGTGCCTAAGGCAGCAGTCAGCAAACCACGCTATATTTCAGAAATGATATGGCATTCCATTCCAAGAAACTGTCTGACTTTTACTATATCAATTCCACGGAGAAACCTCAAAGTTTCTTAGGAACAGTAAAGCTTTCACCGCGAAACAACGGTGTACAAAAAGCGTATCCCAGGCGCCGACAGCAGAGCCGAGACCCTATTGAATCCCTGTTAGCTGCAAAACTATTCGCAATTAAGAAGTTCGCCGCTTCCGACAGACCAGACGCGTAAAAACGTGTACATTGTGCAAGGAACGGTGCCAGTGCAAGGAGCAAGTCGCAAAGTTTTTTGAGTTGATATAATCCAACAGAGACCATGGCAAGCTACTGCATTGCATTTTTTATCTGTGTGTCCTTTACAACCTTAGTAGTTACATATGTCACACTCTAGGCGTGTCTAAAAAAGCTCTGATAACAGTGGCGTGGCGCTAATGTAAGATACGATTATACGGAATACCGGAACAGCACAGCGGATAAAACTTTTAGAAACAACGATTTTTATTAGATAAAATTGCATGCGTCAACACTTGTTCTTAAGGTTATCAGTTTTATCACTAGACCCCATAGTGATGGGTTGAGGTCTATGGAATCGTCAAGTGAAGTGCCGTGACATGTTATCCTTTAACTCTACAGATTCGAAGTCATTTCAATTTAAAATTTTGCAAAAAGTTTGAATCGCTGACGTCTGTTATCTGACCCTGAAATAACCTCTACGTTACATTAACATCTGGATGAGTCTGTTAAATAAACGCCATATTTGGATTTGGATTCAGCCGACATGTGGAAGTCTTCAGGTAGATTTGAACATTTTGACACACGTTGGCCTTGAAATAACCTTGATGAGACCTTGAAATAACATCTGGGTGACCTCATATACAGATTTAGCGAATTCGAAGTCGTACCAACGGGTAGAGGTTTTCAAATGGATCAAAGAACTTTTACATACTTTGACCTCGAAATAACGTCTGGATGACCCCACTAGGCAAAACAAATGCCGTCAAGTTTAGATTCAGTGGCTGCGGTGATAGAACAAATATTGACTTGTGATATTGAATACCAGATTAACTTATTGCAATATAGAATTCTGGAGTTTGCCCCCCCCCCCCCAACTTCAAATAGGTGTATGTTTCGTGCATGATATTGGATCCCGGTTTTATCATTCGATCTTGGCATGAAATGAGTTATGGGCAATTATTTTACCTCCCATTTCTCAAATTTTATCATCGTGGTTTTGGATTTTACCTACCTGGTAACCGAATTTTTTTTTTAATTATCATGCTTCAATAATAGTTTATGAATCGCACATAAATTTTAAGGTTTTCCTCTAACGAAGCGCTTCATATTGAAACCCGTTGTAACTTGAGCGTTACTAATGTTGTTCACTAATTGATGTCTTTCCTCGTTTTTGTTTTGGATTGCGTGTCACAAAACTGGATATTGACGTGTTAAATATTTTTTCCTTGATATCATGAAGGATTTAAATTGTCATCAAAAATGTTCACCCTAGTACTTCCTGATAAAGAAGATAAACATGTTAATAGCTTGATATGAGCAAACAAAACAATCTTTCTTGCTGACCTGGTTTTTTTGGGTTGTGGCTGCAACCTCAAGACCTTTGTACTTGGAAACATTTTAGATACACCAGCATATTATGCTTTTTGTTCGAAAGAGTAATAACCAGACTTTTTAATGCCCATTCATGTGGTGCCATACGTTTTTTATTGATACCGTCGCAATTTCACTGGCTAGCGCCATCTATCGGATACCAGAGTTATTACCGGATCTAGAACTTCAAGAACTAGTCCCGATTTTCCGCAAGCTTTCTAAAGGGGGCCACGCACTTGCATTATGGCAGCCCTATCTAGCAGGCCAATATTTGAATGTATTTTTACGACCTGATTATTCAATCTGTGCGAAAATACAAACTCTATGGGGAGAGAAATAAAATGAATCGGACGAACTCTTAACGTTGGCAGTTAAACTGAAGTAGATCATAATATATAGGATATAAACGATATAAATCTTTGAACTTCAATGCCAAAGTCTAAAGTTACTCCTTCTACAGTAAAAATAATCCTTTTTCGTTCTTGATATCAAGTTTCCAATCTTATCGGATACTTCAATAAAATTCTTTCTGAAATAAAAGTTCGTCAAGTATTTTGCTGTGCTGTCTGATTCTCGGCTACAAAAATTTGCTGTATCTTGAGGGATGAATGACCAGCGCTTAAGAAGTAACTCGCAAATTGTTCTATAATCGATTAAGTTGGAAAAATCTGGAAAATCTAAAAGCTGTTACGAGTAATTTACTGCCATTCCTGAGAAAAAGTATTCTTCCCTTCATAGGAAAGTATTATTTTGAGCGTTTGGCAGCACGCCATACAACATATCGAAATGCGGCATGCACTGCCATGATGAGATACAAAATATAATCAGTTATGGTTTAGAAGAACTCCTTGTAAAAAGGACGATGGAGAAACCGTAGCATTTTGATTTCGACATTTCTCGTATTACAGTAAAAGACCTAGAAAAGAATACATAATCAATCATATAAGTGCCAAGAGTACCGGATTGACGGAAGTTTTTTACAGAATAGACGTTAAATAACAAACAATATACATATATATCCTTGAGCTTCTTTGGGTAGAAGGCAAAGTATTGCAAAAGTACACTCTTATAACTTAAACTCGAGCTTTCGATGATCTATGTCTTCATCGTCTGGAGCTGGAAGCAATTATTGACAAGAACAACAAATAACAATTAGGAGAAAAAATAGTTGCTTACTAAGTCGACGGGATTGTTGCTGAAATTGTTTTTAAACAACAGTGAAGGGAACACATAGTCGACGAATAAAACACTGGACTGATGAGGTTCGATTGAGACGGAATTATTTTATTATTAAATGGCAAATCATTTTGAAAGTTTTTTTTAATTGAACGTTGATTGATTTTGGAAGAAATTTGGAAATTTTAAAACTATGAACTATTGAAAATTCCTTCGAGATATCATCTTTTTTTCACTGACAACCTCCACATTATCCAACACGTACCGGCCGACTGACATTCTACAGCCGCGTATGAAGTGTGACATTGAAATTATTGGGAGGTCACTCACTATGTCGTAACTGTGACGTGTGTCGCCTACTATGTAGGGTGTTTTGTAATATAGTGCAAGAGGTTGCGCTATTATTGACCGATGAAGTACAGAGATATTTTCAAAACCTGATAGAAGTTGCTTTGGAAGGAGTGTGATTTGGATGTTATCCTACCAAACAACTGAGGAATCTGTAGGGAGTATTCACAATTGAGGAGAAAATACTTTGAGCAATTTTGATTTTGATTTTATTAAGATAGTGAAAAATTATTATTATGTAGATTGAGCGATTATTGGGAGAAGTCGATGTTGGGGAGATATGTTGCTTCGAAAATAATTCCGTCCTAATCGAACCTCATCAGTCCAGTTTTTTATTCGTCGACTATGTGTTCCCTTCACTGTTGTTTAATGAATAATTTGAGCAACAATCTCGCCGACTTAGTAAATAACTATTTTTCCTCCTAATTGTTAGGTATTTGTTGCTATTGTCAATAATTGTTTCCAGCTCCAGACGATGAAGACATAGATCTTCGATAGCTTGAGCGTAAGTTATAAGAGTGTACTTTTACAATACTTTGCCTTCTACCCAATTCAAGGATATGTTCTCCTAACAGTTAAGGCAATTAACTATGAATACTATATATATATATATAGTGTATATATACAGGGTGTCCGCAAAGTTGGGGTTTTCCTTTTCAGAAACAACTACCCTTGAAATAACAAAGGTAATGTGTAGTGAAACGAGGGCGACCAAGTTAAAAAAAATAAAGGAAAAAGTACTCACTCTCCAGTTGACGAGAAGGGCTAAGTACGTCTCTGCCTGAAATCGAAAGTTATTCACCCCATTACGCGTGAACGTAGATTCGTCTGTCACCAATATGCACTTCAAAAAGTCCGGATTATTGTCATGTTGATGCAACAACCACTCACAAAACCGCACTCTTGCTGGAAAATCGTCAGGTTGAAGGGCTTGTACACGTTGGACGTTTGCCACACTTTAGTTTTTGATACTTGCACTTCTCTAGCCACGTCTCTAGTGCTTGTTGAGGGATTCTCGTCTACGCGATTCAGTAGTTCTTCCTCAACTTGCACCATTCGTGGTTGTCTAGGCCTCCCACTGTGCCCACCTCGAAATTCCTCCAAATGGCCCGTATCCCTGACTCTCTGATACATAAATCTGCGGGGCCTTGGATGATGTCGTCTAGGGAAACGATCTGCATACACTCGCGACGATTCTGTATCATTTTGAAGACATTCGCCATAAATTAACAACATATCAACGAGTTCATTATTGGTGTATGAGTGTGCCATTATTATTTTTTTCTTTTTTGAAACGCAATCGATTATACGGGTTCGTTACCTCTATACGCGTGACCCTTTACCGTCGGTTGAAGGTTGCAGACTGACCTGACACACTGACTCCGACCCCCGACCCAGTTCTGTCTCGGGTTCAGCTAGTAGCCGGTACCAGTCTGAGATATCGCGGGTCGCGGCTACAGGACGGTATTCAGATATTTTTGATGTTGCAGAGCCCTTTACCTCGGTTCCCTTAAGACATTGGTGTATATGGTACTAAGAAAAATTGCTTATGTTTTCAAGATCTACACGTCGTGTTAAGGAAAACTCCAACTTTGCGGACACCCTGTATATATAGTTGTTAATTGGGAAATTGGCACATTTTTTAGGCTTAAGTTGACTCTTTTGACGATAAAATCAAGCTTTCGGCATTCTCTATTGAGCCTTCATCAGGATTGAGAATGCCGAAAGCTTGATTTTATCGTCAAAAGGGTCAAGCCTAAAAAATTTGCAAATTTCCCAATTAACAATTAATTGTATTTTGTGCCCAACTGGTCGTTGGCTTTGGCAATCTATATCCATCAGAACAGACTAAATTGCCTGGTAAAGCTACAAGAGGAGAAAGATCTGGTACAGATCAAGTAATCGTATATATTACCTCCGCCTCGCCCCTATCCGAAACTGAATGATTAAATCAAGTGGTCTTTCGCCTACTGAGCTCTGTCAGCGTTCAAAGGAAACATATGACGGTCAATGGCCAGCACTCTGTTTTTGCCGCATCATTTCACCTACTAGACGTCTTACTGAGTCAAGAAAGCCGTTAAAAAACCTCTGCAACCTTTTCTGGTAACTTATTAGTTCTGTCACAAACGCTTGAATTTCTAATGGTTTAAAAACACTTATATCCAGCAAGGACTGTGTAGATTGTAGTTTGTCGAGTAGCAAGCATCAGACTATGGGATATAGACGGTATTGTAAGATCTGTCTCGAGCTTCTATTTAACTTGAACTGCAAGGGACAAATCTATAAACTGAATTCCGAACCAGTTAACTTCAACCAGTTGAGCTAATATTTCAGATACGCGTTTGGTTGTCGTGATAACAGAAAATAAATCAAATGCCGCCATTTGAATCCAGTACGGATAATGTTACAAAATTTCGAGTAATTTCAGTAAAACTCAATTTTTGTAGGGGGGGGGGGAGTGTTCGTTATGATTTCCATAGTAGCTCCTATGATATATGAGTCAAATGAAAGGACCTGATGAAAGGAACACAATAGGCAAAGTGGCGGCCACTATATTGGACGCAATCTGATGAAGGGCTTGATGGTCGAGCATAATGAGTAGTCACGACACATTCAATAAGGTATTATATGGAGGTTATCTGATGAGGGAGGTTTGCATGGTAACATTTTAATAAAACGACGAAAACTCACCGAATTTGGCTCTCCTTGACAAGTAATCCAGGGCTGATTAAGTAAGTCGACTATTATGTAGAATAAATTTATAGTATACATATATGTACGGCACGGGTATCATTTATCTTGAAAAGTGACGTTATATCGATTTTTTGACATTATACTGATTTTTTTTGACATTATGCAGGTTTTTCTACAAGATGTCAACTTAGCACTTAGTTGTACGTGTTGCCAAAACGTCATGAGGCTTGTTATCAATCTTTGGCTCTGATGTGATGTAAAATCTGATTTAGAGATGGCATTACTGGAGGTCTAAGTCACTGCAAGTTGTATGTGTTGATGATAATTACATTGGGTTCTTGTCTCAAATACACTTAATAGAGATTCAAAGCTAGAAATTAGTTTCGCACCCTCTTTTTCTTATACATTCTGGTAGTTTCATATACAAATTTGCTGAATTTCAAAAATGAGCGAGATGAGAAAGAATTATATCAACTGTGCACTGTCAAATTACAAGCCATTAACATGCTAACAATAATTACACACAACGCGGGCGCGGTGATAAATTCCCGTAATTCTCCTCAGTTTCTCATAATTTATAACTTTGAATATAACCTCTCTTCAGAAAGCACAACATAAAAATAACCCTTCGAGCACAGCTGCTAGATATACTTCATTGGCAGCATATTCAGTAATGATTTTCTCACACAGCAAATATCATTGATTTTATACACGTGCAGACCCATATTCATAATCATCCAGATGCGATCTTGCTATTCAACCAACTTTCTTCTCAGAGATAAAAACTACAGACAGGGACCAGTCGGCCTCACAAAACATATTGAACCAATAATGCGCGAAGTTTAGTTGAGTGATTCCTCCATAGATGGACGTTCACAACGATCCTGGTAAGCAAACTTGGAATGACTGTTTGCGTCCTAACAACTACCTAGTTTGCAAGATGACATCTTATAGATTTTTTCTGACGTTTTATAGGTTTTTTACATGATACCCGTGCCGTGGTTAGTACCTGACGCGCTAGGTAGTATGGACTAAGCCCTTTTCATATGTGTTTTGAATTCAGCCTTTATGGATATACGATTTAACTAAACACGCCAAACCTTCAATAACACATATCCCCGGAAGTATTGAACAGATGTTGTTGAAAGTTTTAATAATAACAAAGTTTCGGAGGAGTAACGTAAGGAGATTTGAATAACCTAGGACTGGACTCAACATTTTCCACTTTTATCAAAATCAAGATCTTTTAAGCTGAATATGGGATTGTTTCATTATGTACAGAGCCAATGAACGGTGATAATTGCTTAGCAGAATGTATTGAGTGTGCCTCGTTTGGTCTTTTAGATGAAAATTTTTATTTATTCAAACATCTTGCTTTATGTGACACAAAACTCAAAGTTTCAAGGGTTACCAACTTGATTTCATGAACATTTTATAAGGTACTGCTTAAAATTGAACTTGAATTTCAAAATTCTAAGATCGGGTGCAGTACTTTTATTTCCTAAGATTTTATTAAGTGTATGTTTGAGTTTATTATTATTTTACAAAAAAAAGAGCAATACTTGATATAATTAGAAGGGAACATCTACGTATATTATGCATACTATTTACCTTTTTCGGTACTTTTTGACGATTTAATTTTACCATTGGCATTGAGTTTTTCTTGAAATGGAAACGACATTAATGCAATTCCACTAAATTTGCCTTGGAAATCAACTTAAAATTAAATCCATGAAAATGAGATATGCAGGTCCAGACTTCACGTTTAATTGTATGATGCATTATCTACCTAAGTCTAACGCAGGGTTGAGGTGACAGCAAATATGCTGGACCTGTTAATCAGGTTTTTCTACATTTCCACCACGATCTTGTTTTGTTGTCTGCAGAGTCAAATTCAGTACGAACACTAAATGTCGTATCTGTTTAAAACAGGACACATGTTGTTAAATGACGCCAGTTGGTAGAATTAAATCATAAAAAATACTGAAAAGACTAAATAGGGTGCATAACATCAATTTTTCCTTTTATTTATATCATGTACTGCTCTTTTACTGCGAAATAACAATTTACTGAATCAAACCCTAGCGTTTTGAGTTCCCAAAACGTCTTAAGTACAATTTTGAGCATCATTTTGCAAAGTGTTGATGAAATCATGTTGATAACACTTGAAATTTTGAGTTTTGTATAATATATACTGCTAAAAATAAGATATTTGGATGAATAAGGATCAAAAGCGGCCTTATTAGTCTATTTTGCAAATTAATTGAAACCAGCCATTCATTTTTTGTGCGTATTCAAACGCTCCAAAAGTCAGTTTAAAAGATGTTGATTCTGATAAAAAAGTGATAAAATCGAGTCCGGCACTGGATTTCTGAACTGTCCATCTAGTTTTACTCGACTCCTATGTAACTTTGTAATCGTGCAAAATTTAAACAAAACGGGTTCAGTAGTGCCACGGAAACGGAATTTAGAAGCTTTTTAGTCTTAGATATGAGAAAGTCTCATTCCATACTACCTACCATTTTATTATGTCCAGTCAAGTATGAAACACCCTGTATAGGCACGTCAAAAGATTAGTCATGGGGGACAACTTTTTAACCAAAAACTACTTCACCTCATTTCACCGTCTGCCCAACAGGGTCATTCCCTTAAGTACTTCAAATGGCAAGGGATATCGAGTAAAGCTTGTTTGAAAGGTCTTTCGATGCCCTTTATTTTGAAATTTGATTTTGTAAAATCGGTCAATTCGTTTTCCAGAAAATTAGAGCTAAATATTTATCTACCTAAATTTGTTCAGATAGAAAAGAAAAACACACGAAAATATCACTTTTTATTTCAATAAGTGTTCAAAATGTTACAGGCGAGGTTCAAATTCCTGATGGACATTTTCACAAACATGTCTTGGGATATCATTATGCGTTGACGAAGTTCATCCAAACTTTCAGGTTGGGAAGTAAGCACAATAGATTTCAAATAACTCTGTAGAATAAAGTCTAATGGCGTCAAATCAGGAGATCTCGCAGGCCGTTCTATATGCTCTCTTCGCGCTATGAATTTATCTGGAAAGTCGTCGTCTAGCCATCGAAGAACAGGGCGAACGTAATGAGGAGGAGCGCCGTCTTCCTCACACTATCAAAGATAGTCTAAGGAAAGCAAATGTTGATTGAAGAGCAATTAAACAGTCCAAATCCAAATCACAAGCGATCAACACGAATCCAAAATTAGTAACAGTACGAAATCAACAAGCACGAACATGTAAAGATGCGCAGTAAACGAAGGAGTACTGATCGGTATCAAAGTGTGCAATAGCAAGTAAGTGATGTGTTTCATCCATACCACATACAGCATGTTCAACCTCTCCTGCCCCGGGATTATGAGACCCGAGTTGCTTTTTGTCGCACAATGTTAGAAAGACACAGGAAAGATCCACAGTTCTTTGAAAAAATTTTATGGTCGGATGAGACCACATTTAAGAAAGATGGGTACATGAACCTGCATAACTTACACGAGTGGCACGTATCAAACCCACATTTGATGAGAGGAGATAAATCTCAATATCGCTTCAAGATAAACCATTGGACAGGAATTTTAAATGGTAAAATGTGCAAAATTTATTGGTGGACGTGCCACTGAGTATTTACAGGGACATGTGGTTTCAGCATGATGGCTGCCCAGCGCACTATGCACTCTCAGTGATAGAGTATCTCGATCAAAACTTTCCAGGCAGATGGATAAGGCGGTCTGGTACAATATCGTGACCAGCCCGATCACCTGTTTTGAATCCTTTAGATTTTTTTACTGGGGAACTCTAAAAGAAAAAGTGTATTTCAAGCCGATTCAAAATGTAGCTGAGCTACGGCAAAGACTATTGGAAGCAGCTGAGTTTGTTAATAACCGTGGATTCGCTCTTTTAATAACCCGATCTTTTTTAAGAAGATGTCGAGCGTGTATTGCGGCTGAAGGAAAACAGTTTGAGCATTTGCTGTAAAGGTAAATCATCATCAGCCGCATTTTGACGCCCACTGTTTTGCAAACAGTTATCCTTAAGGGTCCTTGTGCGTTTTCATAATCGCTGTTTAATTAGGAAATTTTGAAAAATTTCCATCAGTTTTTGTTCAAATAAAAATTGTGCATAAGTTAACGAGTAATCTTCTAAGTGTTATACCATTTTGGAACCGTTATTAAATGCGCCAACTGTTAAGGTTACTTGCCAAACTCTCGTAGTACATTTTTTTTCCAGTACAGCCAGTTAAAGTTGAGCAAAGTATTACTTTGGAATACTTGATTGGGAGATAAGTGGCAATTTTTCCTGAACGAGAAAAGTTGGCAGTAAGGTTGAGACACCAGTTTGAAGATGCATTATTTATCATTACATTGTAAAAATAAAATCCAAAAAAAGTTAATATTTGTAGTAACAGGAGTTTTCAGACTGCCGTAGGGTGTGAAATTTCTATATCTTTTTCAAAGACCTATAATTTTCAAAACACATACATAAAATTTTTTTAAATATTTTTCAGATAGCTGTTATGACTTTGCCTATCACCCTGTTTCGGCTTGACGTCGACTTCTGGGACACCCTGTATATTATATATATATACGTATATATATAAAATATGCATATAAATTAGTTACATGTAGCAGAGTTGAATCTGATATTTTTAATCAATTCATGGTAGCTATTGATTAACATGATCGAACCTTCATAAATAGTTAATATTGCACCAACATGTATTTTGAATTTTGCAGCATATATTTTACGCATTCGTTCAGACAGGGATAATAAGCAATGTTGCAGTATGCGGTTTTACTCAGAATCAATGACTCACAACATTTTCCTAATTTTTTCTTTTTAGTATTGTTTTATTTTTATATAAACCTGAGTTTGAGATAACTAGCTAACATGCTTCTGGAATGTGACACCTTTATCCATGTACGAACATGTAAGTGAGGTATTATTGATAGATAAAATTAATTTTGATTCAAGGAAAATACGCTATTTCTTAGAGCAAAATAGCGAAGCTATTCATTTATAAGCATTTGCTCGTAAATTGTGCTTAATGGCGTATTCTAAATTTATATTGAGAAAGTGGTTGACCATGTGGAAGTGGTTCGGAGAAAAGCCATAGAAAACTTGAATGTCAGCATCAGATTGTCTAGAGTAATGCTGGGTGTCATCGATATTAAAAGTGTGTATGTGGAGCGGATAGGCCCTAATATGGATCCCTGGAGCATATACGAACAAATAGGCTTACTTAATTATAAGTTTAGTATAACTAAGGAGAAATGCTATGTGTAGATTGTTCCAAGTTTTCGATACCACAGCAACAATTGAGCCAGATATTCACTATCAAATACTTGATAGGCATAATATAAACGTATATCCAGGATGCAAGGCGATAATAGCCACAGGAATACTTTAACTCCGTCTTTACGACTACAAATCGTTCCTGCAGCTTTTCCCTCATCCATCTGGATTCTGAAATTTGAATACGTTATCCGCGAATCTATCCGCCTGGATATGGAACTGAGATTAGTTCATGGAAATGAGGATATATCACGGCTGCCGAGAAAAGATAAAGCCTGTGAGGTATCTATGTATAACGAAAGGGAAAAAGAGTAATGCACGTATACACAAGAGAAGATTTATCACGTCTGGGTATTTCAACATATGAATATTGAAGAGGTAGTAACACTGCCACGCGGTACTACTGACTCCTGCATTGACACACTGGTCCCAAATCAAGAACCTGAGATCTGTTTTCGCAGAGGATCAGCAATTGGTGTTGTATCATGGTCAGGTTGAGTCTCGCATGCTGTATGCTTTGTGCTTCCGGGGTTCATCGGTGAACGCTTCTAAGGTGTTCTTAAGTCAAAAACGGCTGGTGAGGTGTATAGTGGGAGTAAGCAGCACTTATAGTTGCAGAGAATTATTCAAGAGATTGAATTAATGACACTACCTTCGCCTTTTCTCTACAATATGGGCATCTATACTGTTTTAAACAAATATGATTTCACCTTCAATAGTCATATACATCAAATGCGCACTCGCAGACAAAACGACATCCATATACCTTTTGGACGTTATAAGTTAGGTAGCAGATCACCATGTATTTTAGGACCTAAAATTTTTAACAACCTGCCTGACTCCATAAAAAGGATCACCTCAATAGGTCAATTCAAATCTGAGCTGAAAAGCTACTTTATCAGTAACTGTTTTTATGCGATTAGCGACTTTGTCAGTTTTTAAATATCGTTTTTTTATCACTAATTTTAACGTTCGTTTTTGGATGTTATTTGTTTGTTTTTTATTTATTTACGTTGTACATATTTACTTATTGTAGTTTTTTGACAAAACCTATACATGTCCATGCATGGCTAAAGGAAAGTAAATTTATTATTATTAAAAAAAGATCATTAACCTAGAGCAGAACGTCAAAGAATCGATCTAATTCTTCCTCTGTAGACAGCTTATGTTATTACAAACAACTTTTTCTGTCACCACTTTGAGAAAGCCCCTGTTTTCAAGAAAGAAGTATTGTTTCATTTTTTTATATAGAAAAGAATCACATTTTTTCTACTTAACAAAGCTCTAATGACGCATCCGAAGTGAGACCTATGTTATATTCTAGAGCTCATCACTCTCGGCATTTCCTTTTCAAACACCTAACGGAAAACTCTGCGACTTAAAAAGATAGAAATTTTTTTTAACAAATCATTAGATTAGGATGGAAAGGCAAATATTTATTTCTTCAGATAGCTTAAGAAGCTGAACAAAGAGCTTCCATGACTTTCAATTTTGTAAAATGTGATCTACTTTTGAAAAAAACAAATGTCCAATTTTGAGTCTGGAAAAAGGCACACTTTTGCTATTTGACAGTGCACTAATCACGGATCCGAAGCGAAACGCATGATATATTGTAGAGGGTAATCCTGTCGAAATTTTCTTCATACTAAAAATATACGGGCATTTCATTCTTTTTTCAATCACAATAACAGTACTAAAGGCAATAGAAATTGGATGATCGAGTTAAGTACAAATAAAAATACCCGTGACTATAAATTTAGATCAGCGAGTCATTACAAAACTAGTTATAAAAATTAAATAATGATCTTGCTGAATTGACTAATTCTTAGAGTTAAAAGTGCGCCCATATAGGAATGTGTTATCCCAGTTCATTGGTGATTCTTAGGTTTTTGGCCAGATGCATAGTTCAGTTCAGGCATCGTTAGTGCTTAAGTTAGTCCTTTTAAGGACAAAGTTTAAAATACTTTCATCTCTTCAAGTCCCAGAGCATTGCAATACATGTTTATGCAGAAAATGTCGGGAGTAATAAGCTCAAGAATGTATTATAAGTCTCAGGTAGAATGCATGATTAGCGCGCTGTCAAATGGTAAAAAATGTTCATTCGATACAAAAATAATCAATATTTTTTTCCTTCAAAATTGGGCTATATTTTACAAAACTTTGGCATATAAAAGTTGTCTGTTATAGCAACAGCTGGGTACAGAAAAAATAGGTCGATTCTTTAACTCTCGACCCGAAGTTTATGATTTCTTGATTTGGGGCCGGTATCAGCCCGCTTAAAAAAATGGGCAAGTGTCGCCAACCACATAGGCGTATCAGTTTTGACACACTATTCAAAAATTACATGAACTAAACAGATGTCGAAAACAACCAAATGTCTCGAGAATACAGATAGATAGCTAAAGTATATTGTCAAAAAGGTGTACTCGAAGAAACAGAACGTCCTACATTAAAGAAAAATTCCTACATATTGTAACCAGCCACAGGTTCTAGTAGGGACCTGTAAAGACTTATTTACATCAAGGGTGAGCCGAAGCTGAAGCAAGCAATAAAACGTGACCAAAATTGTTTGACAATTCCTATATTGACAATCGTACAATCTTACCCAAATCAACACTAAATAAAGGTTGATTCAACTTTGACACAAAAATTGCATTTGTTGTGCGGTAGTCTATTTTTTAGAAGCGTGAATGTTACATGGTGTGGTTTGATTGGCCAGATAGACTCGGAGAGTTATCAACATAAAAACTACAGGATAAGTTTCACATGTTATATTAAAACTGTACTGGTTCCTTTTAAGTGATGGGTAGGCAGTCTCTCAACAACAAGAGAATTTCATATATGGTGCAGAGGTATAGATCGAAACCTTCACTCTCAATACGGTATTTCAACCGGCGTCGTCTGTCGTCACACGACCTCGTCAGATGTCTCGGGTTGAAATAAATCGTTCTTGTATCGTGTCCCGGAGGCGAAATTAACTCATAAAACAGGAAATCATTCATGGTGTCAACGCGAGCTCCAAGAATGTCGGCCCGATAAACTGTCGAGGTATCACCCTACCCAGATCGATTGTCACCCCGCTGATGTTCGCAGAAAGGGTATTATTGAAGTGTCCTTCACTTTAGGACATGCCAGTTATCCACAAAAACTCACAAAACACTTGTATCCAAATGGCTGAACTGATACTCTTCAAATCAAAGTGTTGTATCCTTGATCCTACCTTAGAACAAATTGGCTTTCTAATGACATATTCATTGAATCGCTAACCCGCACTTGAAATTGAGCAGTAATTCCTCTAGATCCAATATCTCGTATCATAGTCTTGAAAATAGTTTGGTATTATTTACGTGGCCTGCAATAAAATCAACTGAAACTTAAATATTCACTTTAACCCTTTGCTGGCAGGTTTATCTTTCTATTATGAAGTCGTTAATTTAAGATGACTAAATAGTGTCATACGAAAAGGCCCTTCAAATGTCATATTGGAACTACAGGTCATAATTCGTACTATAAATGGCAGCACTGGCTTGATGATACCTGCCTAAGGTAAATATTTGACCAGTGACTTGACTCCCCGTCCTCCAGTTATTCAAATCGTACAAAGAAGACATCGCCATTGGCTAAGACATTCTGATTTTTTAAGTATGAAATCGAAGAAACTTTATTAATGAACGTGAATTGCATCTCAAAGTAAAATATGGAGGTTTTCCTACAGTCATCATAAATATTTAAACGTTAGTCAAGTCATGGCTCCAGCTTTTGGATCCGTCATCAAAGAATGCTGCCAGCTGACCGTTAAACCAGTTAGTAACTGTATCTTTCAACATTTCATTACTTTACAAGCGCTTTCCACCAAGAAATTCATAAGGTCTTTGAAAAAGATGAAACTTGATCGTGGTAAGTGAAGGCTATATGGTGGATGACCCAGTCATTCCCCACGCAACTTGTCCAGTTGCGTTTGTGCTTTTGCCGCAACCTGTGGCCGAGCATTTTTTTAATAGTGGGCCTAATTCAACAAGCTGGTGAATTTCAGCAGGAGGAACATTTTTAATGCTTTAAAACCGAGTGCACCTCATAATCGCCGGGCTCACTGATTGACAAACAAAGCAGTATAGCTACGCAACCAACATATATTGAGACCTGAAACGTAATGGTGGCGTACTGAGAGACTAGCCTGACTAGTGTCTGAGGTTGAACGGACGTCACGTGGCAGGATGCGCGGGCACAATCTTACTTTAGTGTCAAATTATTTGTAAGAAAATGGTCTCTTAGACAAATCTAATGAATCTATTTGAAAAAATCAAGTACACTGTAAAAAGTCGAAGGTTGTAACTATTAGAAAATCTTCATAGCGACTGTAAGGCTGGTTTCCTCAAAATCGTATTTTCCCCGTGTTACTTGATCAAAAACGAAGCGATTTACAGGATCCATGGCATTCTATATCGAAAATTGAAATAAACATGACTTTATTTGTCAGATATTGACAAGTGAGGCGTTGTGGAGTTCAGAATGACATTCTAGATCGAAATAAGTAAAAATATATAGCGTGTGCCATTTCAAAATCGAAAGTTGGAGTCGTTTTCGGTCAAACCGGAAGTTCGTCAAAGCAAGTGAATATGTCAAGAAATGTAAATTTATCTATAATACGCAACTCCCAAATTTCGTTTTTCTATCCTCAATGATAAAAATGCGCTAGGAGTAAGCCACCTTGGAGAATCATCCGATATACCTATATGTATATAGTGTATGTAGTATATTTTAAGATATATCACATAATGTGGCAAAAATGAGGGTTCCTGATGTTGACCTATGCTCACAGTATTGCACAGAGATAAAAATGAATTACAACGCCATTGTTAGCTGCAAATGCGTGAACAGCTATAACGCTCCATTGTTTGATGGAATTCAAAAAAATAACATTTATTATGTTTGACACAATCTCCCGAATTGCAAGTTGAACTTCTACATAAATTGGCTGTGACTATACCTAGTGTTCAGAAGCGCTGGGATATTTTGTTGGCTACCATTCTATCATTGAACCGATAAAACTATCATGACATCATCATAATACCACTAGAAGCTAATACATTGACTTTGAATTGATAGTTATCTCGAAAGACCAGCGGGTATTGTAGTTTCAAATAAAGATTTCCAAAAGCATATCACCTCATGAAATCTGACCAACTCCCCAAATTCCTTTATCAATAAAAGGGATTAACTTCCTGAGCTGTATTATCAAGGGTCCAAACAACTTCAGGCATTTTCACTTCCGTATTCTCAATGCGTTCGTATTATATGGAGGAAATTATTTCCTGGAGAGTCCTACATACATTTCATCATAATACAGGGTAGTCCCTAGACTAGACAATGAGTGAAAAAAAAATGCGATTTCAAATGGCACATTGAGAAATAGGTATACGAATCCCATCGATTAATATCAAACAGGTTTTCAAGTGTTACTTGATAGCTTCCAAAAGACGTTAAGTGGCGCTCATACTTTGTCTCAACATTGGAGGGAAACAACAAGGTCAAAGCTTTGCTCTATCAGTTCTAGGACTATCGTAAGAATATCTCGTTATAACCTTCATAAGTACGTTATAGTAATTCAGAAATGTACTTTGCATGCGGTCACAGTGCAATGAAATCTTCAAAACCATATATCTTTTGTCTTAAGTCGGATACGTCATGCGATGGATAACCTTGGCATCAGAACTTGCACTTGCAAGTAAGCTTGAAATTGAAAGAAATGTTGTGTATTTCTTCCGGAACTAAAATATGCTCTCCTAAATGAGGTACCTGCATTTAGTCACAATTTATAGAGTGCTATGCAAAACCCTCCACCCTGGCTTATCTTTTCAATAAGTTAATTGGGCCAGCTAAAATTTGGAGTGATGAAATTGATGCATAGCTTTCAATGTAAAAATAATAGTCCACAATTTCACTTAATAACAGTCTTTTAAATGGAAAGCGGATTCCTGTGATACCTTATTTTGAAAAACCATATGAGTACTTTCGGATCCTAGTATAAAAAATCAATATCTTCCAAAATAGCTGTCAGGCTGTCAAGTATAAGCTTTCCTGTATATTGAATCGTTCATAAGTATTTTTCTTTGGAAAGGAACTGTCTGGCGCGTTTATACCACATTCTAACAGTCATTGTCATAACCATAGACATAAGCATAAGACTTAAAATGCATATTTCATACAAACGCTTTTATACCACTTGTAATTATAGGGTCGTAAGCATAACATAACGTTTAACAAGGTTGACCTTATGAGATTTAACTCTTATAATTATGACTGTCATTATACTCATGCAAATGTATAAACCAGCCATCTGTATAGAAAAAAGTACAGATTTTGATATTTTTTAATGGGATGGTTCATACTTTATTACATATTCTTATAGACCTTTTTTAAAAAAAAGTAGATTTATATAATATACATTTTAATGATCGGATGTTGACTAAATGTACAAAACCGCTCAACTTTGATAAGCCTGTCAAATCGCCATATTAAAAGATGGTGATTTTATATTTCAGGGTATAGAATGTTCTCTAAAAATCTTCAAAATGAGACACCTCAATCCATTTTCGAAAATGTTCGAAAATGACGCCCAGCAGCCATCTTGAAATTTTCAACTGCCAGTTTTACGCTAAAATATGTAACTTATGCACGAATTAGGTTGCCCAAAATTTCAGCTTGCCGAATCAACCCGTTAAAAAACCAGTATTGAAGCCTATTGAAAACCTCTGAATAACTTTATTATATATTTTTGGGTGTAGTGAAAGAAATTATGGATGTCAGTACCTAAGAAGTCCAAAAATTGATCATTCTATATCTTGATTATTTCATTGCATAGCCAAAAGGTTGAGATTATCCGAAAACTGTGAAATGAGCTACGGCTCCTAAAGTCGGCGATATCTCTAATAACGCTAATAGCTTATAGTATGTACCTACCTGTTCCATAGCCTTATTCAGACAATTTCATTGTAAGGAATTACTTGCAAAATTCAGCGATCCTGTTAATCAGTCAGTTACGTCAAGATAAATATAAAAGGTAATGTATGAGAATTACCGAGTCACCCAATTTTTTATAAAATGTTTTTTTACATAGAGAAAATGTAAATGTTGCGTCAACACGTTTGTCAGAACTGGTCGGAGCAGTAGCGACCTGCCACTCCGTAACATTACTAACCATAACAACCATTTTTAATTTACGAAGGATTAACGGTAACGCTATGCAGAGCTCTTATGCAAACCACATAAAAGCTGTTGATTGTTTTATCGTTTTTCGTTCTGCTTGTTTTTGTTGTTGGTTTGGATTGTATGGATTTGTGGCTACGAGGATCGAAAAGCGAAATAGTTGTTAAACGAAGGGCAGTCCGCAGAATGGAAACTAAATGACAGTTGACAGCAGATAGTAGTGACCAAAACCGTCCATTAATGATAGTCGTGTTCAGAAACTTAATTAATAACAACAAGATTAACCACAAGGATAACGAAGGTGACATTTCTATTCACTAACCAAAAACTTCCTACTAAAACACCGACACAGCGACAGTTGGGACTATACCTGGCGCTCTACTATGTCTTATTTTGATAGACATAGCCTCCGGGATAGAGGATATTTGTGACAAGAGGCCATGCTGACGGGTAGCCAAGAAGCATGAAACAGCTGTCCAACTGTCTTTTGGTCGGATGGACCAAAGCATCTCATTTAATTTATTTGGGACTATTCCTAAAATAAAAAAGATCAAACAGTAATAAGACGTAGCTTGTGTGCTGCTTACCCTTTTTGGTGAAAATGGTTACACTTAACATGACGCAGACCCAGTGACTAGATAATAATTACACAGACACATCTACATTCACCTTATACAGCGTGTTACTTAATCGTATAACGTAAATACAAAAACACATTCCTGAACCAAACGCAAGTAGAGAGATCCATATAAACATATGTCCTAAAAAGTCCCATTATCCAGTGGTTAAATCTAAAGATAAAATGTTTTTTATTAACGTCCGCAAATTCCTGTCGCGATTTTGTTAAATTTTGGAAGTGATGTTCACTGGAATAAGACGCTAAGTTAGCACTAACTAGAAGGTAATTGTGAATTCCAGAGACGTTTCGGGGGGCAGTCTCACTAATGGAATTGACGCAAAAATGTACTCCACTGGCTTTTTGAAAAATACATATCTTTTTCAAGTCAAGCAGCTAGCGATACAGCTTTTTTCCTTTTGGCATTTCTTCGAATCTTGCCTAGTTTCGATGAAAAACATAAGACCTACCCTTGAAATAACAAAGGTAATGTGTAGTGAAACGAGGGCGACTAAGTAAAAAAAATAAAGGAAGAAGTACTCACTCTCCAGTTGACGAGAAGGGCTAAGTACGTCTCTGCCCGAAATCATACCGCTCCAACAGAAAATGAAATCAGCTGATGCGCTACCGAGCAGACGCCGGCGGTGGTGCAGACCACGAACAGCGGTAACAAACATGACGGCGTTGCCGCGTTTTCAGTTTTTAGGTAAACGTACTTTATAGGTATTGTTCGAAGTTATCGCCGTTTGATTCAAAAACACAGGTGCGTGGACGACGTAGCCAAGCATCGGTGCAGGCTTTGAGAATGGAGTCCCTCCCCCGAATGAAAGCACCAGCTTGTTCAATTCTGAGACGAAGTTCGTCAACCGAATGCACTTCAGTTTTGTACACTAAGCGTTTCATTCATTTTCCCAAAGAAAAAAATCACATGGTGTTAAGTCTGGGGATCGCGGAGGCCACGCTACGGGTCCATTACGTCCGATCCACCTATTCGGAAATAATTCACTCAAAAACTCACGCACTTCACGTCTAAAATGGGCGGTGCACCATCGTGCAGAAACCACATTGATTGTCTTACACTAAATGGCACATCTTCTAACAAGGAAGGCAAAATGTTGCGTAAAAAGTATTGCATCCCGTCCAATCGATTTGGGAGAATAAATGGTCCAATGAGTATACCGTTCACCATGCCAGCTAAAACATTCACCGAAAATGTTTGTTGACCGACCAAACATGAGTGTTGCGAAAGTTATTCACCCCATTACGCGTGAACGTAGATTCGTCTGTCACCAATATGCACTTAAAAAAGTCCGGATTATTGTCATGTTGATGCAACAACCACTCACAAAACCGCACTCTTGCTGGAAAATCGTCAGGTTGAAGGGCTTGTACACGTTGGACGTGAAACGGATACAGCCCCTCTTCACGCAGCGTTTGCCACACTTTAGTTTTTGATACTTGCACTTCTCTAGCCACGTCTCCAGTGCTTGTTGAGGGATTCTCGTCTACATGATTCAGTAGTTCTTCCTCAACTTGCACCATTCGTGGGTGTCTAGGCCTCCCACTGTGCCCACCTCGAAATTCCTCCAAATGGCCCGTATCCCTGACTCTCTGGACCAGGTACACAAATCTGCGGGGCCTTGGATGATGTCGTCTAGGGAAACGATCTGTCTACACTCGCGACGCCTCTGTAGCATTTTGAAGACATTCGCCATAAATTAACAAGATATCAACGAGTTCATTATTGGTGTATGAGTGTGCCATTATTATTTTTGTTTTGAAACGCAATCGATTATACGGGTTCATTACCTCTACACGCGTGACCGTAACCGTCGGTTGAAGGTTGCATACTGACCTGACACACTGACCCCGACAAAGTTCTGTCGTCGAGTTGAGCTAGTGTCCTAGTACCAGTCGGGGATATCGCGGGTCGCGGCTACAGGACGGTATTCAGATATTTTTGATGTTGCAGAGCCCTTTATCTCTGTTCCCTTAAGACATTGGTGTATATGGTACAAAGAAAAATTGCTTATGTTTTCAAGATCTACACGTCGTGTAAAGGAAAACCCCAACTTTGCGGACACCCTGTATATTCTTACACCACTCGATTCGCCTTTGTATAATTTTTAATTGTTGATAGTTGATTTGATTTATCTGGTTATGTCTATCAATTCTGGAAAATCGTAAAATTATCCATTTAATCACTAAATCATATCATACATGGGAACAATAACTTCTTCTCACAGTTTTATGCTTATACCAGTGTTACTTCATCCCATAGATACCTAACCTGTCCATGAAAAAGCCTCTTTTAATATTAGTATTTAGTTTTTCTTGTTTATCTGTAATCGGTTGCCTTCAGACGACGATTCAATCATAATTCTTATATCAGGCTGATAAAATCACTACGTTTTTTACTTCAACTGCTACGCATTTGATTTCCAGGTAACTATAATTAATTTGTTATCTCATTTGGCTAATTAAAGAACTTTACTGTTCCAGGAAGCGCCTACGTTTCAGTTAAGAGAAACTGAAAGAAGAAGCGCTTGCTTTCATTGATGATGCGATCTTCTATACTTCTTAGAAGTAAGCTAGAAGTGTTTAAATGAGCTAGTACAAACCTGTTACCGAAAAAAAGTCTGTTGGAAGGCCAATTTGATTGTGTGAGAATTAACCGATGTTCACTTATCTTCTCGCCAGAATTAAACGTAAAACTATGCAGTGTGGAGAAGTTCAAAGCTTTCAAAGATGGGATTACCTTCAGACAATTGATAAAATAACTAAGTAAATTACCATCAAAGCCATATAGTATTTTAAAAAAAGAATGTGTTTGCCGCGCCACGGAATTATGCAACACCCTGTATATTTCCAAGTGAATTAGCAATACACATCGGTGAGATATCAGTCTTGTTGAGCCAAGCGTTTTCGAGTATCCGTTATAGTTTTTTTATAAAACTACTTTCCATTTTCTTTGGGGCGCCCTGTATAGCATGCTTTGAAGTTACTACTCGTACCTTTAGAGATATTTAGATTGACTGCGCTGGGGCACCTTGTGAAATCAAAATGCTGCACACCTCCCATACCGAAGAAGCTGCCAGGTGCATAAGAATGCCCGCTATGACTGAAACAGTTGCCACCTTCTTTTCACCGCGTTTTCCGCAATATCCACTGCTGCTGTCTGCTCCCTACGCCCTCGAAATAACCAATCAGGACACGTTTTCTCCTTTCACACGTCCGGAAAAAAGGGCAGCATCATGCTGCCATTCACGTCGAATCTACCCATAAGGATCATCACTGTAATTCAATATCCAGCAGGCTGGTTGCGGTTTATAAAGGCACGTAGCGGCGAGGTGTTGTACATTGGACGAGGAAAATCCTCGCTTTTTTCTGAAGGTGTTTTGAAATAATGCCACTAGGTGAACTCATTGAATCGGAATTGTGTGGTTGTGGTCTCACGGTTGCTGAATGTTTCTGTCAGTTTCCGTTTCTTAGGTACATTCAACCAGAAAGCCAGTAGTTGAAAACGGGGCAGCAGAAAATGGGCGTAGTACCACTACTTTTGCAATAACTTTCGACAAAACCGTGAATTACAAGATTTGTCACAAAGGAAATTTTTCTTTAGAGAAACTTATAGACGTCGGCGACACGGTGGTACTGACTCACTGTCTACATATTAAGAGAATCTCCCACGTCAACAAGTTGAGAACTACCTTGTAATAACTTTAAATACAATATGAGCCTTTCTGATGTCACAAGGACAACCCCGGGTGGACCCTGTAGCAAAAACTTTACATGTTCGACAATTTTTAAGGATTCGCTACACTTGCAGTTGCACAACACCAGTTGTAACTACCTGTGCAGAACCAGTAATAACAGGAGATATTTATTAATTTGTAAGCATATTCTGTAACACAGTGGTATCGTTGAAATACGACAACCCAATGTGTGATCTATTACCAGAATCGACCTTGTGCTGTCTTATCCCGATGGACCTTATACTCTGAATGGCGCAGAGCTGCTTAGCTTTCGTTGGTCCACCGAGACCATGCTGAAGAGTTGCCAAATAGCACGAAATAGCTGTCCATGATTGGCCGTCTGTGGTCATACGAACGAAAGATATACTTCCATTTTTTAGGACCGTGTCACATAAGGGTTTGGTGCAACAACCGCTCATCTCCATTATTAATTTTACATTATTAACGGAAAACTCTTTTTTACAGTAAGAAAGCGGACCAACTGAGAGCAAGTTGTTCCAAGCTATAGAAAAAGGTACTGATATACAGTTCGGCACGAAAAAAGAAATGTGTATTGGTCCTTTTTTTCGCCAAGTGCGATACAAAAAATGGAGCTGGCCGTTTTTTGCCCCAAGAAGAAGCAGCTGGATTATGTTATATAGTTGTCCAATATTGACGCAGGAAAGTAAACGTCAATTTGACATAGACGCTATCTTTGTTTTCTGTCACCGACATGTGATTTTGTTAGTTGAATGTTTACCATTGATCGCTATGGAGTCGTATTCGATTGAAGACCGCATTAAAGTTATTCAAGAGCACTACAAAAATGGCGCAAAAATAAAAAACACGTTTTGCGCGCATCGTGAACATTTCGGTCGCAACAACCGCCCAGACGAAACAACCATCAGTCGTCTGGTGCGTAAATTCGAGGCAACAGGTTCTGTGGCAAATCTGCCAGGCTCTGGCCGGCCAAGGAACGTTCGCACACCGGAAAATATTGCTGTTGTGAAGGAGAGTGTGAGAGACGATCCGAAACAATCAACAACGCGTCGATCCCAAGAATTGGGCATTTCGAGAACTAGTTTGCTCCGCATTCTCCACAAGGATTTGAATGTACACGCCTACAAGATCCAATTGACGCAAGAGCTGCGTCGGGCCGACCATTTTTCGCGCCGAACGTTCTCAGATTGGCTCCTTGAACACCGCCAAATTGATGCCAATTTTTCATCAAAAGTCATGTTCAGCGACGAAGCGCCTTTCACTTTGAATGGGACGGTAAACAAGCAAAACTGCCGCATCTGGGCAAACGAAAATCCCCGTGAGTATCTAGAGCAGCCGATGCATCCTCCAAAAGTGACTGTGTGGTGTGCATTGTGGTCAAAAGGCATCATCGGACTTTACTTTTTCGAAAATGCGGCCGGGGACGCCGTTACCGTCAATTCTGAGCGATATCACGTGATGATAGAGGACTATTTTTTGCCGCAACTTGAAGGAATGGGTATGGACGATATTTATTTCCAACAAGACGGTGCAACATGCCACACAACCAACGTCAATATCCATCGATTGCAGTCCTTCTTCGGTGATCGCGTGATTTCGCGCAGAGGAAATGTGCCTTGGCCACCAAGATCGTGCGATTTGACTCCCTTGGACTTCTTTTCATGGTGATATTTGAAAAACAAAGTCTACGTCAACAAACCAGCCACCCTCCAAGAACTCAAAAACAACATCATTGCCGAGATAAATGCCATAGAACCGACCATGTTGCAAAATGTCATTGAAAATTTCGATCATCGCGTGGACGTCTGTAAATCCAGTCGTGGTGAACATTTGAGCGATATTATTTTTCATACATAAATGGTATAAATGAACCTTCAATATAAAGTACCCAACTTGATTTGAATATCAATCCTTCTTGTTTTAATATGCGATTAATGTGCTGGGTGAAATATCCTGGCTCACTTGTACAGCTGTGAATTTCTTTGAAGTATTTTTTATCAGGTCTTTCCAACCCTTGGGCGTATAAACTACTTCTTCCTTAGATTTTTCTATTTCCATCAGGCCAAAAGATCTGTCATAGAGCAAAAAACTATGCCCTGGCTCGAGAAAGTGATGAACTTTAACCCTTAAAATTCTTTCTTTTCTTTCTCACTATTAATAAACATATGCAAAAACTGTACGAGCTCCGAGTTTTGATTTTCACGGTGTGTTAAGGTAGTGATGCAAATAGCTGATAACCCTGTTGCTTCCCCTTTTAGCTGTGATTTCGTCATATAAAATCGGTGCTCCCCCGATTTCTCGGAATGTACACAAAGCATATTAACCCACAACTGCCTTTTATGAAATGCGTCTCGGACGGAGTATGTGGTAAAGGCATGTTCTGCTAGTAGTGAAAGCACAAGACCTCAACAGATTCTTCATTTCTGGCCTGAGTGCATTTTTCTTTCAGCGAGGTGTAAAAAGCTTTTTACAGTAGTTGCAGTTTGGCTCAGACTAAATATTGCTAGACGCACCACTACATACACATTCACGCAAATGCGAGAACAGCTCCATCTATGATTTGGTGCAAGACCTGGTCAGGTTCTTGCCCCAAGGCATTACAAGGACAACTTGAACTACAGTTATATTTCACATTGTAGAGCGTGGAGCTGTCCATTTTTTACTCCAAACGACGCAACAAGTCAAGTACAACGGAATCCAAAACATTATTTTCTAAAAAAAGTGGAGCTGACCGGTTTTTGTACCAAATCCTTCAATTGTGATGTTTTACATACATGCGTAGGGTATGGTGATGACATACAGGGTGGCGCATCGAAAACGAAACAGACGCATTCACTGGCAGCTCAGTTTTTTTTTGAAAAACGCTCAGACCTGTCGATTTTGTTTTAGAGGAAGACACAAGTTTGGCAAAAAAACACGTTAGCACGTGCAACCCCCTAAGCGGGGGTGACACCATCCCCAAAATCTTAAATGGAAAAGAGGGTCGAGTGATACCTCATTCTAAAGGTATTTCAATTCCCTTTATAATGATATAAAATTAATGTACTCCAGTTCAGCAGTTTTGAATATTTATTGATTTAAAGCTTAAATAAAACTAATATACTAAGTGACATATAAATCCGAACACCCAGTTTAAATGGTTTTATTTTAATAAAATTTTGTATAAGTACTTAATGAAGCATAATAAGTAAATGATAAAAATTTCAAAATGATTGCACTGCTTTAAAGCCCTTTGACCTTTAATAATGTGTGGATGCACCCTGATGTGCTACGCATTCTCCAACGCGCCTAGGCATGCTTCTGATCAGGTGGTCAATGTCCTCCTGTGGTACCTCATTCCAGGCAACCACCAACTCCTCTCGAAGTGCTTCTAGAGTCTGAGGAGGGCGTTGCAAATTGAGCAATCTCCTACCCATCATATCCCACACGTGCTCAATTGGGGATAAGTCGGGAGATCTTGGTGGCCATGGTAACAATGTGACATCATTATGTTGAAAGAAGTCTATTGTGACACTTGCAACATGTCGTCGGGCATTATCTTGTTGGAAAGTTGGATCTACCAGGGTGTCAAGATAGGGTAAAAGATGGGGTTCTAGAACTTCGTGGATATAACGCTGCTTTTTGTTGAAAGACATGTTCATCGCACTGTTGGAGTTATGGTTTGGGGTGCTATAGCTTATGGTTCCAGGTCACCTTTAATCTTCATCAGAGATAACATGAACGCGCAGCGTTATATCCACGAAGTTCTAGAGCCCCATCTTTTACCCTATCTTGACACCCTGGCAGATACAACTTTCCAACAAGATAATGCCCGACCACATGTTGCAAGAGTCACGATAGACTTCTTTCAACATAATGATGTCACATTGTTACCATGGCCACCAAGATCTCCCGACTTATCCCCAATTGAGCACGTGTGGGATATGATGGGTAGGAGATTGCTCAATTTGCAACGTCCTCCTCAGACTCTAGAAGCACTTCGAGAGGAGTTGGTGGTTGCCTGGAATGAGATACCACAGGAGGACATTAACCACCTGATCAGAAGCATGCCTAGGCGCGTTGAAGAATGCGTAGCACATCAGGGTGCATCCACACATTATTAAAGGTCAAAGGGCTTTAAAGCAGGGCAATCATTTTGAAATTTTTATCATTTACTTATTATGCTTCATTAAGTACTTATACAAAATTTTATTAAAATAAAACCATTTAAACTGGGTGTTCGGATTTGTATGTCACTTAGTATACATCATCATTGGTGGAGATCAATACATTTGGCAGCAAAGTAATTTAAAAATGAAGAACGAACTGACCCGTTAGGCAAGTAAATGTTGAAAATGGCCACCATGACTCTCCATGCAATAATAAAGATTTTGCTCAAAACGTTGCCGCATATTTTGCAATATTTGAGGAGTAATTTGAAGGCACTCATTCACAATTCTTTGTCGCAGGTCTTCCAACGCTGTCTGCTGACATACGGATATACGGATGAAAACTATGGGCCTTTAGAATCCGTTGGACAGCACGTCGACTAACACAACACACAAAAAGCATTTACTTATTAAGTAAATTCTTTCAGTCAAATTTCTTCTGAAAGTAGTTAAAACTAATCTGATGTACCTATGACAGTCTACTTTAAGCTTTAAATCAATAAATCTTCAAAACTACTGAACTGAAGTACATTAATTTTATATCATTATAAAGGGAATTGAAAGACCTTTAAAATAAGGTATCACTCGACCCTCCTTTCCAATCAAGATTTTAGGGTTGGTGTCACCTCCGCCCAGGATGCTGCACGTGCTAACTGATTTTTTGCCAAACTTGTGTCCCCCTCGAAAACAAAATCGACGGGTCTGAGCGTTCTTCCAAAAAAAACTGAGCTGCCAGTAAATGCGACTGTTTCGTTTTCGATGCGCCACCATGTAGTATAATCGTAGCTTTGCATTTGTAAACATCATAAACACTCATAAATAAATACTTTGTTATTTCATCATCAGTTCATAAGGGATTATGGTCGAATATATAGAACGAATATGTTAAGCGGATCAAGCCAGTCAAACATGCTCATACACTTAATCCGTAGTGCGCCGACCTTCTGGCAACCTGCTATGGTTCACTTTACCGATCTCCACAGGCAGCCAGTCGCAGCAGGGGAAACCCGGCAGTTATGATTCGTCTACACGGGGACAGTAGGTAAGTGGTAACTGAATGTTAAGCATCGCTGTTTTGCACAAGTGCTGTTTGCACTGGTTGAGCTCTAAGTTCACTTACTCGTAAGTTCTAGTGCAGTGTACATTACAATACCTGACAAGATGAATGTGTCGCTGCACCTTGTAGAAGAATTTAATGGCATACTACGCGATATTCTGAATATTATATTAGAAGAAATAAACGAAATATATGAAGAGAAACTTGTGTGGACCTTAAACTTTTTATTTTCAATAATATTTCATTTTCATTAAAATTCGATATATTCGTGTGTGCTTTCATAGCTAGGATAGCTGCACTACGAGCGCAATTCCTGTATTTTAAATGTTTAATATTCCAGAGGCACTCATGGTTTACATACTGCAAAACACACTTTACTGTAGTATATTCCGTGTACTTCGATGTCATTTTATCAAATAGTACTAGTCAGTAGGTATACTTGAACTATGAACTCAATCAACTTATGCGCGTGTTGAATAAATTTCGTGCGCGAACTAGTTTAGACGAATCAAGTGACCAGTACAATACGTCAACTTGCACGAAAAAATAGAATAGATCCTATTCCGGTGTACTAAATTTTTACTTGCTACGTAACTTGTTACTTACCACATAGCGCTGTTTAAACAGGTTCAAGTTACTTAAAACTTAGTTAATACTTAGTTAATGGTCCCGGTGTAAACAAGCCATTTATTAGGCACTCATCGATGAGACAGTAGTACAGCGTAGAGGTAGCCAGAGACCAAAGACGCGTATTTCTTTTATCACTCTTTTCAGGAAAAAAGTACTGGGAAATCTATGATATGTGAAATATGTCTAATGGTGGTGAATAGAATTAGCTAAGTTGGGAGCGTATGGATATACTAACGTCAAAAAGTTGCGATATATCCTCTCACATCCCCTACATCTCCCGAGCCCCAATTTTCACTCCCACAAAGGTCTTTCAACAATGGTCGGAAAACGTGGTTTGATTGATTCTTGAATCTTGAATCTTAACGCTCTGTGGTACGCCCTGGCTGACCAGTTTTCCTTCTTCGTGTTCTTCTGCCTTCTTCTATCCACACACGACACTCACGCATTACCGTCATTGCAGAGCAATTAACACGACAGCCAATTTTGCGATAGGACAAACCAACATCTCGATAGGCAATAATTCTACCCCTGCCAAAGTCGCTAACATGGTGATAATTTGGACGTCTTCAAACTTGAGGCATTTTGTTATGCTTAGCACTAGTAAATGGAGGGGAAAAACTAAAAATATCTGTACTACTCAGCTCTCAGGAGCTGCTTTCTTCACATAAACGTCATAACATTGTAACAAAGGTAAACAAAAACAAAGATAAAATGTTAACACTGTTGTCACATCATGCTTTAAATAGTGTCATTATCTAAAAACAAGTTGAAGTAATTATTTTTTTTTAATGTCACTGAGTATACATTACTCATTCCTTCCATTTGTAATTGAAAATGTAGCTAATTGCGTTGCTTTCCGGGATTAAGAGAAACTTAGTACTACCTACCACAAATTACTAGTAACTTACATAAATTACTAGTAACTTGTAGACTTGCGAGACTTGTATTGTTTGTGTTACAGACTGCGGATCTATACATGATGTTCCGTAAGGAAATGGACACAGTGGAGTTGTAGGTTGTATGGTATTGACCTTTTCCTATCCAGAAATAAACAAGCTATAAATTCATTTTTCACGAATATCAATGGTGAGTTATGTAAACACGCCAAATCTTCAATAACATATAATAATAATAATGATAATAATATATACTATAGTAATGAAATAAGGAGAACTAAGTTTCAATGTGGGTCACAACAACAAGATAAGCCATTTATTTTACATGGATGACTTTTTGGCAAAAATGATAAACAGCTATAAAAGGAACTCTCAATAGTTAAAATATTTAGTTATGATATCTGTATGGAATTTGGACTTGACAAAAGTGCCAAGGTTGGAATGAAAAGGGGAAAAGTAGCTAACAGTGAAAACACCAAATTAGACGACGACACTGAAATAAAAAATTCAGAGAACGGTGAAACCTATAAGTATTTAGGCTTGAAGGAATACGGTAGTGCAGTGAAGGAACGACTGGCAAATGAGTACTATCGGCGTATAAGGCTTCTTCTTAAGACGGAGCTGAATTCTGAAAACAAGGTGATGGCTATCAATTCAATCGCGATTCCTGTGCTAACCTATAGTTTCGGGATTGTTAACTGGTTAAGATCAGATATACATAAACTAGACAGAAAAACAAGAAAGCTCCTAAATTATGAAGGAATGCACCACCCTAAATCTGACGTTCAGCATCTATACATCGCACGGCGTGAAGGTGAACGGCGGTTAGTTGGTCCATAACCCAGCGATACTGGATCTATATGAGTACTTGAGCTCAGAGAGAGACAAGTATGCGAACTTGTCGATAAACCATGATGCTCAGAAAGAAAACTACTTATTTAAGAAAGATGCGGAACGCATAAAATCAAATAACCAAAGTGACGGCTCTATAGCATCGAAGACGAAGGACCATGTCAAGGCCAGCTCTGCTAAGCATCAGATAGAAATGCTGAAAAATAAGCCGCTACATGGTCAGTTCTACCGAGACCTCAGTAAGCTGGCATTAGACAAAGATGCTAGCGTTGCACGGCACTGTAGCTCGGGCTTGGAGGGCGGAACAGAAAACCTCTTGGTCGCTGCTCATGACCAAGCTCTGGACACGCGCTATCACCAGAAGCGCATACTTGGCTGTGAAGTAGACAGTAAGTGCAGAATGTGCAATCAAGCTGAGAAACACATAAGCCACATCGTGGATTGACGTACCACACTCGCACCTACTAAGTACACAAAGAGACATAACACTGGTTGATGAGCAAAAGCGCACACTCCAGAGAACCATAAAGCTGCTAACAACGTGGATGTCCGTATCATGTGGGATGTCCGCCCGGACATAGCATATTTTGACAAAAGAACGAAAACCTTCTCACGGATCGATGTAGAGGTTCCTAAAGATACGAACACAATGCTGAAGGAAGCAGAAAAGTTGAGCAAGTATAAAGACCTGGAATAGAAATGAGCAGAATGTGGAATGTCAAGACCAGAACAGTTCCAGTTATCATCGGAGCCTTGGGAACTCTCAGGAAAAGGGCATAGACCTACTTGTCACAGCTCCCAGGACAACCATCTGTTACCGAAGTACAGAAAATGGCACTGCTAGGCACTGCACACATCATTCGCAAGGGATTAGGCCAACAGGGCAAGAGGAAACCCTATAATATTAATAATAATAATAATAATAATAATAATAATAATAAGAATAAAAGTAATAACAGTTCCAGTCATTGTAGGAGCCCTAGGGACCCTTAGAAAAGGGTTACAGACCAACCTCTCACAACTATCAGGAAAACCATCTGTTGCTGAAGTGCAGAAAATAGCACTACTTGGCACTGCTCACATTATCCGCAAGGTATTAGGGTGAATCGCTTTGATCTCGGGTAGAGATCTGGATTCGCTTAAAACTGCCACAATAGGACAAAATGAAAACACTAAAATAATAATAAAAGTAATAATGATAGTAATAGTAATAATAATAATAATAATAATAATAATAATAATTACAAGACACAACAAAGTTGCAAAAGCATTGCACCACGTCATATGTCAAGATAATGGCGTAGTTGTCAAGAGGATTTGGTACGAACATGACCCACAGCAAATCTGAAAGCATCACCATCTTGTGGAACCAACAGATCAGTAGGGATCGGATAGTGCCTGCAAACAAACCAGATATAGTAAGTAATTAAAGTCACCAAAAATGGCATCTGTATTATCATTGACGTTGTCGTGCCCAGTGACTACAATGTGCGGGAACAAGAATCTAAGAAGATTATTAAGTATAGGGACCTGTCCATTGAGACCAACAGAATTAAAACACAGATCGTACCACCAACTTATTGAAAAACCTAGAGAAAATGTCAAAAAACATCAACATGCAACTGCTTCAAACATCACATATAAGAAAAGTTTTAGGCTGATGCTTGACCCTAGGTCAGAAGCGGAAAGTAGAACGACCAGCTACCACCATTTAAAACTGTGAAATAAAGAGAAGATAATAATTACTTTTATTCATGTCAGCCTCGTGGATATGAAACGACAAAATACAGGTTACAGTAACTATCACAAGGTAAGATTATGCACAATTAACTCAAAATTACGATAAAGTCGACACGAAGTCATTATCAGAATAATGATATTTTTCTACCAAAAATGCTTGCACACGTTTTTTAAAGACTACTAAGCAACTAAGGCTTTGATATCATTAGGTACATGGCTGCACACAGATACTCAGGACTTTTACGATAAGTGCTTGAATTGAAATTAGCGATCTTATTGTTGCGAAGGTTGTACTTTCAATGTATTTAAACTTATAATAATTATTTTTAACGAATACGTATGCAAGCCTCAAGAATAGAAACACTGGAAAGTGTCAACAGTCAAGTTGGCCCGAAGGTCTATAGACGGCATCTAAGGTATTTATTCAATTTTTGTTATGTGAGACAGAAATTATAATTTCAAACGTTACGTCGTTATAGCGCTCCGAGCTATCCACGCAGAAACTCCATTTCATGATCTCCGGGCCACGGAACGATGCTACGAAGAGAGCTCTCAGAGCTCCCAGTGAGGCTAGGAAACCGTAGAAAACCGCTTAGTCGTCCAAAGCATAAAGTAAACGCACTCCAATGTTACGACCCTCAAGATATCTTTGTGAGAAATTGTCAATCCTCCATTCTATTACCCCACAGTTGGATCTTTATCCGGCTTTCCTGGAGCAGTAAAAATTGATTTAGAATAGAGTTTACTTCCGAAAGCCGCGCTTATTGACCGAACTCCAGGCAATTTGAAATGAGAAATCGGTAGAAGGATGCTAGGAAAATATTTGAGTCAACGTCACGTGCGCATTTAGTTCAGTGTGTCTACAACAGGGAATATTCTTTCCCGTGGGAGCCGGAGCTGTCTAAACAAGGATGGTGTACTTTGTGTGTTGCATTGGGAGATGACTGTTATGTAAAGACAAATAGCAACTCTGCTGGATTTCACAGAGTTATACCTAAAACTCCACGGCTTTATCTCCGAGTCGTGTAGGTGGCGCTACGAATAAGATAACCAAATTTTCCACGCATGCAACGTGGCGATTTAGTAATGCCATCAAACATACAATATGAGACCGGAAGTTCATAACATTACTCAGAAACAATGTTGCATTTTAAGAACAGTTTCAAGCGTACGAACGTCCATAGTACTTGATGGTTACAGGTTGTGTGGGGGGGATTTCCGGCTTGACGCTGACGGTGGGTATTTTGCTACTCGTCACTACAGTTGATTGCACATCCCAGATCGAATGGATCGGCTAAAGGCGCACTCAGAAGGGGTTCCCTGGAAATCACTAGTTTGACTATTTCGTAGTAAAATAGTGATCTGGCTGTTCGTTCGCCAGTGATTTTTTCGAAATGTTCTACTTTTTTCCTGGTTTGACAATTCAAATGACTTCCGAAACAGAATAAATATAAGTACAGCGTGGCCAATATATAACTGATTCAAATTTTGCGCCATTTTTGATAGACGCATTTCAGTAGGTGGCGCTGTAGTAGCTGTTTAAAGCATGTCCAATTCTTAAAACGTTTTACTTTAATAATGAGTCGATTATTGCAACGATATGGAAGCTACGACAAGATTTTGGTCGAAATCATGTGCCCAGTGTCAATACCATTCGTAGGGTCGTGTTCGAACTGTTCGTATGCCGGAAAATATCGACAGAGTTCGTGAAAATATAGTGGAGCGCCCTGAAATGTCTACCAGACATCGTTCTCGAGAACTGGGTACTCGTCGCACGTCATCAAAGTCGCCAAAAATACAGTCATGCGATATTGCAGCCTAATACTCAAAATAACGATTTTTACCGGCAACTGATGGTGAAACCCACTTCGATTTGAACGGATTTGTTAATAAGCAAAATTGTCATATCTGAGAAGCCTCGAGTCATCCATCAATGACCACTACATCCTCGTCGAGTCACAGTTTAGTGCGGTGATTGGTGTGGAGTTGTCGTTGGAACTTACTTCTTTGAAGATGCTGCAGCTGATTCTCTTGCTGTCACTTGCGAGCGCAACCGTGATACGGTGCAAAACTTTCTGGCTCCACAAATCCAACAATTCAACCTGCAAAACATGGGGATCCAGCAGGACGGAGCATCTTGTCATACAACTAGGGAGACAATGAATCTCTTGCGAACAATATTTCCGGATTTAACGAATCCTGACTTTTTTACGGGGATTTTTGAAAAATAGGGTTTATGCCAACAAACCAAATACTGTAGAGCAGCCGAAGAACAGTATTACGGAAGCGATTGAAAATATTCCTCCCGAAACCTACCAAAAATTATGGAAAATGTAATCAAGAGGACTCACGTTTGCACGGCTTCTAGAGGCGGACATTTGTCTGATATCATTTTTCATTCAGAATTTCAATATATTATTAAGATTTAAAACATGGGTGTATTTTATTCCATTTCACAAATATTCAAGATACAAACCAGTCAATCAGAGACAGGCACGTTATCAGAATTCCGAAGCATACAACATCTCTGTTCCAACGAAGTTTCTCATATAACGTTGCAGCAATATATAATTCTTTGGACAGTAAACTTAAGACCATGAGTTTACCATGTTTCCGCTACAATGTTAAGTTGACTTTGAACGAGTATTTCATAGACCTTTTTAGAGTAGTGTATGTGCACACAAAATATCTCATTTTCCACTTCTCATATGGGTTATAAGTGATTTGTTATATATATTTTGCATTTTTTTTCTGTTAGCTGTTAACAACGTAAAATTTAAATTTAGTGGTTAAGTGTTAGAGTAGCATATTGCTAAACTTCGCCACTATAGTTACACTTTATATACAGGGTGACTTTGAAGCTGAGTCATTAATTTTCAGATAATGATTGTAGAAGGAAGATAAACCAAAATATGTGTGTAAAAATAAAAAAAAAATTAAAAAAAAAATTTACCTTGTTTTATAAAGTATCCTCCCGACAAGTATTTCAGTGCGGACCTGTATTTGATCGTGAGGTCTTGGAGCACCGGCATGCCGTCCATATGTGAGGTCTTAAGTCAAATGATTCACGAACCCGTTGTACTACATTAACAAAGGCACGAGGGGTTGGTTGCACTCGATTTGGAAACCGATCCGCATAAACATGTGCCATTTTTTATTTCGTTTGAGCCACGCAACAGACACCACTATCCACTACCGACTGACACTGACTGTATACAACTGAATGAAATAATTGTAAAAACATCGTTCCAAATTCCTTCGCTTTTTTGTTTCCGATGCGATGAACCGATAAGGCGAATTATATCCGTTGTCGCCAAACACGAGCACATAATCTTATTATTGAGACAGGGCGGTACTCAAACTTCCAAAGGGCTATAACTTTGTTACTTTAATTTTACCAGAAAAATGGTAAAGGAAAAAACATTTCTTTTGATGAGATCTACTCACTGTTAAAATAAATGACTCAACTTCGAAGTCACCCTGTATAACATGTATTGTATATATTATTTAATAAAGACGTTTATTATTATTATTATTATTAATTACATATCGGCCCCCCGTATAAGTATTGAATTCTCTACTCTGGCCTTTTAGTTGCTCCAATAAGCCTTTGTATCCAATTTTCATCATTTATGCAGTGCAATGCAAAGTCATGGATCAAACCATCAGATTGTGCTACTTTCATCTGAAGTTACCTTTTGCTATTTATCAATCAGCTTTGAAGGCTATGTTTCCAAATAACGTGTTGATGAAAAAATCCATTGGTGAAAATGTAGGTACGACAATCGTCTAAACCGCAATTTAGTCTCTAGTCAAAAATATTCCACAAAATTCCACAAAAGCTGTACAAAGATTAGCGGGCAGATAAGGTGTTCATAGCTATGAAAAGCTTTTGGATATTATGAATTTCCAACTTACCTTTTAAGTAATCAGATATACTGAAAAGTTTCTGCGCATGACAAAGTGCTCTAGGTATCGGTAGTCTTGAAAATTCCCATTTTATGGACATTCACATTCTAAATTCCGGATAGAGCCATAAAACGATTACAAAACAATAAATCATCAAATTTGCATCAATGCCAGGTCTAGTAAATGTAAGGAGCCACTGCCTCGAAATTATTTTAGGTTATAAAATTAGTTATGGAAGCTGTGGCATATTACCCACACCGACAACGGCCTCTTGATATAAAAATATGATAATAAACCGTGTGTGGGATAATAAACTCGCGTCTGTACTATAAAAGGGGCCCAGAAATAATGCCGCAGTTATTCTACTTGTTTGATTCTATTTTTGCGATTGCAATGCAGTTTGTCGTATATATCATAATAATATACAAACACGTTCTCCATTTGTGCATTCTGCGACGGAAATGCTCGATTTTCAGCTGAAAAGTATCGAAACTAATATCTCAGTGAAGCAGACAGTGGTACCGAGAAGTGCCTGGGAGGTTAGAACTGCCTTATAGTACATACATCAGAATGTTGGTGTAGCTAGGTCGTGAGTACATAGGATTATACGTGAAGAGATTCTGCTCCCCTCTCATATCCAACGTGTCCAGGCACTTCTTCCGGACTTCTACCGAAATTGAATCCAATTTTGCAAACGGGTGCTGCATAATTCAAAAATGCCGTTCTTAAAAAAAGTCACGAATGAACCAAGACAGTCTTCGAAAAGCAATTTATGACATTCACACTTTAAATCAAGGGGCTCTAGAAGATGTACAAATTATAAAGCAGGGCAGCTCTCAACACCGATTTGGAGAGAACCAAATGAGCTAGAGTAATGAGTAGTTAATTCATTGGTCTATTTTAATTAAAAGGGAATATTGGGTGGAGGAAATGATATAAATCTTCTCCGAAACAATCTGCCAAATTTGTTAGATACGATGTTAAACGACATGCTTTTAGCAAGCTAGTCACAAAATAATGTGATTCCACACAAAGCCCGCCAGGTTAATGATTTCTTAAATCTCACCGATTTCTGACGATGGATTTATTAAGTCTATTTACTTTTGGAGACTTATTGTCCCTATCTTCTACTTGGATCACAGGAAGCTAACTGCGGTTATATAATCAGGTAATACGACACTAATACTTGTCATTACAATTATTCACGTTTATGATTCCTTAATTGTTTTCTCATCCTATTCGGCATGTTGACAAGGGCGATAGGGAATCGTGTTTATTGGACTAAGTTCACAAAATAGGGATTCTCGTAATTTTGGGTACCTGCAGCATTTTGTCTGTCATGCCCAAAAACTATTAATACTTACCGAAAATGTGTGTTGAAAGGCCCTAGCATCTAGAGATTTTTGGTAATTATGGATGCTCTATCTGTCAATTAATTTCTTGTGCAGGCCTTATTAAATATGTTTTAATATTTTTGACAACAAGCTAAATTGCAGTACCTACATCACCTGGACTAATTGTTCACCAATAGATTATTTCCAACGAATTATCATTTTTGAACATATATGCAGGGTGTCCCAGAAGTCGATGTCAAGCCGAAACCGGGTGACAGGCGAAGTCATAACAGCTATCAGAAAAATATTTAAAAAAATTTTATGTATGTGTTTTGAAAATTATAGGTCTTTGGAAAAAATATAGAAATTTCACACCCTACGGCAGTCTGTCAACTCCTGTTACTACAAATATTAACTTTTTTTGGATTTCATTTTTACAATGTAATGATGAATAATGCATCTTCAAACTAGTGTCTCCAACTTACTGACAACTTTTCTCGTTCAGGAAAAATTGCCACTTATTTCCCAACCAAGTATTCCAAAGTAAAACTTTGCTCAACTTTAACTGGCTGTACTGGAAAAAAATGTACTACGAGAGTTTGGCAAGTAACCTTAAAAGTTGGCGCATTTAATAAGGATTCCAAAATGGTATAACACTTAGAAGATTACTCGTTAACTTATGCACAATTTTTATTTGAAGAAAAACTGATGAAAATTTTTCAAAATTTCCTAATTAAACAGCGATTATGAAAACGCACAAGGACCCTTAAGGATAACTATTTGCACAACAGTGGGCGTCAAAATGCTACTGATGATGATTTACCTTTACAGCAAATGCTCAAACTGTTTTCCTTCAGCCGCAATACACGCTCGACATCTTCTTAAAAAAGATCGGGTTATTAAACGAGCGAATCCACGGTTATTAACAAACTCAGCTGCTTCCAACAGTCTTTGCCGTAATTCAGCTACATTTTGAATCGGCTTGAAATACACTTTTTCTGAAATTTCTATATCTTCTTCAAAGACCTATAATTTTCAAAACACATACATAAAATTTTTTTAAATATTTTTCTGATAGATGACTTTGCCTATCACCCGGTTTCGGCTTGACGTCGACTTCTGGGACACTCTGTATATATATTGTAAAGCTCATTGCGAAATAGCAATAGACAACATCAGAAAAAATAGTACCGTTTTAAAATTCCTAAAGATGGCGAAGACTCAAAGACCGTGCAAAATCGGATAAGGACATATGTAATTTTTCTGATTGAAGATGACTCCCTCATAAGTCTCTACCATTTGATATGTCACTTTTGAGACACCCATATAAGATTTTGTGAAATCTCAGATTCGTAGGTCCAACAGCTATGGTTGAAATTCACATATATTCGGAAGCTTCGCACTTTAAGCGCGCCTTCAGGCTACTCTGTTCGACCCATGACCTGAAAATTGACAAGTTTTATATTCTCTATGGGTACTCTCAAATAAAAAAGCCCGATATGTAATATGATCTGCCAGGGCAGGTCATTTTCATTCTTTTATTGTCATCCCACATCTTATTTCAAATTTATCCATATTAGGTGCCATGACCGCATACATGCATCCTGACCTTACCACTGTTCGCCAGACATTGCCACACCGCCCTCTAAAATACCTTTTGCAACCCCTTCAGGTCACAGTATCGAGCAAGGCAAACGGTAATGCCCCTTTGTAGTACTTCCGTTCGCATCATTAGCCGCGACTGAAGTAGCTCGTCTGCGAAATTTGATTGAACCCCATTCCACTATGCGAGATTAAAACTACTTGTAAGGTCGCCTTCAAGTCTCGAACGTTCCGACTCGGATGCATTTTCCAACGTAAACTATATTCTAAATCAATTTTCACTGCCTCTGGCGATCCAAGTAAAGAGCCAGCTGGGAGGTAATAAAATGGCGGATTGACAATCTTCTGCAAGGATGTGTCCCGGGGGTATATTGTGTTTATAATATTATAGCTTACAACAGGTTTGGACTCAAGTGTTAAGGTCCCTCATGGGACACATTACCTACGCTATTTACTTCGGAATTCAGAGATGACAACAAATATCAACCGATCACTTTATAACCTACAGAAGTTCCTCGTACTATTTTGCACTTCTAGTAGTCTTAACGATTTTTTGCAAAAAATAATTATACAAGTTTCGGTATACAATAAGAACAAACCAATTGATACAGCTGCTGATGTTAAGAATTGGCCCAAAAATACGATCATAAATCGGTTTTCCAGAAGGAGAGAAATTCATTGCTGATCATCTAGATTTCAATCTGACGACTTTACTGTTAAATATACAACGCTTTATTGTAGATAGAAGTAATGAGTTGTGCGAGTTTTTATCAGATCTTACTGGTTTTTGTTATGTGTGTTTGACGGAAACTTGTGTTGGAGCCGTTTTACACACAAGAGAATTACTCCGAAAATTATGGTCATAATTATGCCGAAAATTTGCATGGAAAAAATATGAAGATTTTCTCTGCAACCTGTATGACACAAGCAAACAAAATTTCCGAGTAATTCATATGATACGCCTGCGCATTAGAGTAATATTTTCGAATGGACATAACCTTAACGGGTATGACGTCCAATATAATCGGAAAGACAACAGACGTCGTTGATTTAAATTTATTTTTGAAATCGAGATCTTGGTTAATATTGAAGCCGCAAATTTTTGTTTTTGAAATTGGGTGACTTCACCTTGAACAGGTTTGCCCATTTTTGGTACTCCTACAACAACAGTGTAACTTCTTCCTGATTCCAAATTATGAATAAACAATAACAATAAACGCTTCTTCGTAGTACGACTCGAACAGGACCATACCCACAAATGTTAAGTGGGGTTATGTTGTTGACGTTGACATTTGATAATGACATGGACGGAAATAATCCTCTGCGCCGATTCTCGCGCATATTATATAGAACGGGTTTTATATTTTTACCATGAAAATTTTCACAAGAATTCTTTTAGGTGTAATACGACAGCAATAATTTTCGGCATAATTATAACCATAATTTTCGGAGTAATTCTCTTGTGTGTAAAACGGCTCATAGACAATTTTTATTTATCTAGTCATTTTTGTCGGACATAGTATGTATGTAGGAGGAGGTACAGCTACTTTATGTAGATCCGATATCACGAGTAGCGATCATCATTTATCTCATTTCTGTAAATACTAGGATTTAGAAATGTGTGCCACAAAAAGTATGTGCGGTAAAGCAAAAGTAATGATTATATCTTGTTATCGACCTCTATGGGGTAATATATACTTTAAGTATGGCGTTAAATCATCTATACAAAGCTGGCTTGATATAATGAAAACTATAGACCATATCTATGAAAACGTTTCTGGTAACGGTTAGAGTTGCGTCTTAGAAAACACTGTATCTGATCACATAACAGTTTGATTGGAAATTGACTATGCCAAGTCAACCCATGACAAACCGGTATTCATGTAAAAGACAATTTATAGCGATAAATACGTCGAAAACTTCATATCGGCCATATATACTAAGTGACATATAAATCCGAACACCCAGTTTAAATGGTTTTATTTTAATAAAATTTTGTATAAGTACTTAATGAAGTATAATAAGTAAATGATAAAAATTTCAAAATGATTGCACTGCTTTAAAGCCCTTTGACCTTTAATAATGGGTGGATGCACCCTGATGTGGTACGCATTCTCCAACGCGCCTAGGCATGCTTCTGATCAGGTGGTCAATGTCCTCCTGTGGTATCTCATTCCAGGCAACCACCAACTCCTCTCGAAGTGCTTCTAGAGTCTGAGGAGGACGTTGCAAATTGAGCAATCTCCTACCCATCATATCCCACACGGGCTCAATTGGGAATAAGTCGGGAGATCTTGGTGGCCATGGTAACAATGTGACATCATTATGTTGAAAGAAGTCTATTGTGTCTCTTGCAACATGTGGTCGGGCATTATCTTGTTGGAAAGTTGGATCTGCCAGGGTGTCAAGATAGGGTAAAAGATGGGGTTCTAGATCTTCGTGGATATAACGCTGCGCGTTCATGTTACCTCTGATGAAGATTAAAGGTGACCTGGAACCATAAGCTATAGCACCCCAAACCATAACTCCAACAGTGTGATGAACATGTCTTTCAACAAAAAACTGGATTCCTCCTTTCACCACGTCGCCTTCTAACCCTGGCACGACCATCGTGCATGCCTAAACAAAATCGAGACTCGTCACTAAAGACAATACTGTTCCATTCCTGATCCCAGAGTGACCGTTGTCTGCACCACTCAAGGCGACTACGTCGGTGTTCTCGAGTTAAAGGGAGGACCCAGTGTGGCCGGTATGAAAACAATCCAAAACTTCTCATTCGTCGGTAAACACTTCGCATGCCAATAGGTCTTCCGTGTTCTGCAAACCATTCATTTGCAATGGACCTGGTAGTGGAGAAACGGTCCCTTAAGGCCAATAATCTTAGGCGGCGATCTTCACGGTCTGTTGTTCTACGGCGGCGTCCAGTGCCCCTTGCTCTTTGCGTACGGCCTTCTCGAAGCCATGCCTGACAACACCTAACCACAGTTTCTACACTTCTTTGCACTCTAACTTCAATTGCCCGAAAAGAAAGTCCAGCGTCCCGAAGTCCCACTATACGGCCCCTATCAAACTCACTAAGTTGACGAAATCGTACAGGTCTCCGTACTCTAGGCATCGTAACCGATCGTAAAGGATGTCAAGAACCAACATCCGCCAACGTTGATTCTTTACTGCGGCTGAAATATTCATTTTTAGAGCGTTAGTGAATTAAAAAAAAGCAGTATAAAAACCGGAATGTCCAACTGATAAGGCTGAAAATTTTTTCACCTGTTATTTACAGTAAGATAAATACATTCACCAACTTTTATTAAAATAAAACCATTTAAACTGGGTGTTCGGATTTGTATGTCACTTAGTATATTTCACCATTATTTTTGTCTGTTCTATCTATTCTATTTCGAAGACTGGACTAGCGTATATAATTTTCCAGCCATCGAATCTGCATTTCATTATTTTTTTCACATATTTAATTATCACTTCAATACAGATTTTCCTTCGCAAAAATGTTTATTGAAGAAAAATCATAGAGGTTGGGTAAACTCTCAGATAACAAAATTCAGCGAGCGGTTGAAAGTTGCATTTCTATCATCGACTATAGATTCCAATAATAAAGAAGTCTATATTGATATGGAAAAGAAACGTCGAAATCTAGTAATCTGGTAAGCAAAAATATTCTCACGATAATAATTTCGGGTCAAATAACCGCAAAAAAGCTGCTTGGAAGGTAGCATCAGAACTAACGAGAAACAAAAAGAAGCAGAATAAAAAAATCCTTAAAAAGAAAATGACAACATCATATCTGACGTTCAAAACATAGTAGACAAATTTAATATTTATTTTAGGGACACTCCTTTGGAAATTGTAAACAAGGTTCCAAAGGAAGATAGTGAAACTGTTGCATGCGATCCCTATTACGAGTGACTCTACAATGCTGCTTTACTCTTCCACAGGCGAAGAACTTCATGAACTGACCAACCTGAAACTAAAGGACAAAGACTCCACCGGACCCGACGGTTATCCAGGATTTTGAGTAAAAAAGATGACGAAATATATAGCTAAACCTTTAGCATCCATGGTAAATATCTCCTCTGCCGGAAAGTTTTCCCCAATTTCGAAAACGGGTCAGGTAGTACCAATCCTCAAAAAAGCTGATTCTTCAGATACACACAATTATAGGCCGGTCGCAGTTCCGTTCTGCTTCTCAAAAGCTTTTGAGTACTATTACTTAGATTGATGCGATTTATAGTATCAGTGGACTTTTTATAAGTAAATCAGCATGGGTTTTGCGGTAGGAAATCGACACAGATGGCCTTTCTGAGTTTTGTTGACTATACCCTGATGAGATCTTCTATGATGTCATCAGAGTCTTCGACTGTATGAACTATGAACTGCCTTTGAATAAACTAGTTCCGTATAGTATAGTTAGATATACAGTTTCAGTCAGCCCAGCCCAGTGTGTTTACCAAGAAACTGTTGCAATCGTATCTCAGAAATGAAATCTGATGTAATGAACATGAATATTTCTGTTTCCAGAGGTCGATATTGTGGCCAAGATTGTTCACCCTATACCTCAATAAAACAGAACAGTCTTTTGCGCAGACTAACTTCACGCTGTATGCATACGATGATTTCTAAGTTCAAGTTCAAAAACTTACGAACAACCTTGACCAAAGATCAGTTGGTTACACTATACTACGCACAAGAAGAAACAAGGGTATCTTGTGCTTTTTGGGGCCTGTCTACTAGCGCATGTCAAGTATTCTTAGGCCAGAAAGTAGTGATAAGGTGTTGGTCCAACAGATAGTTGTAACAATATGGTTTGGCAATATACGTGTATAATAACAAAGAAACTTTATGCTAGATAAGTATCAGCATAATTTTGATTCTAGGCCAAAGTAATGGGTGATTCAAATTGAGTTTCCACATTACAAATTATTTTTTTTTTGAAACGCCACTGAATTTGTCAACGACAACGTGCCATTTCTAACGCCAAATTTTAAACAAAACAGTCATGAAGCAATATACGACCTAACAACATGTTCAAATTATTCAAGCGTATAATGAAAACGGCCGATCAATGAAGAATACATTTCGTGCTTCACGTGAATTTTTTGGCGCACAAAATCGGCCCTGTGAGAGGATAGTTTTTAATTTGGTGCAAAAATTCGAACAAACTGGATCCGTCGCTAACACCAAAGCCCATAGGCGTGCTCGTAGAGGTCGGTCGGAATACAATATTGCTATTGTTGCCGAAAGTATGGCTGAAAATCCAAGAACCTCGATTCGTCATCGATCGCAGCAACTGTCCTTACTTATTCCACTACACAGCGGATTTTAACAAAAGATTTGATGTTACACCCATACAGAGTCCAAATGACACAGGAATTGAAGCCTAGGTCACACATCAGGAGAAATGATACAATTACTGCGCGGCAAGTTTCCAGATTGCCTTATTTCACCTAACTGCGATATCAATTGGCCGCAGCGATCCTATGATTTAACTTCCTTAGATTATTTTCTTTGGCAGTATTTCAAGAGCAAAGTCTACAAGAATAACTCGAACACAATTGCGAAGCTGAAACAAGAGATCAGACGTGAAATTACCAACATAGGACCTGATTTGTGCCACGGAGTAGTCGAAAATTTCTCGAAGCGGATTACGTCATGCCACATGAGCCGCGGCGGTCAGTTACTTGATATCATCTATCATGCATAATTGTAATGAACTGCCCTGAAAGGACAAATACATACTTTTTAATAATTTTCAATTTATTTTTTTTTTAAATACTTTTAATGTAGAAACTCAATTTGGATCACCCTATATAATCTACTTATGTCTTTCGCAGAATATGTAAAGGGTAGGGAGACGCCCGGTGTCTTGGGACCAAGAATATACAATAAGTTGCCTGATGAAATAAAACTGTGTACCTCCTTGAAGCAGTTCAAAATATGTTTGAGTAGTAGGTTGTTAGATAAATGTTCGCGCAATGTGTATGAGTTTGTTAATGTTTAAGGAATTTTACTTTGCTTACTATGCTTATATATGGTATATCTCACTTGACAAATCCAATGCAAATTGTTATGTCTCCTGGATAATAAAAAACAGTTTGCCTTTTATCTCCATCTTCTTCGTACATATACAAGTCATACAACATTGAGTGTGGTCGTTCCTTTATGTAAACTCAGAGGTATACGTTTTTCAGTTTTGACTCACCGCGTCAAAAATTTGGGCTCAACGAGTTAATGTCCTGAGGCTGAGGCTATGGTTCACACTGTCAGTGTGATAACTCTCTTGTCATCATAATCTGTAACTCTCTTGTTATTCTTCGATATAAAATATAGTAATGCCTAGAAATACAATTAGCGGACAACATTGACATATTGTACTAAAAAGTCAAATGATAAAAAAAGCTATTAGAATGAGTAGCAGCTGGATTAAGGATACGGTTACGCAGCGTGCATTTTTTCTTAGAAAAATATCAGACTACAGTCATGCCACAGTTAGTCAGTCTGTTTACTTATCTCGTATTGGTATTACCTTTTCTCACAGCTTCCGGCATGTGTTCTGACGTTAAATAGATATGCGACTGCATGATTTGCAGCGATATTCTTCTAGGTTTTCATATCATTAAACGTTTGATCACAAAGTTAATTTTGTCCTTAGAACCGAGACTGATAGATGACGACGAGACGACGGTACCTTTTTTATATCAGCGTTCAGGAATACAGTTCCCCAAAAGAAGAGAACCACACCCGCCTTTTCTTAATGATTCTACTCCTCTGTTTTCAAGAGTATGGGTCCTGGTCGTACTCATCTCTGTTAAATTAATAAAATTGTCGAAAATATATTTGTTACGCTACTAAATTTTAATAGATCCGTCGTTGGCTGAAATTGACATCTTTGGTTTCCATCTTTGCAATCATGACCAGCCGCACATTATACTTGGGTACTGGAAAGGAAGATGCCAGCAGACCAAATCGCACGACCATGCGACTTAACAATTCAAAGAGGTGCCGCATTAGCATGTGCGTTCGACGTGTTCTTATGTTCTCTTCTTTTCCGGTAACTGAGCATAGTGTAGTATAGATCTAGTCTTGGAGGCAGACGAACGGGAAATCAACAAAATCAAAGCATTTTGCGCAAGTAGGTGGGAAATCTGAAGCTCGCAACCTACCAATTCTCCATCAAATGATTTTTAAGCTCATCTCATACGATTAAGTCAACAGACAGACCTTTACGTCTTCTGGCTCAGAGCCGCTTGAGGTGGCGAACATCAGATTTAGCAACTACTCCCGCAGCAGATGTAATCTTATCGACAGTACAAAATTAACACAAGTAACACTACTGCAGACAACAGAATGTATCGAAAATAATGCAAAGAGGAGGTAATGCCACCTAGGAAAGGTGCTCCGAACGCTATATCAACGAACCTACATTGATAGCAGGAAATAGGCACCTCATCAACCAAGGATATGTTGAGAACTCACCATGCTACCAGCTTTGATGTACTGTCCGAACGTCGCACAAGCTACAGGCTAAACAGGATCTGTATCTTGTTCCATCTCTGTGACCAAACCAAGCCATAGGAGGTCGGTAATACTGCATTTGGCGTATAGCTAACTAAAGTCTTCTTAGCTCTAACAAATATTTTCTTCTAGTATACAGACTGAAAATATCCCATTTAATCCTTTACCGAGCAGAGTGCGACGGCAACATATAAAATCCAATCCAATTGTACTACAGGGACCTTCCTTTCAGGATGATTGACAACGAGCGGTTTATCTACGCTCGCAAAAGTTGTATATTAATAGGGTTGTAAACTTCCGGGAGACGTTTAAGCTTTCTCAACGTGTTAATTTCCTTGCGCCTCGCGAAAACTAAGAGCCCTCTTTCCCCACCCCCTTGCAACTCTCGTCGCTGAAATTGGACTTGTCGAACAGCGCCATATAGCAACATATATTAGCAAAGTTGCGGAGTTAGAGAGTTGCGTCGGATGGTGAGAGAGCCTCAATCACATATCTGACTGGAGGGAATTAATGCCTTAAGACATGTGAACAACTCTATACGACTGGAGTTTGGTTATAATAAAGAGTTTGGATTTTCGCGTACCATTGAGGTGTGTAGAGCTGAGTGATTTCCACGGAATATTTTCTTTGACGGGTAAAAGGTTGTCAGTTGTAGATTCTCTTACTTCGTGGACTTTTTATGGCATGCGATGCTTTTACATAACTGCATTGTTAACAGTTACTCTGCATTCCAAACAAGGTATTTTCGGGAACGCCTAAGGTCAGGTCTTAACTGGCTTCAAACGAGGAGGACACTGGCGACCTTGGATTTGACTTTGAGCCTCACTTTCAAGGTTACTGCAGGGTGAACTTTTGTTCTCTTTCTCTTATATTTAAGACGCTCTATTTGTACTGTCTACCAGTATGGAATTTTAGTTTTTCCTCTCGGGTATGGATGGTGCTTTTCCCAGTAGCCTCTTCTAAGACAGCCACTAGCTCCTCCGGAGTCTCAACATTCGCATGGTTTATGGTATTCATGTTTTCCTTAAAAGCGTTCTCCCCTTTGGAAAGTTGGAAGCCCTCCTGAGTTGACTATAGTCATGTCTAATTCCGCTATCCATTTTTCTAAATATCTACCTCTATGGTTCGTCAATGGTGAGCCCCAGTATGTGGACTTTGCATTTAAGTCTCAGACTAAAATCACCTCACATCCACTATCTCGAATGCTGCTAAACACCGTATCTATGTATTCTTGAAATTCGGATAAGGGTTTGTTCGGGAAACACAGCAACCAAAGATTTTCCAGTTGTCGAATGTTAAACTGACATACCCATCCCCTTTATCCGCTTTATTTATGTTCAGAGACCTATTCAAGTTACGTATCGCCACATTTCCTTTATTATCGAGAACATAGCTTGATCCCTCAGACATATTTATGTTCGGTTCGCTTATTATCACCATAGCTACTTCTTTTTCTGTAGTCACAGCTTGTGTAACGTCATGTGCAGCTCTCCCCCTGTCTATATTAACTTGTAAAAAATTCATCGTTGCTACTGACTAAAGTTTTCCTTCGAATTTTATTTTTTCTCTCTTCCGCCTTATAAAGTTTTTTATAATGGGGGCACGTAAACTGGTCCGCTCGGTGTTCCTCTCGGTTGCAGGTTGTGCAGTATGCGTTGTTTTTGCATTCGTTTGCCAGATGTCCCTTCTTCCCGCAGCTGATGCACACATCCGAACCGATCTTCTCCGTTGCATTTTGACGATCGGCGTCCATAATTCAAGCATCAAAAGCATCTTGCGAGGTGTACTATCTTATTTACCCTGCATACCGCCCAGCCAATTTTTACAGTTCTTTTTTTAAGGAGAGTTTTCGCCAGTTCTTTTCTAGTCCGGATGTTTACAGTCAGACTACCGTCAATTTTGATATCGGCATTTGGTGTGCCACATTGACTCATGATTGTGCTTTATAATTTCTGTTTCTCCAATGTCGGCGTCAATCCCTGTCAAGTATGGGATTGTATCGTTTGACGTATGTATTGCCTCTATTCTCTCCACTTTATTTTTAATTACACGCCTTAGCCTTTGAGGATTTTCTGAACCTTTGACTTCCAGCATAAGATCGCCGCTATTGCTTTTCTTAACTCTTTTGATGTTTACACCAACCTCCTCTATATTAACTTTGCTCTTTACGTTTTTCAAGAGCTCGGCGTACAATTTTCCTTGCTCCTTTATTACAACCTTGTCGGTGGTTTCTCTTGGTCCTTCGGGTCCTCTTGACCTTATGTGGTCTGTTTTTTTTTCTCCTCCTCCAAAATTTTTATCTTACTCTGTGTGTTTTCAAAGGGAAACTCCATACATTTCCTAAAGTATTTCTTATCGGTGGGGCCCACTGCCTTGATCCTACTAACATTCTAATCCTGTGCTGTCTGCTTTTTCAGCTCCTCGCAGGTTCTATAAAGAACCTTCACGTCGGTGATACCGCTATCGTCCATTTTAATTGGTAGCGCATATATTGTGTTACAGTGACCCGTGTTCCCTCTTTTACTAACAATCTCAGTTTGAACTCTGACTAAGTCAACCTGCGCCTCAGTTAGGCCCTCCTCTAGTAACATCTTCGCTGCTGGGAATTTATTTACCAATGCTCGACCTTTTTCATCTTGAATGGTTAAGCTCAGGTCCATGAGCACTGCAAGGTCACCAGACACATCAAATCCTTCAAGACTCCCTGTTTGTACAGAAGTGTTTTTGTAATCCTCTGACGGCCAGTCCACGTCTATCACCCCACCCAGGCCCTCAAATCCTTCTGCTTTGAAGGCTCTTTGTATATCCCTCCTGCCAAACTGCCTGAATGGTAACTGACTGCGTCACTGGATAGGTTTGACAGTCTAGATCAAATGTCTGAGGTTCCACCTTCTCCCATTTCTCTCTTTCGAGCCACTGCTTGACCGACTCCCTGTCCAAAAACATGCTACATCTTTTCAGGTCCGTATTAACGTCTTTTGGTATTTTGGTTGACTTGGACGATTCCATCTAATTTCTTTGCACATTTCTGCATCGTTTCCAACATTTCTAGGAAGTCCATAACAACGGGGCTCTCTTTTTTCCGTATGGCTTCGTTAGCATTTTCCTCTGCCAGTTTTCTTTTTTTTGAACACTGGCTAGGTACAATTTCGGGAGTCTTTAGCTGACATTTCATTCCCTCGGTAATCGAGTTTGATCTCTGTACCCTCGTCCAGCTTGGCAGCAGACTCTTCCATTGTTCCACGGGTGACCTATCGGCAACATAACAAATGTCCTCCTGACCTATGTTAGGGTGCCTCCTTCCTTCTGCATTTGTCTGTTTGTTCTTTTCTTCATTACTTTCCATATTTATCCCACAAGTAGCTAGATAATTCTCGGTCAGCTATCTTCCCTGGCGGGTCGCCCGGTGCGCCAGGCATCGCTTGGAACACACTTCTCCCCTGTGCCATGCAGCCCCTCGGCACGATGGTGTAACACCTTGGGCTTGGGTGGATTTTCTAGGATGTACTCCCTCGGAATTACCATATCATCGCCTCGTCGTCATCAGCCAGAAATTTGAGTCCTCCACTAATCATCCAATAATCGTAATTCTCTTCATGGCATGTTTGTCGTATTGTCCGTCCGCCCCAGCCCTGCTGGTGTGCCCCAGCTTTCAAGCGCCGGAGTCCCACTTTTGCCCTTCCCGTTGGCGATATGACTCCATCGGGGGGCCCTACGAGCATCATACCTTTGGCGGACACCTGCCGATCTCAGGATCAAGTTCGACGAATGTGGGATATAGGAAGGTCAAATTCAAGGTCGATATTGAAATCCTTACCAAAAGGTCTGACCTTGCTTTTTTCAAAAATTCAGCTAATTTTCTAGCAATTTTGCCAAGCCTCACATATTTGACCACTGAAGGTGAGATTAGATTTCAATACATATTTGGACTTCAAATTTTTCGTTATTTAGATTGTCGCTGTCAAAAATGGGGATCTTTGTTTAAAAAACCAAATTTGACCTTAAAATAGTCTTGGAGGTCAGCCTAATTATCTAATCCTAGGTCACTACTGAACTTCTTCAAAGTGAGTATATGCCTGACCCTGACCTTTTCAAAAATACCTCATCTAGAAAAATACAAAGCAATTATGTTACTAATGTTGTATCTATGTATATCTATGTCAGTAAAAGTTGATGGCGCATAACGAAACGCTCGACTTTAAATAGTTTCATCTTTTTGCCAAGCTCGAGCCATTCACAGGGTGCTAAGAAGGTCCTGGCCGAAGTTCAAAACGATAATATTTGTCAAATAAGATGATGAAATAGGATTACTCTCCTCATATGCATATTTTATACTCTATAAAAATTCCGTAGTTAATCTTCCCAAATTTCAGCGGAAGTTGAACGGATTCAAGTGCTTTGCAACATGGAAAATTTTATCGAAATTCAAATCTCGATATATTCGGCAGTGTTCGACCGATACATTTCTTTCATACATACACTTATACAGAGTGAGTAAAGTTTTCTTAGTAAGGTCTGGGGATATGTCAGATTTTCAATTTCTTATCTTGGACATTTTTCTATGCATCTCATTGATATTTGTGCTATCCTCAAAAAAGCAGTTTCTAAAATTTTTTGAAAGTTGGCTATAACTCAAATTATCGAATTAAAAACGTGTTACATTCATCCCTTATTTAGGGATTGTCTTGAGATTAGCCATTTTTTCTCATACTGTTGCATGATGTGGAATTCCTTGCACCCTGGAAAAGATTGAAGCACTCATTGAACGTTATTGCCTCCAGTGGCGTGCAGTAAAAATTTGCTACTTCGACGTTATGTAATTTAAATCAATTAATTCAGTGAACAAATCCAAGTTACTGATCTTAATTCAAGGGTGTATTCCAGTGGCGTAACACCAAAAGCATTTTTTAGTTTCATAAGCTATTCACTTTTTGTATCTTTCTCATTCAGCACTAATGAACGCGACTTCATTGGAGATGTTTCCCAATAGGTATTATACTCAATTAAATGTTTAAAGAACAGCAAATCCCAGTAGCATGAAATATGCATTAAATACTTTAAAAAATGTCTGCTAAATACAGGGTGTCCGCAAAGTTGGGGTTTTCCTTTACACGATGTGTAGATCTTGAAAACATAAGCAATTTTTCTTAGTACCATATACACCAATGTCTTAAGGGAACCGAGATAAAGGGCTCTGCAACATCAAAAATATCTGAATACCGTCCTGTAGCCGCGACCCGCGATATATCAGACTGGTACCGCCTACTAGCTGAACCCGACGACAGAACTGGGTCGGGGGTCGGGGTCAGTGTGTCAGGTCAGTATGCAACCTTCAACCGACGGTAAAGGGTCACGCGTATAGAGGTAACGAACCCTTATAATCGATTGCGTTTCAAAAAAAAAATAATAATGGCACACTCATACACCAATAATGAACTCGTTGATATGTAGTTAATTTATGGCGAATGTCTTCAAAACGATACAGAATCGTCGCAAGTGTATGCAGATCGTTTCCCTAGACGACATCATCCAAGGCCCCGCAGATTTGTGTACCTGGCCCAGAGAGTCAGGGATACGGGCCATTTGGAGGAATTTCGAGATGGGCACAGTGGGAGGCCTAGACAACCACGAATGGTGCAAGTTGAGGAAGAACTACTGAATCGCGTAGACGAGAATCCCTCAACAAGCACTAGAGACGTGGCTAGAGACGTGCAAGTATCAAAAACTAAAGTGTGGCAAACGTCCAACGTGTACAAGCCCTTCAACTTGACGATTTTCCAGCAAGAGTGCGGTTTTGTGAGTGGTTGTTGCATCAACATGACAATAATCCGGACTTTTTGAACTGCATATTGGTGACAGACGAATCTACGTTCACGCGTAATGGGGTGAATAACTTTCGATTTCAGGCAGAGACGTACTTAGCCCTTCTCGTCAACTGGAGAGTGAGTACTTTCTCCTTTATTTTTTTTACTTGGTCGCCCTCGTTTCACTACACATTACCTTTGTTATTTCAGGGGTAGTTGTTTCTGAAAAGGAAAACCCCAACTTTGCGGACACCCTGTATTTGTTGCGACAGATTTTTTTATATTTAATAAATAAAATTTTTATACATTCACAAAACATTCAGTATAGAGATTTGTAGTATATATAATTCATACATTTTCGCCATATTTTTCCAAATATTTAGAAAATATATGAGGTAAGATTTTTAAATATAAGTTTTATATATTGATGAAACATCTAATATTTTTCGTAAATATTTAGGAAATATATGAAGCAACATATTTTCACGGATTAATCTGATTTATAATACCAGTGAAAATTCTTCATCGGTTATACGTATATTAGCGAAATCTTTAGAATGCTTTTCTAAAATTGGACTACACCCGCTGCAAAAAAAATCAATATTAATTTAGTCATATCGTGGTTATAGGTACATATCGATGGATATCTCAAAAGTATCTCAACCGCGGTTAGTTGAATTTAAATAAATATTTAATGAAAATTTCGTGCTATCGAGGGATTTTATTAACAATATGTAACATCTTAGTAATAATAAAAAGTTGAAGAACTGTTAAATGCCTAAATTATTCATTTATGACAAAAACGAACTTATTACAGAACAGCAACGGTGTTATTTTAAGGAATTTTGTTAGTAACTTGTAGGGACACCACGCACATCTATCACAGCCTGGCATCTTCGTGATATACTTCCCAAATAAATTCTCGGGATACGCTTTCCCACTCTTCCTGAATATCCTCAGACATATGTTTCATTGTTTGAGGAGCATTTTGTCTTGACCGCACTAACATTTTTAGCAGAGACCACACAAGCTCAACTATGTTCAGGTCATTTTCTGCCAAAAACTTTATAACCGTACGAGCTCTGTGCGGCCTGGCGTTATGATGACAAAATCCTCCCCAAGATCTTGTGCAACAGGTACCAAAAAAGTCCTCTTTAGGGACAAAAAATGTCACAATTTTGGGATCTCACTTTTTTAGCACAGTTCAAAGATCAAAAAGATGCATAGAAACATTTTCAAGATCAAAAATTCAAAAATAAGACATGTTTATATATTCGCTTTGCCTTACTAGCACATGAGAAATCAACCGTTATAGCTTGATCACATATGTAAGTGATGATATGAAGAGATGGTAATAGAAATATAACGATGACCGTAAAAACAACAGTGCCACCTTACAAGCGTTCGAAGTACTACCCTGTACCTTCTCACTTTTATTACGAGAGTAGTACATACACAACTTAATAAGGGCTTCAATTTCAGGATAATTTTAAAGCCACTTACTTGGTAACGTTAACGACGAGGGAGCTGTTCTTCCTTGGCGAGAGATACGGTCGATAGAACTGCGTTGTCGGGGCCAAGCCTATTTTTGGGGAAAAACCTTTTGAGTACCTTCCATATTCTACCGACTCATGACATGCACAACTCTACTGTCTATTCATTCATAGGTGTCTCGATACTGATCACAAAACACTATAATAATGGCCATGATATTTCTCTATTATATTATTATAAATTTCAATACATTGCATCGGGGAACGGTAGCATCCTACTGCATGGAAGTCACACCCACGTCCATAACCAGGGGAACGGTAGCTTCCTACCGCATGGAAGTCACGCCTTATATGGAAATATAACACCTCGCACGGGGGAACGGTAGCTTCCTACCGCATGGAAGTTACGCCCGTGTCCATACTCGGGGGAACGGTAGCTTCCCACCGCATTAAAGTCACGCCCGATATGGATACCTTTATAATCGGTGCTTAGACAGATATGCCACGTACTTGATTGGTACGAAAAGCAGCCCAGAAACCAGGATATCACGTTGCCGTGTCAATACCCAAAAGCTCCGACATTACCTCTGATTGAGAGATAACCGAGCAGCGGACAACTTTAAGTAACAATCCCTATACACAACTGGCCATGAGATACTCCCTCGAGAAGAACCTAGGCGGTCACACAGACCCAGGATACCACGCCGGCCAACGGCCGTTGTGTCAATACCCAATACGCTCGAACATTTCCTCTGACTGAAGAAACCGAGCAGTAATTCCCTTGATGGCAACCCGGCTCTGTAGGTCTCAGAACAGCCTATAGGATATAGAGGCGTCACACATCTGTAGATGTTTGACGCTAATTTACGTTTAACTTTATCTTGATATTATACTCAGTGAAAACCCTTACCGTTTGACCTGAACTTGATTTGGACACTATTCACAAAATCGCAACACACAGGCACCTTCACCTTTCAACTCTTAGAACAATATCAGAATGAACTAAGAGCGCCTGTACCTCAGCGTGCCCTTGGTTTCACGAATACACAGGGTCGTAAGTGGTTGTTGAACTGTGTATGCCAGCAGTGCCTTTCTTAGCATTCCAAGTGTCAAGCGATACTTTTACAGGGTGACTCACATGCAGAAAAGTGTCTAAAATATTGTGTATGCTTACACATACTTTGTTAACATCCCATATTATATACGATGGGATTTTCTGGTAGAATAGAGCACGACTAGAAAATAAAAATTCTGCTGGTATGCCAGAATGAGTTTACACGAAAGAGGTTAGAGACTGCACATTGAGGAAGAAAGCGTCAGCGGTTATTTCAATTGTCCTGTTCCAAACTACTTCAAGTATGAGCAGATTCTATGATATGAAAGCAGCATTTCAAGCTGAATCCTGATGACTCGACGGAAAGTATCGTCACGATTATGACTTGGAGGTCAGTTTGCTCGGGGTTGAGCAGACTGACTGTTGTGAAGAGTTCATTAGAACCCAAAAAACAGTTAACAAGTATATAGCCGAACAATAGAAAGTACAATAAATAAAATTAGTATTTACGTTTCGAATGTCCAAAAAATTCGCCCACAGTGATACCAGATCAGGAATGCACATGTCAGCCTGGCTTTAATAATCAATTATTCTCACTTCGGCTGAGAACAATACAAGATTGCTGATTATGCGAACTCATCAGCGGATGTGGTCGAGGCCATCTGTTAGTAAGTTAACGAGCTGACGCATGTAAAGCCTTACAGGATGGTCACTCGTGACAATATTCTCTAGATCCAGACAGACAACAAATAATTTAAGTTTTGGCACACGATAATTCTCGCTGCTCCCACATCCAATTACGGTCTATCCAAATGCCAAGTACAATCACACAGATGAAGGGAGGAAGCTCCCAAAGCGTGCGACGATTTGTTACTCCCTGACACGTATACATCCCGCATCCGAATACAGACATTCACACCCCATCCTCACTACCTCTTTCCACATATCGCATATTATTCCATCGTATCACGGACGGTGACACTTGAGGCGTAAACTTTATTAATGTTGTAGTTGTGTTATCTGTAACCATGCATATCAAGAGGAATCGACCAGCTTAGATTACAGGGGTGATATTGAGTCTCTTTGTCTTATTAACATCCTTAATACTGAGCCTGTAGGTCGTATTAAATTTTTTATGAAACGTTAAGGTTGGGTTAGAGTATTCTATATTCTGAGAAGGATGAAAGGCCATATCAGCCAAGAGCACAGCACTTAAGCCCCATTAGGTTTCATGTACGGGGGGTCATTCAGGACTGAATCGTCAACAATCCAAAACTATGGTGATGCAACCCAGTGAAGTTCCCTTACACTGGTCACACAACGCTAACGTTCCCCCGGAATGGTTTCTAGGATTGACAGAAAAGGTGGTGAGTCACAAAAGCGGATTGCTTGACTTTCTTTTCCCTACTAACATCCTCCACATAAGGGTGTTTCATGCAACAGTGATGTTTTCCTAGCTGACAGTGTCCTCTCGCAATGTTAGTGGCAAACGGAAGTTGTTGTCTGGACACAGACATTAAGCTGTTTCCTCACTATAGTATCCCAAATATTTTTTTAGCGAATAAGCATCTCGACGTATCATCCCATATGCTCTTGAAGATATTGTGGACGTGCTTTTCTATCATAGTTGCCACAGCTCCGACAGGTGGGATGCAGACGTGCTCTAGATCTAGAACTCTGGTTTCAGAAGATATCGTTTTTGCCAATCTATCACTTTAGATTGTGAGATACCCTTCATCCATACAACTGGTATGTTACTAGTGGCGGAGACTTCCACAAAAGCCAAATGACAGTCCATTATTCTTCTCGTTGTAAGATTGCAACTCTTGGGAGTCAATGTCCATGCAGATCGTAATATTTTTGCTACTAACATTTATGTGAGCAGTTTCCTGTGCATCTGAAGTTATGCCAGCTACTTCGACCTATGTGACGCTAGCATATTGTTATTAGGCCGCTTGTAATTCATACGGGACTTTTAAGGTATACCTCGCAGCTAGTCTCACCAGAATTCTTAGATCCGCCAGAGAAAATCTTAGCACCTTCCTCGATCTGTTTTTCAGAAGCCGGGGTAATAGCATAGGGTTGAACAAATATTAACTTTGGAGAAATGCTCTCTGTGTCAGTGTGCAGAAGTGAGCTATCAGTAATTTCATTATTTCTTAAGGGACTCCTAGCTGTCGTATACCCTTTGTTTACCTGTATCTCAATGGATTTGAACCGTTCCATTGTTGACTGACTCACTTATTCCAGATAAATTTTGAGTGGTGACAAGTTCAGCATGAGCATAAGAATGGAATTAGTTTATTCCAGAAAATATAAGAAATAATTAGGCTCTAATATGGATGCACGCTTGTGGGACTCAAAGTTGCCAAATCAACAATGCTGCTTTGAAAATATCAGAAAGATGACCACCGATGAAAGGCTAGATCAGCATCCCAATGCAGAAGCCCTGCTGGGCAACCGCAATGTTTTCGAGGATTGAAGGGGACCAAGCCTTGAGAATTTATGTATTTCTTTTAGTCCAAAGCAAAGCATCTGCGAAAAATCTGGATGACAGTATTATTTATTTATACGTTAAGATTATATACAAGATATCAGTGGATTGCCTTCACTCAAAATATTACTTCATATAAAGACACAGTAAAATTATTGGTTGATCAAATTGATCTGTTTCAATAGTCATTGTTGCTCTAAAAACAAACAAAATACCAACAAAAATTTCTAGGGTATTTGTTCAGCGTTTGAAGTAAGTAGTCCAAAGTTCTTTTATTATATCACAGAAGACCTGGCCTGTAGTTCGGTCACGGTGTTTATACTCGTACCAGCTACACTTTGATTCAGTGTAACTTTTGCAACAATACGGTAATATAGCCTACCAGTATTTACTATATAAAATGCCATTATCAAAACAAGGAAATAATAATAATGCCTTTATTAGCTGCAGTGATGCGAAGTATAGCCAGACGGCTACTCTTACACCCAACCCCACAACAGGAAAAAAGAATACTTGAACACATGAACAAAATAATAACATACCAAAAAAAATACAATTCATAAGAATAGCAACATTGATTGCACGAGACAAATGTCGATAGCATTGCGAGAGTTTTAAATTTGAAACAAAAATAGTAGAAAATAGTCAAACGAAAAAAAGCACATGAACACAAGAAAAACTGAACTAAATGGACTCCAGCAGCTGACTTTTCATTAATTTCTTAAAAGAAGCAACCTGTTTGGATCGATAGCCACTGTTGACTGCATTGTAATGCTTGACAACTTATTTCAAAGACCGGGGTATTGTGAGGAGGCATGTTAAAATTAGCATTAAATCTAAGAGCTCTGCTAACAAAACTACCTCGGTGAACTAATTTGCTAGCGAGGTAAGCTGGTCTGTTAGATAATAGAACTTTATGCGTGAAGACGGTCAAAAGATATAAAAATAACTTACCAATTCGCAACCAGTTGAGTTCTTTGATTTTATATGAGACGCGACTAAACTTGCGTAATCCAAAAATAAACCTACAACAGCTGTTCTGAATTTTCTGGAGTTTCCTTTTGTGGACGTAGTCTAAACATAGGTAATAACGAACAAGAGAGTTAGAAATGACAGACAGCACAAGACTTTCAAGACTTTCAGCTAGCTTTTTTCGGGTTTTAAAATTCAAGATGAATCGATTAGAATAGAGGAGTTTCAAACGCATGTACGTTACTCTAGATAAGAAAGAGATATGCCGATCGAATCTCATATTTAAGTCAATGGTAACACCGAGATTCTTGGCGTAATCCACAAAAGGGATGAGTGTCTCATCCAAAACAACACAAATCCTCTGCTTCATTTCACGGTAGGAGTTCTTCGAACAGTACAACATTGCAGTAGTTTTATTAGGATTGATCTTCAAGCAGTGCTTGTTACAGTAATCACTGATGTTAGCCAAATCTAAATTAACTTTAAAAGAAACTTCATCAACCTTTGATGGATCGAAACCAAACACTAACTGAGTATAAGCTGCATAAGTTTGCATACTACAGTGGAGTGAACAGTCTTGCAGATCGATCGTATAAATCAGATATAGTAAGGCACCTAATACTGAGCCCTGAGGAACTCCTGAAGGGAACTGGCTCAGAGGAGGAAATTCCCCAATCAGTTTTCACTGTTTGTTGACGATTTAGCAAGTATGACTCAAAGAACCTTAGAACTATATCTGACATTCCATAATGGGATAACTTACTCAGTAGTATCTGGTGATTGACCATATCAAAGGCTTTCGAGAAGTCTAACAGTATCAAGACGGTGTTGATGTGATTATCTAAATTGTGAATGATGGAATCAGTAAGATGTAACAAAGACGAAGTAGGTCTGTAACCAGCTCTGAAATCTGACTGATGTAGAGGAAATCAGTAATTTTGTTCGAAAAACTCCACTAGTTGTGAGTAGACAGCTCTTTCGAGTATTTTTTAAAGAAAGCATAATAAGGTAATTAGCCTTAGATCCCAATATTGTTCTGGATGATTAGTTTTAGCTATTGGAATAATAATACCATTTTTCCAACTGGCAGGAAAGTAACCTGTTTCCAGACAGACATTAATAATGTGAGTTATATGGTCTATGGTATCAGGCAATCATAAGCAAACCATATTTAAAGTTAGACCATCAGAGCCACATACCGTAGACTTAATGTGAGAGATTATATTGACGATGTCTTGCTGAGTAAGGAGTTTAAAAGCAAACAGAGGTGCATCCGGTGTATGACGTCTATCGCTATAAGAGTTAGAGACACTGTCAATCAAATTTGGATCAGCTGCAGCTGTCTGTAAAATTGAAAGAAAATAATTATTTAAAATGTTAGGCTCAACGAGACTGGGAGGTATCGCAACATGTTTCTGGGCTACCACATTCATCCTCCTCAGGTGTTTCCACGCTTGACTATAGTTAAGATTCCCGAAACGTGACATACATATATGCTTTTTTCTCTCTTTCTAAGCGATGCAAGGGCATCATTTCTCAAATGAGTCCTTCTTTCCGTTGCATATGGTGAACGTAATCAGAAAGTCTAGGAATTTCCATCATACCTGGTAATACTTCTTTATTTATTCATATTTACTTTTTGACCGAATTTGGAACAACTTTGTCCGTGTTCAGTCATTGAATATAGAACTCAAGATTACCTCGAGAAAGTGCTGCTGCAGTTCGAGTAAAGTAGGAAGAGAAGCCGTTCAAAAATGAGAAGGTAAGTTAACAGAGTTGCAAAGGTGATGAAAATTTTTCAAAAGGAACACATTTACTTGTGATGTATATGACAAAATTATTATTTGAAATACACATATATTTTAATAAAGAAATTGTAGAAAATTACAATGCTTTTATTGAGTCAGTCGAAAAGTTGAAGACTGCTCAATCTCTGCTGAATTTAAGCAGTCATATCTTATAATGTTCATCATGGTTGGTCTCTTAAGTCCCTACCCATTGAACTCAAATTCTAAACTGAGCTTAATGCCACCAAAAAATCAGCGCCTTTCAAATATCATTTGCTCTTCTTGTTGTTACTATCATTTTTCCCTCTTTTATAGTAAGATGCTTGTTTTTCCAAACCAATAAAATACCAATTCTTGTACTTTTACCGAACATAAGCACCCATTTTGTGCATATGGTCCTATAACTTGTAAGATATGAGGTAATACTAGGAAATCGTATTTGGAACTTTCATGGAACGCACTATTAGTGCAACTAAATTACTTTATTATAATAATTATATGAGAACGCCTAAATGCTTAACGCCATTTTTTTAAATACACATCAATCTTCTTTAGAAGTGACTGCTAGCCCTTCACCTGCAAACAGGACAAAATTCCGAAACCACGTCACGAAAGCCAATTTCCGAATGCATTAGTAGAAGTAGTTATATTGGGAGAATACGGAGGCTGACAACTAGATTACCTTCGGCCCTTTTGCTGATCCTGGGTCCAATACGATGGTCATAATAGCAAAACCTGTCGCCTTCATACGTTCCCTTCTCCGTCCAACTCCGTCATACCGAATGCCTCAGTTCAAAGTTGTCTCTCCCTACAGCATTTTAGATCAGTCCGAAAAACGTGCATATTGCCCATACGTACAGATTGCGGCTTTCTCTCCGAAGTTATATACAGGGTGTTTCATTGGTAGAGGAACATATTTTTACCGTAGGTACAGGCCACCCTAGTGGTTATAAATAAACCAAATTGTGGGCCATTGGTACCATACAGGATGTTCATTCGAAAACTTCCCACCACAGATTTATTGAAAACCGGTGAATAAAAGAAAAAATGCCTAGACACGCCGAAAGACTCGTCGGGGGGGACAGCTTCTTAACCAAGAACTACTTCATCTCCTTTCACCCTCGGCCCCCAGGGTCGTTCCCTTAAAAATTTTAAATAACAAGGTGTAACGAGTAATAGCTTGTTTGTGAGGCCATTGGAAGTCCTTTATTTTGAGGTTTAATTTTTTGAAATTAGTCTATTCGTTTCTGAGAAAATAAGCAAAATCTTTATTTATGTTGATTTGTTCAGATAGAGAACAAAAACATACGAAAATATCACTTTTTTTCAATAAGTGCTCTAAATGTTGCCCGATAGAGTTTGCCAAATCTACAATTCGTTTATAATTCAAAACGGAAACTACCAACATAAACAGCAATTCGGAAGGTTAGGCGTGGCAACATCCAAATAACAACCCCAATTTTTTTCCACATTCCTTTCATCCACACATATCCTGGGCGAACTGTATTTATTGTTATACCTGTTTAGTTATTTGTTGCTAAGGGAAACAAATAATTAAATTTGCTGTCAGTTACCTTTGTAAAAGTCTTGCGATAGTGACAATTAACTTATTGATTCAGATTTTACTTCCGAAATGGATTACACACTAGCCGAAAGAGTGGAGATGGTTCTAATTTATGGTGTCCAAAATCAATGTGCTCGGCAAACTGCCGACACGTTTAACGCCAGACATCCGGGGAAAATAACCTCGCATAGGTATGTTATGGACCTTGTTACTGAATTTACTCAAACTGAATCTGTTTCAAATCGAAAACGTGATCATCTGAGAGTTTTGGATGAAGCCGCTCAAGGTGAAGTTTTGGGTCAATTTGAATAAATCCCAATATTTCATTACGCCGATTTGTTACTGCTACTGGTATTTCATTAGGCTCTGTACACACAGTTACTAAAATCCATAAACTTTATCTATTCAAAATGAAAATATTGCAAGAGTTAACCGAAGATGATTTCGACAGGCAAATCGAGTTTTGTGAACAAATGACTGCAGCGAATAATGATAATACCATTCGTGTCTGCTTCAGTGATGAATGCACATTTTATTTAAATGCATTTGTTAATAAGCATAACTCCAGGTATTGGGGCAATGAAAATCCTCATGCTTTTGTAGGAGGGCATACCCTGTGCCCCCAAAAAATTAATGAATCTATGGGCAGTCATTTTAGGAAACAAAGTGATTGGGCCATCACTTATTAATGGAAATTTGAACGGAGACATATTTATGGATATGTCGGAAAGTACCATCAATCCGCTTATCACTAAAAAATATACCAGACTGAATTGGCAGTTTATCTTAAAAGGTAGACTAATTAATGGTCGTTTAAAAATAATATCTTTTATTTGTAGCATTTCGCAAGTATTACGACTTCTATGACAAAACTTGGAATTATTCAGTTTCTAGTAAAAAGAACCTACAAATGTTATACTATTTTTGAAAGAACATTAAATAGCTTGTTTTTAAAGGTCATCTGCTGACTCGCAGTCCGCTACATTTTTTTTCACTGTAATTGGTCAAACGATAAAGAAGGAACTACAAGCATAAATTATAGAACTGATACAAATAATCTATCAAGTATGTACCCTCTAATAAAAAGAACGTAGCTGTAGTATTCTCCCTCTGTCACCACCCACTCTATATGAAAAGATAATATCCTAGTAGGTAAATCTTTGTTTTGTTTTTATTTTTGTAAGCCATTATATTTATCGCGAGTCGTTGACTTAACTCAAATTGCTGACAGCTATCTAGAAGCTATTATTTTTACCTACTAGTAAGACGTCCTGGATGTTAATTTTGCTTGTTTTTGTTTTTTGTTTCTTATCTTTTTTAACGTGTTTGGTGTTGAAGTTTTATCCTATCATAGTTTAGTTCTAAATACTCACATCTGCCTGAATTTGGCGTTTAATGTCACCGAAACGTCGTATTTTTAATAAATGTAAGTTGACCGAATCCCAAGAATGTATAACTCTAAATTACAAGATCATTCTCTCGAAATCTGACACTAATGTGGCACATACTCTCCGACTCATACAAAACCTCAAATCAAAAAAAGCAGATCGATGGGATGAAGTTTCTGTACTCCTTCCAAACATGTGAAGAAAATTCAGAAACTCCAGTAAGGAGTAATAGCGTCAAGTAGGTTGACTCTGCACTTCTCACACAACGCCGCCATCAGCTCATGAAGGAATATGTTCAGCTCAAAGCTAGACCCTCTGAGAAGAAAGTCAGTCAAAGAGATCCAGACACACACACACACCCTCCTAGCCTGTGCGGTCCCTCCACCACCCCTGTTCCAGGCAACGTCAAACCCTTCAGGAGTGGGGGGAAGAGCAATCTGCTCATCCCTCCTCTCCCGCCCGAAGGCCTGGCGTGGCGCTGAGTGGTTCAGGCCGCTGCGTATTCCCCGAGTGTGTGCTGCCGAACGATCTAACCCCCCTCCCCAATTTTGCCCCTTTTTCCCAAAATTTGACTCGATCGCGCACGCGTCGCGGAAGCACGTGGTGGACGTTTCATCCAACTGTCGGTTCTTGAGTTTTATGGACGGCCTCTTTCTTGGAGGTCCTGCGCTGGGGGCTTTGACCTAAGCCCCGCATTAAGGTTGGTGAGCCTTCGCTCTTTCCTCGTCGACTGGAGTCAGTCAGTCAGTCGTTAGTCAGTCATTTGCTGTTTGTCTTCATCTCCTGAGGTTAGCCCCGAGTCCGTGCTTGACTCTGGCCACCTCAATCGACAGGCTGCTTTTTGTCCACCCTTTGTACACGGGCTGTTCTTTCCCCTCTTGGGTGTACCACTATTGTCGGTCTTCTCCCCTTTTCTTTGGTCTCATCAGCTGCTAGGACCAAATTTCTTCTTGTTGCAGCTGGCTTTTCGGTCTTTTATGACGCCTTATTGTTCTTGGGTCGTACTCCAGGGCGTCTTTAATCAGCACATTTCGATGTCTTTCGTTTTTTTCAAAGAACTTTCGGGCCCTCTCTCTCATCTGGATTACGACCGGTACCTGTCGTAGTTCGTCATATAGCACTCTGCACATACCACGATGCGTCCACGGCCTCACGGAGTGCTATGTTTTGTTGAGGTTGGAGCCTCTCCTTCATCGTTTTGGAAACGTAGCCCCAAGCTACTGCTGCATAAGTCATGATTTGGAGCAGCACCATCTGAATCATGATGGTCTTATTCTTTAAGGACACTTTGCTTCTTCTGCCTATTAAAGGTCTTAGTTTGGAGCGTGCCATCTTCACTTTCTGTACCTGGCCCTCGACATGGTTCTTCCAAGTGAGTTTTTGGTCTATCTTGACTCCAAGGTGGAGTCCTTCCAGTCGACCTCAACTTCTTCGTTTCACCTCCAGCCTCTCTCCATTCTGGTGGTCGTCATCTTTATTTTGGTTTGAGGTAATCTTCAATTTCTTCGGAACAGTACCGCTTCGGTCTTCTCACGGTTGAGACGGATCTTCCACTTGATGCACCATTCCTCTAAGTTGGTAGTCGCTCGTTGCAGATATTCCGCAACCATGCGGGGTCTCGTACGTTCTGCCGCATATGCTGTATAGTCCGCATACACATACAGTTGCATTTGTGGAGTCTTCGGGATGTCTGAACTGTAGATTGCATTTGCATACAGCAGGGGTGATAGAACCGCTCCCTCCGGTACTCCTTCCTTTACAGTCCTCGTCGTCGAAGTTGCTTTACCAGTCCTAATTCGGAATCAAAGAGATCTTTTTTTTTTGGTTAGGGGGGAATGCGTTTACGCACCATACCATAGCCCGAGCTACGGCGTGTGTGGGACTCCAGGTTGTCTTGAGGAGACCACCTAATACCCTCTAAACCCTAACCTCCGCGTGGCCCGACTCATCAGCGTCTCGGTAGGCCATGTGTTGTGCGTGACCTGCGGTCTGCTACAACGTCTCCTCATGTGTTTCAGTCTCTGGGAACGCCGGGCTGGTTCCCTTTACCTCGCACGTTCTATCGATGTCGTTAAGCGATCATCGATAGAGGGTCTGCTAGGTTCTCTTGAAACTCTTGTTTACGAAAAATCAAGAGTTCCAAGTCCTCTTACCTATATATTGTTCCTGGTCCTGGTCCTGAAGGGTCCTGGTCCTGGTGGGTCCTGGTCGTGGCGGGTCCTGGTCCTGGTTGGTCCTGGTCCTGGTGGGTCCTGGTCTCGGTGGTTCCTGGTCCTCTGCATCCACGCCGTGGGGGGGGGGGGGGAGCAAGTTCGGGTTCTCCTAGTTTCCTAGTCAAGGTTCCAGTGAGCGGGTGCCAGCTGGGACCTTGGTCTAGGGTACCTGGGTCTGCGGTTGCGAGGCCTCTCGTCCGGATCGTAGTCCATGAGGAATCGTAGCTGCTCGTTCGGGTGGTCCTGAGCTTTCTGGAAGGTCAAAGAGATCCGTAAACTTGTTCCATATTTATCCTTTCCCCACCCTACCGGTAGTCCATCTGGCAACGTTATCCCTTTCCAATACCTAACGCGGTCACCAGTCATCAGTCAGATACAGCAGAAAAGCCAGACATGCCGCCGGGAGCAGAAGCAGAGGCGAATATTTTTCAAGTTTCAAGAGCATATGTATGAGGAAATATATGATGCGTCTAATAGGTGCATAGAATTACCAAGGTTGAGAGCGAATAAATATATTAACAAAAAAAATCATGAGATGTATCCACCCACCACTGATTTTTTTTTCAAAAATGATAAAGATCCTCTGAAACGTCAAAAAACCAGGTTTGAGCGATTTTTTTCCGTTATTTGACCTTTTTCTCCGCCGCCACTGGACCGATTTTCAAAAACTTTTATATCATTGGCATTTGACTGGGATGTTTTATTCTGCTCTTCTGATGTTAATTATATTGTTGATGTATTTTATGGCAACATTTACCAAATTTTTGACTGGTACATACCTCTGTATAAGAATTACAGTCACCGATACCCGCCTTGGTTTCACTCAGCTATTATTAAGAACATTAAACTTAAAGCTAAATTTAGGAAAAAAAATCAACAGGTCTGCTTTTGTTGATGATCTACAAGAATTCAAACGTTTGCGCCGCTTGATAAAAAACCGGATTAAATCAGCGTATGATCAATATATTGAAAATATCCAGAATTCTTTAACAATTAACTCCAATGCTTTTTGGTCATACGTTGACTCCAAAAACAACACATCACGAATCCCTGGGATAATGAAATTTCAAAATAATTCTATATATATATATCAGCCTCAGGATATAGTAAACGCATCCAGTGAGTTTTTCAGCAGCGTCTATGTCACTCACAAGCCCCATAATAATGCCTCACTAAATCATAGTAATTTATTTGTCCATTTTCATCCAATTGAGGAAAATGAAGTCAGGAATTCCATTAAATCACTAAAGGATAAGATGACATCTGGTCTAGATGGTTTCGATACAATTAAACACAAAACTTTATTAAATAAGTTAAGTGCACTTGGTTTCACAGAAGATGCTAGGGAGTTGATGAAATTTTACTTATCCCATCGTAGACAATTTGTTAGCTATAATGGCTTCCAATCTGGGACCTACTTGGCATCTTCTGGAGTTCCTCAGGGGTCCAACCTGGGACCATTACTGTTTTTGATATTTATTGATGACCTCTGTGACTCAGTTGAATGTGAACGCCTATGCTTTGCTGACGACCTAAAAATTTATTCGCAGATAAATGCTCCTGATGATTGTATCAAGCTACAACACCAATTAAATTTTGTGCTGTCTTGGTGTGTAGAAAACAAGTTGGAGCTTAATGTGAGCAAGTGTAAAATATACTAAGTGACATATAAATCCGAACACCCAGTTTAAATGGTTTTATTTTAATAAAATTTTGTATAAGTACTTAATGAAGCATAATAAGTAAACGATAAAAATTTCAAAATGATTGCACTGCTTTAAAGCCCTTTGACCTTTAATAATGTGTGGATGCACCCTGATGTACTACGCATTCTCCAACGCGCCTAGGCATGCTTCTGATCAGGTGGTCAATGTCCTCCTGTGGTATCTCATTCCAGGCAACCACCAACTTCTCTCGAAGTGCTTCTAGAGTCTGAGGAGGACGTTGCAAATTGAGCAATTTCCTACCCATCATATCCCACACGTGCTCAATTGGGGATAAGTCGGGAGATCTCGGTGGCCATGGTAACAATGTGACATCATTATGTTGAAAGAAGTCTATTGTGACTGTTGCAACATGTGGTCGGGCATTATCTTGTTGGAAAGTTGGATCTGCCAGGGTGTCAAGATAGGGTAAAAGATGGCGTTCTAGAACTTCGTGGATATAACGCTGCGCGTTCATGTTACCTCTGATGAAGAATAAAGGTGACCTGGAACCATAAGCTATAGCACCCCAAACCATAACTCCAACAGTGTGATGAACATGTCTTTCAACAAAAAAGTGTGGATTCCTCCTTTCACCACGTCGCCTTCTAACCCTGGCACGACCATCGTGCATGCCTAAACAAAATCGAGACTCGTCACTAAAGACAATACTGTTCCATTCCTGATCCCAGAGTGACCGTTGTCTGCACCACTCAAGGCGATTACGTCGGTGTTCTCGAGTTAAAGGGAGGACCCAGTGTGGCCGGTATGAAAATAAGCCAAAACTTCTCATTCGTCGGTAAACACTTCGCATGCCAATAGGTCTTCCGTGTTCTGCAAACCATTCATTTGCAATGGACCTGGTAGTGGAGAAACGGTCCCTTAAGGCCAATAATCTTAGGCGGCGATCTTCACGGTCTGTTGTTCTACCGCGGCGTCCAGCGCCCCTTGCTCTTTGCGTACGGCCTTCTCGAAGCCATGCCTGACAACACCTAACCACAGTGTCTACACTTCTTTGCACTCTAACTGCAATTGCCCGAAAAGAAAGTCCAGCTTCCCGAAGTCCCACTATACGGCCTAGGATAGGTCAAACTCACTAAGTTGACGAAATCGTACAGGTCTCCGTACTCTAGGCATCGTAACCGATCGTAAAGGATGTCAAGAACCAAAATCCGCCAACGTTGATTCTTTACTGCGGCTGAAATATTCATTTTTAGAGCGTTAGTGAATTAAAAAAAAAGCAGTATAAAAACCGGAATGTCCAACTGATAAGGCTGAAAATTTTTTCACTTGTTATTTACAGTAAGATAAATACATTCACCAACTTTTATTAAAATCAAACCATTTAAACTGGGTGTTCGGATTTATATGTCACTTAGTATAGTCAGCTATACCAGGAAAATTAATGTTTGCGAATATCCGTACTCTATTGATGGGTCTGTGCTAGAAAGATGCTCTGATGTACGTGATTTAGGTATAATCTATGATCAAAAGTTAACGTTTAGTCAGCATATAAATAAAAAAGCATGAGAAGCATTGGCGGCTTATGGTTTCATAGTAAGGAATTGCAGGAATTTTCATAACATAAAGTCTATTAAGCTATTATATTATGCTTATGTTAGATCCAATGTCGAATATTGTAGTATTATTTGGAGCCCTTACTATGAACGCTATAGCACAGCCATTGAAAAAATACAACGGAAGTTTATGAAGTTTGTTCTGTTTAGGATTGATGGGACATATCCAGAGAGAGGTACAAGTAATGAGGAACTATGTAGTCGTTTAGACATGTTGACTTTGAAAAAACGTAGGTACTGTGCCTCAATAATATTTGGCTACAAAATGATCAACAATTTAATTGATTGACCCTTGATCCTGGAGGAGATCAAGTTTCGTACTCCAACGTTTGCATCTCGCAATCATAAAATATTCGGGCTTCCTAGAGCTAGGACAAACATTGTTCTCAAGTCACCGTTATATGTAATGTGCTCTAACTTAAACAGAATTGGATGTTACTGTGATATATTTACGACAAATGTTAATTACCTGCTAAAGGCAGCTAAGGCTTATTCGGATCAATAGCTCATCTTACAAATTTATACCTGTGTTGCATTTGTTGTTTTCTTTTCGCTTTTTTTTTTGCTTTTGTATTATGTTTATAAATTGTCCTATAAATGAGAAACTGTTGGACAATAAGGCTATTATTATTATTATTATTATTATTACTATTATTGTTATTAATGGTAACTTTATGTGGAAATAGCTTCCAAATCAGAGCAGTACTTTCCAAGCTATAGGAGGCCCAAGGATTGGTGGACAGACAAACAGACAGGCCGACGGAAATGAGCGACATGAGTTTCTCTGGTGTGCATGACGTAACAGTCACAGAACATATTTATCTCATTTTCCATTTTTTTGCAATTGCAATACTTCGTCGCCTGAATGGCGTGTGAAGTATGACCGTGTTGTCAAATTTTAACTAGTCCGGTCCTGTTTTTCTTTTCCTCTTTGTATCAGGTTCCAGACAAAATATGAGTGATAGTTAAAGAGTTGTGAGTTCTTTAAGAGCTGTTCAAAATATATAAAACTATCTGTGTCATGGTTATAAGAGTCCCAAGACCCATCAGTATTGGTTATCGATCGTCACCGCAATGGCCTCTATCCATGTTTAAAATGTCTTCCTCTCCCAATAAAGCACCCTACATTTCGCAGCAGTGTTCATAATTTCATATTGTTCGCCGACCTTTACTAGGAGACTCGTTTTCCAAATAACTATACGACCTCAAATAACCCTGGCATGATGGAGCAATGATTTACTCTATACATATCTATGAAGCAAGTTACCTCAGAAATAACCCTCAACTCACGAAAAGGATACTCAACCCTTTTTTATGAAACACTTCCTGCAACTAAAAGCTTAAGGAATCTTTTTTAAAATATGCACAATCACAAACACCATCGCTGCTGAATAACTATTTACAACCCAAACAAGAGGATACCCTTAAAAATCTCCAGGATTTACCTTTTTTCTCCGACACGTTAGGCTGTAAAAAAGGGTCAGGAAATCTCCGCGTCAGACCTGGCACACAATCCTTTTATTTTATTTTCTCCCTCGAGGGGCAAAGTATACTCCCAGCGGTGATATGTACTTAACGTGAGGGGTGACCGGATTGCCCCCATATTCGCCCTTGGATCGGTGTCATTCAGATATATGGATGAGGTCGTTTTTTCAAGGGACGCATAATGGGGAGATTTTGTTTGACATGCTTGGGTTGTTGTAGAAGGGGCGTTTTTTGTTGTGTTACTTAAGCGGATGATCATGGTTAGAATCGCCCAGAAAGGTTTATTGTAGGTCCAACAGTAATTTGACTGCTTGAACACATAGGCAGTTCATCTCCTCACCTCCGGCCAGCTGCGATACGATCGCTCAGCTACAGCTTACCGGAGGGCATCCTCTCGACTGGGGTCTCCTTAGGAGAAACAGCTCACGGTCATGGTTTTTGGGAAACGGTTATAAAACATTATTTTTGAAAGATAATTCGATATTACAGCAGGGTGCTTACAATTGGACAATCTGTAGCTGAGCGGCTTGAGTACGGCTGGCTAGAAGTGAGTAGATGTATTCTGGCAGCGCGTAGCTGAACAGCTTTGAGTGCACTCGGTGACGCAGACCGATGACCCATTTTCCATCATTCTGCGATGTGTTTAATGATACACTTTACGCATAAAGCCCACGACATTCGACATTTATTTGATGTCTCCTTCAAACAAGATGCATGTATTCAAGAAGCACTCACAAATATTAAGGCAGCATATTTACAGTCTTAGTCTGACTAAGGCCAGTAGTGTCGTATTTTCTTTGTCCACCGCATTATTACATAATCATAATCACCGTTTTTGGCGGGTACGTCATCAATGCCGTACGAAATATGTATGATCAACTTGACCGACCAATACAGACTAAGTAAAAGGAGCAAGCCCACGATTTGTCTCCAAAATCGCAGAATGAAAGTGAGTACTACAATTGGACATGAAATAGGTTACTTTATTGACAGTTATGTCACTAAATTCGTATTCTTAAGGCCGATTAATAAACTATATGTTCGTCGTTCTTATTAAAAGTTTGGCAGCCTATATAACCTTGTAAAAACTTTTGTCGTTCGTCATTGCTGTTGACGTTGGTTGTTCGGCTTGGTCAAGCTTTAACTTTTACAGTTTCAGTTAACGTCAAAATATGAAAGCGTTGACTCACGTTCATATACAAGGACCAGTTGTGACAATCCCAATAAACAAATTTCGCTTTGAGAACGAGGTTATGTATGTCCTAAGCTCCTGATAATTGAGTTGAGAGATGATAAATTGCTACTAAACTGCAATGACTGACAACCAACAGCGAGTTCATAAATCGGCTTTAACTGTTATTTTTTGAAAGTGGGAGTGTTTGAAGGCAATTCTGGTGTTAGACGACTGCAGGATATGATACCTCTTGCTTGGCTCCTTTTAGTCTATTCGAATACCTGTAAAAAGAGCGAACGTTGATGAAGAACTACAGAGCAGTAACTATGCCGGAAGGTTTGTCTAAGACATTCGAATATGTGTCTTTAGATCGTTGGATGAATTCTTTGAGTAACTCCAAGGTAGTTACCAATAGACAACATGGTTTACCATAAGGAGGATCCACAAATTCAGCAATGACTGCCTCTTATATACAAGTAATGTTGATGCAAGCGAATCTTCCGCATCTATTTTTTGTGATTTGAGTGGGGCATTTGTCTGCGTTAAGCATTAAATATTACTCGATACATTAGAATATTATGGTATCAGAGGAACTGCTCAAGAATGGGTAGCCTTTGTCCTTGAGAACCGGAGGCATTATGTATCTATCCATTTTAAATCCGACGGCATGCATTCTAAGATCAACTCCAAAGTCATGCCAATTAAGAAGGGTGTGCTACAGGGTACTATACAGGGTCCGATTATCTTCCTCCTATATGTCAATCAGATCGCAGAGGCTTTACCCGCCATTAAATATACAGCTGATGCGGACGACATATTTTCATATATACGAGTATCTACCAAATTTAATTTTGTTCAGCTCATATAAGCGATTTGACAACCCGCATTTATAACCTATGTGTAATTTTATTCCCACTGTTTCCATATGATAGAAAACAACTCGTGTCACGTCGTCTGATAGATGATGAGTAATATATATATATATATATATATATATATATATATATAATTTTTTCAGCCCTTTTACACACGGTATCGTAAAGTACTTGTATCATTCCGTAAGTTCGTGTACAGCGCTGACTGTAAGGAAGACTTGAAGCTGCCTATTGAGCAGCAAGAAACGATGTGACCTTTCCACTGATAGTTATGGCCCGTTGATGAAATTTCAAATTATTCAGTATGGTCTTGTGAAGCTAAACTTATGTGACATCCATTACATATATGGATATACGGAATTTTCTAGAAATGCTCAAAACTTAAATGGCACATATGGAGAAACAGATTGTATAAACAACCATAAATAATGTATGATACTAATCTCCTAGTAATATTAGAATATCATACTTTTTTACACTACGGTTTTTATGTTTCTTCTTTGCTCGTTAATCCTGTTGGTTTCCGAATACAATACGTGGAGAAAATCTTCTATAAATTCATTTTATTATCTGGATTTGCTTTATTTGGTCAGTAGTGCTATTCTAACAATTCGCTGAAAATATTTTACGTCGCGATCCTATGTCAACGGGTGGCTCGAAATCTGGATGAAATATTATTATGGTGCCTGCTTAATCCTGGATTGTTGTGTATATAACCCAGGAAATTGGGACAAAAAAATAAGCGGGACCTATGAGATGCCTACAGCTGCCTGTTTGAAAAGATAAGGTTACCTGAAAGGTAAAAGGCTGTTGCGGAAATACGTCGCACCACCTATAAATTTCCCTCTTTTATACGACTATACTTTCCTTCAAATGAGCTTACTTTTGACAGCGGCAAACTTAATAGTTTACAGCACGTCGAAAATAACTGACAATACGGTGACTACCAGTTACAGAAAGGTTCAGAATTTTTAAAAGAGGAAGGGGGAAGGTACTGCGATTATTTACAGGCTGTTACAAAATGGTGTCAGGATTAATATAGGGAGATAAAATATGGAAAATGTCTTTGAACTTATTCGCCTTTGATAGTTCACCTTACATTTCTCGAAAACAGGTTGGGATATTGAGAGGAGCTCCAGTACACCAATGTACAATCTTACCTTGTAAATAAATGTTTTCTGAAGTATTTACATCAGTGACGTTCCTGTTATCTAATCTTAGATTTTTCGAAAAAAATAAGTATCAGTATTCCGAAGGCAGATTGACTCTACTTAAAGACTGTTGTTTTTTTTTGGATTTATTGCTGTACAAATTTTTTCACTATCCAGCACATTAGGAGACACTCTTCAGGCATAATCAATTCAGATTCGAGAAAACGGAACTTATCTTTACAAAAATCAGTTGCGTATAATTTTACACTAAACATAACGACGGTCAGGTTTAAACAGTACATGCCGTGGGAATGGCAAATTTCTCTATTCTTAGAACTTTTTTCATACCTTTTACGTGCTGATGTTGCCCTCAAGCCCCACAACGTTGTAAAACCTGCTGTGGGCAGACCACAAACGTGAGGAGATCAGCTCTTGAAAGTGAGAGAAAACCTAACTTCACTTATGCTATATTCTATATTGTCTACACCATTGTCTACGTTGTCTAGGTATGACTTACACAGTATACGCATTGTCCGGATTGTCTTCACCAAAAAGGGGAACAATCAAAGTAATGGGTGATTTTTTTGCTAGTATCTTTTTGGCAACACTATTTTTGACAGATGACGCGTGAATCGTGTCTTGTGTCATTGTCAAACTTGTTCATCTTGCAAATTATTGAATTTTACTATCAAAATTCATGCTCGGTTAAGAGAGTGCATCGAACACTGCTTCCAATTTATGGGCAATTTGGTCGGCCTACTGAGGGAGCTATTCGGAAGCTTGTGACTAAATTTGTTCCCAGATTACATTATTGGACATTAAACCACCAACACGCAGACGTAGAGTGAGGACTGAAGAAAATATTGCGGCTGTATCTGCCAGTGTTAGTGATGACCGTGATATGTCGATTCGCCGCCGTTCGCAGCAGGGCCTCTGTTACTCCACTACGTGGAAAATTTTGCGTCAGTATTTGGGTGTAAAACCTTATAAGATACAGCTGGTGTAAGAATTGAAGCCACACGACCCCCCACAACGTTTCCAATTTGGTGAATGGGCGCTGGCAAAGTTGGAGGAAGATCCACATTTTTATCGAAAAACTGTGTTCAGCGACGAAGCTTATTTCTGGTTGAATGGGTACGTTAACAAGCGAAATTGCCGCATCTGGAGTGAAGACCATCCAGAAGCATTGCAAGAGCTAGCAATGCATCCCGAGAAAATCACTGTTTGGTGTGGATTATGGGCCGGTGGCATCATCGGGCCGTACTTCTTCAAAGGCGACAATGGCTGGAACGTAACTGTGAATGCCGAGCGCTACCGTGCGATGATAACAAACTTTTTTTTTGCCCAAAATGGAAGAGCTCGACTTGGCTGATATGTGGTTTCAACAAGACGGTGCCACATGCCACACCGCACACGAAACAATGGCCCTATTGAGAGGCGAGTTCGGTGAACAGTTTATCTCACGTTTGGGGCCCGTCAATTGGCCGCCTCGATCGTATGATTTAACGCCGTTGGACTATTTCTTGTGGGGCCATGTTAAGGCTAATGTCTACAGGGATACAACGATTGATGTACTGGAAGCCAATATTGAAGCATTTATTCGTGGGATACCGGCCGATATGTTGGAGAGAGTGTGCCAAAATTGGACCTTGCGCATGGGCCATCTAAAGCGGAGCCGCGGCCAACATTTACATGAAATAATCTTTAAACATTAAAATATATCGACCGGTCTATCGGCTCAAATAAAGATTTAATTGTTTTTTCATATCTTTTGTGTTTTTTTTTGAAAATAAAATCCTATACCTCTTAAAAAATCACCCGTTATAAGCGTAGACGCCCATCGCTGGCGGAAGTCTCGCCTTCGCGCGTCTCACCTCTAAAGGCGAACTCGTTTGTGCTGTGATAAACCTAAGAACATATAATTTTTCCAAACGAGGTTTATTTCAGAAAAAGACACCAGAAGCTGCCAGAAAAGATAATATAACACTTTCTACTTGCTATTATGCTCCGTCGGTTTAAAAAAGGGTTCAAAAAGATTCTCTCGATAAAACTTCGTGATTAGGTCATGAAAATGTAGATCACAGATGAAACTAGAAACTCACCATCTTGACTAGTAAAAATAAAAATCGAGAATTGTGGAAGCTTCCGAGTTTGCTAAAATCGATTCAAAAATCCCTCTTCCCTCTGTAAGCCGGCACACGGTCTGTGACAGATACATACGTATAAATGAATCCATTTCCTGGACTAATATTTTCGCACAAAAGCGGAGTGGAACTGCCCGGGGAATAAATCCTTCACGAGTTCGCTCATTAAGCTTTGGCCATACATAAATATAACCGAAATGCTCCATAAAAGACCTTAAACCCGTGGCCAGTAAATCTCCCTCACATGCAAAGAAGAGTTGAAAGCGTTTACTGTCTGCCTTATTATGGCTGACAGTCCAGTGAGATTTTACAGATGAAACTCCACAAGTTAAACGTATATATATATATATATATATATATCTCCATTGGGATCCTCACGATTTTTCAATTAAAGCAAATAAATCATTCAGTCACTATTGGATTATCAATGCAGTACAATATAAATACCTACTGGCTATAATGGATGGAAAAAAGCTTGTAAAATAATCCTTTCACCCATCAGAGTCAGCATATTTAGTGTTCTCAAAGTGCTGACAGATTAAACCATAGGAGGAACCAGAAAAAAGCCTCCACATACCTGTATGTAAAGTGTTCATGAAGTCGGGACTCCTTTCCAGATACAACTAAGCTGTAAGTTAAGACCATATTCTCTACGCATGCCCAAAGAGAATTGAACTGCGCCCGCAGAGGACAAGAGGCTACAACTAGCTTCCAGGAGCTCAGCGAGAGGCATGAGGATAAAGTTGAAACTGGCACGCTAAGAGGAGAGAAATGCGTAGGCGCCTCTACTACAATTTAAACAAAAATATAACTAGTTACATTAATACTGAACCAAAAAAGTTCCGCACTGTCTAACGATGCTTTCAAAATAATGTTCGAAGTTGTCGCCGTACAAGATAAACTAACTTATGCGGCAAGCTATGAAAACGTCCAGGAAAAAGTACATAAATACGCTCGCGAAACATCAGGGGCATCTCACCGTGAAGTCATTACATTGCCAAGTTTATTATTGATAATAATAATAATAATAACAATAATAATAATAAGTCTTTTATTTTCAAACAAAATTCAGTATAATAAGAAAATGTATATAATACCAGTGGCGAAGTCTAGCTGATAGCTACTCTACTCAACCACTGCAGGGGAGCACCCAAATAAGCGAGTAATCAAATTTGTTATTAAATAATGTGTAATTACATATGTCAAAATCAATCAGGTAGACAGAAAAAGTATACATATGATAAATAAAATAGAGCAACACAGGCATTCGCAGTAAAACATACATGTACAGATTATGCTTTTAACTTTTAAAAACTATTCAGGGCATACAAAGAAAGGAACAGAACATTCTACGTAAAACAGATCTAGCCACACTTTTGATATCAATATTGCTTTCATATATACATATACACATAAATACATACGTATACACATATACACACATATATAAGAGTTACACAATAATAAATGAATGGAATGTTGAATATACAACATTGCACCATTGATCCTGCTGCATATCAAACAAATAACGCTTTAGTTTGAATTTGAACTTGTTCATATTAAGAAGCTTGAATTCTTGTGGCAGCTGATTATACATCCTGATAGCATTATAATATATGAACGAACTTTGTAACATGGCGGTCTTATGCTGCAGAACGGTGTAGTTCAATTTTGATCTTATATTTTGATGATGAGTATCTTTGCGAGGTATGAAATGTTTGATGAGACCTGGAGGATTTGGAGTGTTGACCAGTTTATGCGTGAAATTACACAGGTGGAGGAGTCTCCTATTTTTCATATTAAGCCTTCACACTGTCTGATTTTGTCTGATATGGGGTCGTACTTCCTAATTCCGTACACCAGCCTACAGCAGCTATTTTGAACCCGTTGTATTTTCTTTATGTCAGCACTAGTAAAGCACGGCCCATAAATAAAGCTGCAATAGTTGAAATTACTAAGCACCAAGGTCTCACATAAAGTTCTTTTTTAGTTTTTTACTTAGGAAATGTCGACTGCTATAAATCATTTTGAGGGAACTAAATGCTTTTACAAGCGTTGGAACATGGAGTGAGAAACGAAGGCTTGGATCAACAGTTAAGCCTAAATTATGAGAAGAATCACAGAAACTAAGCACTTCGCTTGTAATTTTCAGTGTCCCTTAAAATATTTATACTATTTTTATTGCCAAAAAGTATTACTTTGGTCTTCTTGGAGTTGAGCTTTAGGTTGTGCTGCTCTGATAATGTGTTTATCGATTGAAGCTCTTCATTCAGAGTTCGTACTGCTGCAGCTCTGTCTTTCATGGAAAAGCTAATGTAAACTTGAATATCGTCAGCGTACAATAATTGTACCTTGACGTTTTGTATCTCTCTTAGGATTTTTGCTGTGTATACTATGTATAACAAAGGCATGGATCCCTGTGGCACCCCTCACAGGATATCTGTGCTTGCCGAATAAGAACCATCAATATAAATTTTCTGGGAGCATCTAAGTAAAAAGCTCCATATTAAAAACAGCGAGTGGTCAGTAAAACCATAGTATTTGAGCTTTGACAACAACAGTTTATGACTGATGGTGTTAAAAGCCTTGCAAAAATCCAGAAGGACAAGATCGCTAGACAAACCTTGATCATACACCATTAAAATATCTAAGGCTACCGTAGCTAGTGATGTTTTAAGTTGAAAAACAGCTATGCTAACACTTCGCCTGTTTACCTGTGCTACTCTGTACTGTGTGAATGAAGCGTTGTTATTATTATATACGAATGTGCTGCATTTTCGGTTATATCTAATACGATTACCTGATTTGCAAACGAACAGATCTAAACTACGTTTGAGTTAGATACCGGTATGCATCGTACTTAATCATTTGCCAGAGGCAAGGCTGACTCATATATCGCAGATTCTTCCGAAGTAAATTGAGTATCAGATATCATCAGGCTGTTGTATGCATTACCTAGATACGCTTATTTTTATACAGACTGTACGCTGCCTGAAGGAACACTCCCATTATTGACCCAAAGAATTTGTGGATAGACAAGACCTGAACTTCGGACCACCTAGTGGTTGGGTAAAACAAGACATAATCTGCCATTTGATTCTATGTATTCTACTATTTTTTGATGTGTAGTTAAGATATGTGATTATTTTTTCTGTTTTGAAGCCGAACAAGCAAATCAGGCTACATATTCTATTAGTTTTTATCGATACGTTTTATAAGGGCATAGGTTAACTGGAGTAAGCAGACCCAGCAGTTGTCATGCAAGTTTTTTGGGACCTTTGAATCTACGTCACAGGACATTTTGTTCCTCATAGCTCATTTTATGTCGCTTTAAGGTCTTATCAATGTAAAACTATCGTATTACTAAGCATCGCTCACGCATCTGATGTGGATGATATATTCACTGCCATGAAGGGCAAGCGTATCCAAGCCACATCCAAGCTACTCAAGTAACTTCTTTTCAATAAGATATTAACGTGGCTTTAGAATGGTCTTAAGATAGACAGAAGTAGACATATTGTGTTGTTTGGTAATAAACTGAGAACACACTATGTTGACGTGGCTAGCAATATGTAATGTAGTTTATGAACGTTGAGCCCTTAACAATATGTGGAGGATGATTTGATTAATCCAGCGATTCATGTCGATCCCAATACGGATGGGATGGTTTTTGTCCGTGTATGTTCATTATTTATGAGAGCGTAGTTGTAAATCAGGGATAACATAAAGTGGTCATTATGGGTCAGTTGTGTTATGCGATGTGGTGCAACGCGGAAGCCGATCGATCAAATAGCATCTCTCAAACTGGTCAATAGCTCAGAATTTTAAACTGATCTTGATGCGCCTAACAAATGCGCGCGCCCATAAGCCCCCGCAGTAAGCGGAATAATTCATAGTACTGCGTTAACAGTATCTGCAGCAACCTGATTCGTGATGAGGTTCCCATTTGGAATATTATTCTTACGCCCTCCTATAACTGGAACTCTCAGTACCAGCGAGTCGTCCTTGTACATCGTACAGAAGATTCGACAGGTGTCGAGGCTCAGTCAACCAGTTATGCATCGACAACAATCGAGTCCACGTTCTAGGGCCTCCAACGTGATCGAGGTGTGTCTACTGCCATCTACACCACTTTGATAAAGGTTCGAGACTCAGCCTGGAAAACGCGGGAGTATTTCCCGACTTGCCGATAGGGGAATAAATACAGAAGGAGGCACCGAACTGACACCGTCAGATGAATCAAGAATAACGTATGTCATAAAAGTTTTGGCACAAAATTCGTTGGCTTTAATTTTAACAAACACAAAGTAATATCAAGCTGCCTTTGGAAACAAAGGTGTGTTTGCTTACTTCACTGTCAGTTGACATTTATTTATTTTGAAGTTTTCTCTCTAAGATGTCTAAATTAAAAATGAGAAAAGGTATCTACAATTTGATGGGGAGGGTAACCAAAGCTGAAATCTGTCGAATATTCCAGAATGAAAGCATTTCACGCTTGAACCATTTATCGAACAACAGCAGAGTGCGAACACGGAATAAAATGTCTGGATCTCCCTGAAAGTGGAAGGCCACGTGCATTTAGTGCACAAAGGCCAGAGAGATTGGTGAGAAGAGCAAAAAATCAGGTTAGAATGTCAACAAGGAGACTGGCTCGTCTACATCTTCTAAGAGTACGATGTCATTCGAATTGAGGAGGAATTGTCTTAAGTGCTCCAAGCTGTCAAGCTCAACATCTTCGTTCACCAAGATGCTCTCGTCAACTGAGACCGGTACACTTTGCCAATGGAAAAATCATTATTTTAGATGGCAAAAAGTATTTCACTTTGAGTGATTCTGAAAAGCAGGGAAACGACGATTTTATATGGACCACGTAGAAGAATGCCCTGACAATGTTAGATACAATCATAAGACGAAATTTCGCAGATAAAATCCTTGTCTGGTGCGCAATTTCTAACAGCGGTGTAATCCAATCTTTTGTGAGAAAAATGAGGGGTGAAGCCTAGTCAGAGCTATATTGATAACTGCCTTCCCAAGTTACTTCAGTTTGTCCACGAACATTATGCTAATGACAATATTATATTTTGGCCAGTCTTAGCATCATGCCATTACAAATCTTGCTTCGACGACACAACATACCTTTTAGAAATTAAGACGGCGAGTTTACGAAAAATTGAGAGAAATTGATCTGAATTCCGTCCAGGACCTCATGAGAGACATTCTAAGAAAGTTGCGTCTGGTAGAGCAGAATGGGCCACTCCATAATTCGGTAGTACAGTTTTTATTATTTACAAAAAATCCGATAAATATTTTGTGACAAAACTTTTAGGAGATAAGTTATAGTCCAGTCAACATAACTATAGGTTTGTGATAAATTAGTTGCAATTATTATAAACTAGTGTAGCAGCCGAGATGGCAGACGATGTGGACGTATGTGCGATATGTGCTGATAATTTTGTTGTTAACAGCAAAGTAATAAAGTGCAAGCTGTGTGGGAAATCATTCCATCCTGTGTGTGTTGGGTTGAAGGATCTAATCTGCAAGTATCTGTGTGAGTTTGATAGTCTGATCTGGTTTTGTGATAACTGCAAACAAGCAGGAAACTCTAGCGTCGCTAAATCGCAGCTGGATGTTAATAGTGACAGTAATTCGCATATGTTGATAATGCAAAAACAAATCGAATGTCTTAATAGAGAGAAAGATATCCAGGCTGAGTTAATCAGCAAACTCGAGTCTTCCTTGGAGTTACATAAATTCAAATCCGATCAGTGAGGCAAAAAGTGCTATTGCTCCAGTAAAAAATATTGCCAGCACGAACACGTATAGTCAGGTATTACAGAAAAATGTAAAGCATGAGAAAAATGTAGAATCGTCTGTTTTACTAGTGAAATCAGCTGATAGGAATAATAGAGATGATGTGCTACAAGTCTTGTCAAAAACGATTATTCCTTCTCGTTTAAATATATCCATTAGCGGCACGAAGAAAATTAAAGAAGGGGTTGCTGTGTGCTGCAAGGGAGATGACGATGTGGCAAAACTCAGAAATGCTGTCAATGGTCAACTAAATGGCCGTTGGACTGCCAACGAGTTGAAAAAATACAACCCCCGTCTGCTAGTGAAAAATGTGAATTTCTCTGATGATATCGAGGATGACAAGATGTTAATTGAGAACATCGTGGGATTGAATGACATGGATGATCATGCGGATTTAAAAGTTATCACCAAAATTGAATGAACTCATCAAATAGATCTGGAAGTATCCCCTGATTTAAGAAAGAACCTTCTAGCACGAGGCTATGTCTGGTTGGGTTCGAGAAAGTGTCCTATTGTTGATCATCAGCGGACAACCCAGTGCTTCAGATGATGTAAGTTCGGACATATTGCTAAGCAATGCAAATCGTCTACCTCTGCATGCATCAAAAGCTCTAGAGATCATATGGCGAATCAGTGTGAGGTCACAAGTGACCAGGTGAAATGTATAAATTGTGTAAGTTATGGTTCCAAGTCTAAGTCACACGTCCAAGTTAATCATGCTGCAAATGATTCTCATTGTCCGGCTTATATAAATTATGTGCGCAATTTGAAAAATAGAATTAACTTTGACTAGCAACTCTAGTTGAACGACTCTTCTTTTGTAAATATATTTCCTTAAATTTTTAACTTTTTATTATTTTTGTTAATACTCCTGAATCCGTATGGAACCTGTTAGTATTACGAAGGAGTGCAAAATAGGTCACCTAAATATAAGATCTCTGATGTCAAGTTGCCTTGAAAGAGGTTATTTCCCTGAAACGTGGAAGCGAGCAATTGTGGTACCAGTTCCAAAAAAATCAAATCCAGATGAGTTTGCTGATCTAAGG